>OZ024743.1:225146362-225151362 GCA_964016885.1 Eledone cirrhosa
CAGTGTAGAAAGTCCCTGAGAAAGACCCACTTAAAAATAAAGGTGGTAGAAAAGCCAGGAACCACCATAAAAACCCTGATCAGCAAAACCTACCCTTTTAAGAAAACCCATTGTACCAATAGGAAATGTATCATATGTAAGGTGAACCCCCGGATAAACTGCAAAACTAGAAACGTAGTCTATAGCATAAGATGTACAGAGGGTACTTGCAGAAACATGACAACAACATACATAGGTGAGACAGCTCGTAGCATAGGTGAAAGGATAGACCAACACTGGGGGGAACTAAAAGGACGAAAAAACGGGTCAGTACTATACGAACATGCTAGACAACAACATGACGGTAACATAGACAACATAGAAATTAGAATAATATCTAAACATAGGAATGACCCAACAGATAGGCAAATCAGAGAGGCCAGTGAAATAGAAATTAGAAGACCAAAGCTAAACAGAAAGAATGAGTGGAACAACAACAACACCCAAAGAAACAACACTGACCTAAGAGAAGTATAAATAAGTAAATAAATAAAATAAAATAAAATGAAATAAGATAAATAAATACATACACAAGCACAACAACAACAAGCACATAAACACACACTAGTCACCCAGCAGACACAACACTATACACACTAGTCACACACAAAACACTATACACACACGCAAACGCATGCGCAAAGAAGACAAAATAAAATAAACAAACAAGCAAATAAATAAATAAATATATAGACAGACTGAATAAAAAATGGCGTAGACATACAACACAACAGGAGGAAAAAAATATAACACCACTGACGATGTTGCAGATGTGCAACGAAAGATTTATGTAAATTATGTAAAATATATATATGTGTTTGTATCTATATTGTATCTGTATTATTTTTGAGCGTCGGTCAGTCAATGGCAACATTGAGGACCGAGTAAGTTAGATCGCAGATATAAAAGACAGCGAGAAGCGAAAACCAACCAAGCAGTGAGTGTGTTCTGTTATTAATTCTGGCAATATTACGCAAATATGACCCTCCCCAAGTATAACCATATATATATATATACATATATATATATATACATATATATATATATATATATATATATATATATATACATACATATATATACATATATATATATATACATACATATATATACATATATATACATATATATATATATACATACATATATATATATATACATACATACATATATATATACATACATACATATATATATACATGGTGGCTGCCAACTCGTTTTCGAGTACGGCCACTACTTTATATCCATGTAGGAGAACCCCTACCGATGCGCTGAACGAGTGTGACTTTTTAGTCCAGCCAGCGACTTGAAAACTCTGGTACAAACACTACACTTGTGACAATTATTGACACATAGTGCTGGGCCCATGGTACCATGTGACGACAAGTGCAGAGAGATCTCCAGATATAAAGCAATGCCTGTGCCGTGAAGCTTTTATAGTGAGAAAAGGCACTGCACAAAGCCAGTCCCACTCTCTTAACCAAGATGATATTTACCAAAAAGAAGAACACTTCAACATCATTGGATACCATCAGGGTTGCAGGTGTTATATCAGAGTTTTCCTTCTCCTAGAATTCTGCCTTGACAAAGGCTAAGGGGTCATCTCTCCCGGTGATTTTGGATGGCCATTGACTCTTAAGAGCTCCTTTGCCCTTTGACAGGTTTTGTTTTTAGTCCTGCAGGATGTCCAAAGTCACCCTCCTCACCAAGAAATCTTGGTGGGGTTGCCAGTTTAGTCGCCAACGACTCGACCATGAGACAGGTTGTACTGGGATACATGTTACCAGTAGCACCAACTGGTGACCTGACACATATATATATACATACATACATATATACATACATACATACATATATACATACATACATATATATATACATACATACATATATATATACATACATATATATATACATACATATATATATATATATATACATATATATATAGACATATATATATATATACATATATATATATACATATATATATAGACATATATATATATATACATATATATATATACATATATATATATATACATATATATATATATACATATATATATATATATACATATATATACATATATATATATATACATATATATATATATACATATATATATATATATATACATATATATATATATACATATATATATATATATATACATATATATATATATACATATATATATATATATATACATATATATACATATATATATATATATATACATATATATATACATATATATATATATACATATATATATATATACATATATATATATATACATATATATATATATATACATATATATATATATACATCATCATCATCAACGTTTAACGTCCGTGTTCCACGCTTGCATGGGTTTGGACGGGGGTAGTCCCACTTGAGGCAAGAGTGATTGTCTTGCTCGCATAGGACTGTCTGGCAGGTTTTCTACAGTTGGATGCCCTTCCTAACACCAACCACATTTACAGTGTGGGTCTGGGAGGTTTTTACCGTGTTGCCTACACGGCCACATTACAGCGTGGACTGTGTGTTTTTTTGTCGTGACACCTACACGATCTCATTTGTTTCGGCCTGGATGGCGCGGCACCAACAAAACTTTACATAGAACGGGGTGGTGTGGATGGGGTGGGGGTGGTGGCGGGACGGGGTGTATTCTGTTAGAGATGCCTACTGGCTGGAGTAGGTTTTACTATATATTTAGGGAAGGCGGGTCTTCTCTGTTACTGAGTACCGCCAAAGGTCTCGGTCCAGTGACATTGTCTTGGAGAGGTGTAAGTGTGTGATGTCGGAGTTTATCAGCTCGTCCCAGGTTTTTCTAGGTCTGCCTATTCCGTGACTACCGTCTATCTTTATTGCCCTGCACTTTGTTATACAGCTATCGACTTTCATGCGCATCACGTGTCCATACCAACGTAGCCTTCTCTCGAGTAAACAACATCTGATCCCTCTTATCTCTAATTTTTTCCTTAGTTCGTTTATGCTTTGCCGTTCACGTATATTACTGTTACACATCCAGCGGAGCATGCAAGCTTCGTTCCTCTCTAGTCTGCGTATATCCTCTGCACACAATGCCCAGGTCTCACTGCCATGCAGCATTGCTGTTCGTATGCAGGCATCGTACAACCTGCCTTTCATTTTTAGTGAGAACTCTTTAGCAGCTAATAGTGGTATAAGCTCTCTGAACTTTTTCCAACCAGTTCTGACTCTAGCTACAGTACTTCCAGAGCACCCTCCCCCACTGCTGATTTTATCGCCCAGGTAACGGAAGCTGTCCACTATTTCTATAGAACCCTCTGCGCAATTGAAAGAGCTAGTAGTTTGTGGGCACTTGCTGCTACTTATTGCACCAGAGCACCGGCCACATGTAAAATCTATGTTCTTAGTTAGCTTACCTGTGATCCCACTACATCTTTTATGCACCCATACTTTGCATTTAGGACATAAAATGGAGTTTCTACCTACGCCTTTCCTACACACCGAGCACGACCATTTCCCAGAAGGGACCGCCGCCTTGTTTTCTTTCCTACAAACTAGTACTTTGGTCTTAGCCAGGTTAATTTTAAGTCCTTTTGACTCTAGGCCGTGCTTCCATGTTTGGAATTTCTTCTCTAGCTCGGCCATTGATTCCGCTATGAGTGTCAGGTCGTCTGCGTATAGGAGTTCCCATGAGCAGCCTGTCTTGAACTCCTCTGTTATAGCCTGAAGGGCAATAATAAATAGTAGTGGGCTGAGAACAGAGCTCTGATGGACGCCAACTTTTACGCTAAACTCTTCACTATATTCGTTGTTAATTCTAACCTTGCTGACTGTTTCTTTATACATGGCTTGTATAGCCCTCACAAGCCATTCGTCAACGCCTAGTTTTCTAAGAGCCCACCAGATAATGGAGCGGGGGACTCTGTCGAAGGCTTTCTCCAAGTCGACAAAAGCTAAGTAGAGGGGTTTACCTTTAGCTAGGTACTTCTCCTGTAGTTGTCGTACTATGAAAAGAGCGTCTGTGGTACTTTTGCCTGACACAAACCCGAACTGCATTTCATGTAGGTCAATTCTCTCTCTGATTAGTTGCGCTATTACTTTTTCCGTGACCTTCATGACCTGGTCGATTAATTTAATGCCTCTATAGTTACTCCTATCTAGGGCGTCTCCTTTACCCTTATAACAGTTAACGATGATGCTGCTATGCCAGTCCTTCGGAACAACCCCATTCTGTACGACTTGGTTAAACTATGCGGGTGACCATGGTGTGTCCCACCGTGCCAGATGCCTTCAGCATCTCAGCAACTATTTCCGAAGGCCCAGCCGCCTTACCCGTCTTCATATCCTTGATTGCCTTACTTATTATACTCCCCTCGACTAACACTGCTGGTCCCTCTATTGGGTCGATATGGGGGAGACTGCCTTTCTCCCAATTATTCTCCTCATTTAGTAGCCTTTCATAGTGACACTTCCAAGCTACCTTCTTATCAGCGTCGGTGATGGCAAGTGAGCCATCGTCGTTTAGTACACACTTCTCCCCGACAATATCACGGTTTTCCTTGACGCATTGCCTAGCAATCCTGAACACCTCACGTTTTTGGTCATCGCGTTGTAGAAAATACTTGAACTTTCTTTCCTCAGCTTCCCTTCTTGCTAAGTACACTTGTCTCCTAGCTTCCCTCCTGGCCACTTGATAGTCCTCTCTACTTCCCCCATCCCGCCATACTTTCCAAGCCTGCTTTTTGGCCTTAATTGACCCCTCCACCTTACTGTTCCACCACCATGTTACTCTCCTCCTGCCTACAGGCCTGCTCCAGCCACAGACTTCGTCTGTCGCCAACAGCAGGTTTGCTTTCAGAAATTCCCACTCTCCCTCTATATTGTCCGACTCTAAATGTTCTTCCTTACTGTCGAAAGCATCAAGTAATATGCTTTGAAATTTATTCCTGGCTGTGGGGTC
>OZ024743.1:225166362-225178862 GCA_964016885.1 Eledone cirrhosa
AGCTGCCTTACCCGTCTTCATATCCTTGATTGCCTTACTTATTATACTACCCTCGACTAACACTGCTGGTCCCTCTATTGGGTCGATGTGGGGGAGACTGTCTTTCTCCCATTTATTCTCCTCATTTAGTAGCCTTTCATAGTGACACTTCCAAGCTACCTTCTTATCAGCGTCGGTGATGGCAAGTACGCCGTCATCATTAAGTACACACTTCTCCCCGACAATATCACGGTTTTCCTTGACACATTGCCTAGCAATCCTGAACACCTCACGTTTTTGGTCCTCGCGTTGTAGAACATGCTTGAACTTTCTTTCCTCTGCTTCCCTTCTTGCGAAGTACACTTGTCTCCTAGCTTCCCTCCTCGCCACTTGATAGTCTTCTCTACTTCCCCCATCCCGCCATACTTTCCAAGCCTGCTTTTTGGCCTTAATTGACTCCTCCACCTTACTGTTCCACCACCATGTTACTCTCCTCTTGCCTACAGGCCTGCTCCAGCGACAGACTTTGTCTGCAGCCATCAGCAGGTTTGCTTTCAGGAATTCCCACTGTTCCTCTATATTGTACGACTCTAATTACTCTTCCTTACTGTCGAAAGCATCAAGTAGTATGTTTTTAATTTTATTTCTGGCTGTGGGGTCCTTTAGCTTCCATATTTTTCTCCTGAGGATAGTCCTCTTCTGTTGTCTAGTACGTCTCGTCCTGACTATTAAGTCGCTAATTATCAGTCTATGTTGGGAGGTGCATTCTTCATGGGGGAGGGATTTAGTGTTTAAAACAGACACTATCACGTCTTCTGGTAAGGATATAATCTACCTGGCTTGTGTGTTCCCCAGATCTATAGGTGATCAGGTGATTGTCACGTTTTTTGAAGTTAGTGTTACAGATAGTTAGGTTATTTGCGTCACAGAATTCCAGGATTCTGGAGCCTTCCTCATTTCTAGTATCAAACCCATAGCCTCCATGGATTTCGTCATAGCCGTCACAATATTGTCCAACGTGACCATTTAGGTCGCCTGCAATAATTATATAGTCACTGTCGGTTATTTGGGAGGTAGTGAGCATCAGTGTCTCATAGAATCTGTCTTTTATAGTTCCGGGCAGTCCGGATTGGGGTGCGTACGCAGATATTACTGTCACCGTAGTTCTATTGAGGACAAGTCTTATTTTAATTATTCTGTCGTTCACTCTATTTACGTCTATTATCTTATCTGCTACCATAATTCCTACTCCACCCAGCCCATCGTCATTTCCCACCCAGAAAAGCTTATAGCATATATATAAATATATATATATATAAATATATATATATAAATAAATATAAATATATATAAATATATATATATATATTCTCTCATTCACGATTCCACCGAATTTATATTCATAGAAATCTGGGACTTGTTTCCTTCTTCATCACTTTCTGCTGCTTAAACCATTTTGCTTGTTTACCCTAGCGTCCCCTTTATTTACGTGTCATAATGACTTTTTTTTTAGCCATTGCTCGCACCAACCTGAGGTATATGGCCTTTAATGCGACGAAATGCCTACGACAGTTGGATGGGCACTGATGAGGACAAAGTTTTTCATATGTAACCCATTTGCAGCCCCGCAGCTCCATTATTATCATATTTACACATATTTTTTCCTCCGCTGCCACCAGTCTGTTTTGTTCTTTGTGTCTTTACCCTTTCTAGCAGTCACTCTCTCTCTGTTAGCCTCTTCCTCACCTTTCACTCACTCATTCTCTGTCACTACCTCTCCTCCTCCCCTTTCTTCCCGTTTGACCTGTCCGTAATCCTTTTCTCGCGGGCACTTGGCCAAGCCGGTACGAATTTTTTTTCTCTCTCTCTCGTCTGCAACTTCACAGAACTTATGTTTACCGAATTCGCAGACCAGACCCCTTCTTCCTCCCGTTAGACCTGTGCGAAATTCCTTCCTTGCTCACATTTCAACCAGGTTTGATGGTCTTTATTCTCTCGTTCACGATTCCACCAAATTTATATTCATAGAAACCTGGGGCTTGTTTCTTCTTCATCACTTTCTGCTGCGTAAACCATTTTGTTTGTTTACCCTAGCATCCCCTTTATTTACGTGTCCCAACGACTTTTTTTTTTTAGCAGTTGCTCGCACCAACCTGAGGTATTTGGCCTTTAATGCGACGAAATGCCTATGACGGTTGGATGGCCACTGATGAGGACAAACTTTTTCATATGTAACCCATTTGCAGCGCTGCAGCTCCATTATTATCATATATAAATATATATATATATAAGGCCTTGTTCGAAGCCATGTGTTGGCAGTGTTTTTAGCTTCTTCAACACCACTAAAACGGGTTCCTTTTAGCATTCCTTTGAGTTTTGGAAAGAGGAAAAAGTCTGATGGGGCTAAATCTGGACTATAAGGCGGGTGAGGAAGCACTTCCCATCGAAATTCTCGAAGAACTTCTTTTGCAACCCACGCAGAATGCGCTGGTGCATTGTCATGGTGAAACAAGATCCCACCATGAAGTTTCCTTTTTCGTTTCTTAACTAATGCCTCTTTCAGCTTCCTTAAAACATTTGCATAGTAAGCTCCTGTCACAGTTCTTTGACCTTCAAGATAATCTATTAGTATCACACCATCTGAATCCCAGAAAATGGTGGCCATCACTTTTTGATCCGACTTTTGAGATTTGAACTTGATTGGCCCCGATGATCCACGTGAAAGCCACTGTTTTGAATGCTGTTTGGATTCAGGATCATACTGGTAGATCCAGGTTTCATCTCCGGTGATGATTCTGGTCAGGAAATGCTCTTCATCAACTTCAATTTTGTTTAATATCGCCAAAGACAGATCACTTCGAAGAATCAACTGATAAAGGCGCAACGCTTTTGGGACCCATCGCGCTGAAAGCTTGCCTAGTCCCAAATTATCGTGCAGAATTGAATTTGCCGAACCATATGAAATGTCTAGGGACTTAGCTAACTGATTAACTGTTATTCTTCGATCTTCTTCAATTAAAGTCTGAGCAGCCTCAACGTTTTGGTCATTTTTTTATGTTCCTAGTCTTCCACTGTGATGGACGTCTTCAAGGTCGTCTCTCCCTTGTTTGAATCGCTGAATCCACTTATAGACAGCAGTTTTCTTTGGAGCAGTAGTACTGTAAACTTTAACTAAAACCTCCATAATCTGTGTCCCTTTCCATTTGAGTTTCACCAGAAACTTGATATTCGATCTTATCTCAAAATAGCTATTTTCCATTGTTCCAAAAAGAGGTTTTTTAAAGAGTGTCAGTACTGTACAATAGTCCGCGCATAACTGACTGCAAGTGACTAATAGCAAGGTAAAGACCCAGTGACAATGTTCTGACATGTTTAATATTGTTTTAATCTACTTTTTTCTTACAACGATAAAATTCCGCGAACTTTTTCACTCCACCTCGTATATATACATATATATGTATATATATATATATATATGTATATATACATATATATGTATATATACATATATATGTATATATACATATATATGTATATATACATATATATGTATATATACATATATATGTATATATACATATATACATATATATGTATATATACATATATATGTATATATACATATATATGTATATATACATATATATGTATATATACATATATACATATATATGTATATATGTATATATACATATATACATATATGTATATATGTATATATACATATATATGTATATATACATATATATGTATATATACATATATATGTATATATACATATATACATATATATGTATATATGTATATATACATATATACATATATGTATATATGTATATATACATATATATGTATATATACATATATATGTATATATACATATATATGTATATATACATATATACGTATATATGTATATATACATATATATACATATATACGTATATATGTATATATACATATATATGTATATATACATATATATGTATATATACATATATATGTATATATACATATATATGTATATATACATATATATGTATATATACATATATATGTATATATACATATATATGTATATATACATATATATGTATATATACATATATATGTATATATACATATATATGTATATATACATATATATGTATATATACATATATATGTATATATACATATATATACATATATATATATATATGTATATATACATATATATGTATATATATATATATATATATATGTATATATGTATATATACATATATATGTATATATACATATATATGTATATATATATATATATGTATATATACATATATATGTATATATACATATATATGTATATATACATATATATGTATATATACATATATATGTATATATACATATATATGTATATATACATATATATGTATATATACATATATATGTATATATACATATATATGTATATATACATATATATGTATATATACATATATATGTATATATATATATATATATACATATATATGTATATATACATATATATGTATATATACATATATATGTATATATACATATATATGTATATATATATGTATATATACATATATATGTATATATACATATATATGTATATATACATATATATGTATATATATATATATATATATATATATATATATATATATATATATATATACATATATATGTATATATATACATATATATGTATATATATATATATATATATATATATATATATATATATATATGTATATATATACACATATATATGTATATATATATACATATATATGTATATATATATACATATATATGTATATATACATATATATGTATATATACATATATATGTATGTATATATATATATGTATGTATATATATATATGTATGTATATATATATATGTATGTATATATATATATATGTATGTATATATATATGTATGTATATATATATGTAAGTATATATATATGTAAGTATATATATATGTATATATATATATATATATATGTATATATATATATATATATATATATATATATATATATGTATATATACATATATATTACTGCGTCACGCAGTAATACAGGGTACCCGACCTCCCATGGGTACATGCTGAAGCATATAAACAATATGCCCCCACTCTCCCCACCGCAAGGTGGTCGTGGATGTGCCACGGCAAAAAAGCACCCAGCCCACACTGTAAAGTGGACGTGTAGGCGCCACGAAAAAGCACCCAGCACTCACTGTAAATGAGGTTGGTGTTAGGAAGGGCATCCAGCTGTAGAAATCAAGCCAGATGAGTTCCTGTATGAGCAAGGCATGGTCAGCCGACCAGACACTGCCCACAACAGGACAACCCGTCTAACCCATGCTAGCGTGGAAGAACGGACGTAAAACGGTGATGATGATGATGATGATGATGATATACATATATATATGAAATGCGCATAATAAAATACATGGAACTCTTTTAACCATCTTTTGTTCTTATATATTATGTATATATACATATATATATATGTATATATTTATACACATATATTTCAAAAAACGAGACAATCACTTGATCACCTATAGATCAGGGGAACACACCAGTTAGATAGATTATATCCTTACCAGAAGACGTGATAGAGTGTCTGTCGTAAACACTAAATCCCTCCCCCATGAAGAATGCACCTCCCAACATAGACTCATAGTCAGCGACCTCGTAGTCAAGACAAGACGTAGTCGACAACAGAGGAGGACTATCCTCAGGATAAAAAATATGGCAGCCAGTAATAAATTTAAAAGAATATTACTTGATGCTTTCGATAGTAAGGAAGAGCAATTAGTGTCGTACAATATAGAGGAACAGTGGGAATTCCTGAAAGCTAACCTGCTGATGGCTGCAGACGAAGTCTGTGGCTGGAGCAGGCCTATAGGCAGGAGGAGAGTAACGTGGTGGTGGAACAGTAAGGTGGAGGAGTCAATTAAGGCCAAAAAGCAGGCTTGGAAAGTATGGCGGGATGGGGGAAGTAGAGAAGACTATCAAGTGGCTAGGAGGGAAGCTAGGAGACAAGTGTACTTCGCAAGAAGGGAAGCAGAGGAAAGAAAGTTCAAGCATGTTCTACAACGGAAGGACCAAAAACGTGAGGTGTTCAGGATTGCTAGGCAATGTGTCAAGGAAAACCGTGATATTGTCGGGGAGAAGTGTGTCCTTAATGATGATGGTGTACTTGCCATCACTGACGCTGATAAGAAGGTAGCTTGGAAGTGTCACTACGAAAGGCTACTAAATGAGGAGAATAAATGGGAGAAAGACAGTCTCCCCCACATCGATCCAATAGAGGGACCAGCAGTGCTAGTTGAAGGTAGTATAATAAGTAAGGCAATCAAAGATATGAAGACGGGCAAGGCGGCTGGGCCTTCAGAAATAGTTGCTGAAATGCTGAAAGCATCTGGAACGGTGCGACACACTATGGTCACCCGGATAGTAAACCACGTCATACAGAATGGGGTCATTCCGAAGGACTGGTGTAGCAGCATCATCATTAACTGCTACAAGGGTAAAGGAGATGCCCTAGATAGGGGTAACTATAGAGGCATTAAATTAATCGACCAGGTCATGAAGGTCACAGAAAAAGTAATAGCGCAACTAATCAGAGAGCGAATTGATCTAGATGAAATGTAGTTCGGGTTTGTGTCAGGTAAAAGTACAACAGACGCTCTTTTCATTGTACGACAACTACAGGAGAAGTACCTAGCTAAAAGTAAACCCCTATACTTAGCTTTTGTTGACTTGGAGAAAGCCTTTGACAGAGTCCCCTGTTCCATTATCTGGTGGGATCTTAGAAAACTTGGTGTTGATGAATGGCTTGTGAGAGCTATACCAGCCATGTATAAAGAAACAGTCAGCAAGGTTGAATTAACAACGAATATAGTGAAGAGCTTAGCGTAAAGGTTGGTGTGCATCAGGGCTCCGTCCTTAGCCCCCTCCTATTTATTATTGCCCTTCAGGCTATAACAGAGGAGTTCAAGACCGGTTGCCCATGGGAAGTCCTATACGCAGATGATCTAACGCTCATAGCTGAATAAATGGCTGAACTAGAGAAGAAATTCCAAATATGGAAGCATGGCCTAAAATCAAAAGGCCTTAAAATTAACCTAAAATTAAGACTAAAGTTCTAGTTTGTAGGAAGGAAAATAGGGCACCAGTCCCATCTGGGAAATGACCATGCTCAGTGTGTAGGAAAAAAGTAGGCAGAAACTCCATTTTATGTCCCAAATGCAAAGTATGGGTGCATAAAAGATGTAGTGGGATCACAGGTAAGCTAACTAAGAATATAGATTTTATATGTGGCCGGTGCTCTGGTGCAATAAGTAGCAGCAAGTGCCCACAGAATACTAGCTCATTCTATTGCACAGACGGTTCTATAGAAATAGTGGACAGCTTCCGTTACCTGGGTGACAAAATCAGCAGTGGGGGAGAGTGCTCCGAAAGTACAGTAGCTAGAGTCAGAACGGGATGGAAAATGTTCAGAGAGTTTATACCACTATTGGCCGCTAAAGGGTTCTCACTAAAAATGAAAGGCAGGCTGTATGATGCCTGCATACGAACAGCAATGTTGCATGGCAGTGAGACCTGGGCATTGTGTGCAGAGGATATACACAGACTGGAGAGGAACGAAGCTTGCATGCTCCGCTGGATGTGTATTAATAATATACGTGAACAGGAAAGCATAAACGAACTAAGGGAGAAATTAGGAATAAGAGGGATCAGATGCTGTTTACTCGAGAGAAGACTACGTTGGTACGGTCACGTGATGTGCATGAAAGACAGCTTTATAAAAAAGTGCAGGGCGATAAAAATAGACGGTAGCCACGGAGTAGGCAGACCCAGAAAAACCTGGGACGACTTGCTAAACTCCGACCTCACAAACTTACACCTCTCCAAGACAATGTCACTGGACCAAGATCTTTGGCGATACACAGTAATACAGAAGACCCGCCTTGCCTAAGTACAAAGCGAAACCTACACTCAGTAGGCACCTCTAACAAAAATACACCCCGGCCACACTACCCCCACCCCATCCACACCACCCCTTCCAATGTAAAGTTATGTTGGTACCACAGCATCCAGTCCGAAACAAATGAGGGCGTGTAGGTGTCACGACAAAAAAAACACACAGTCCACACTGTAATGTGGCCATGTAGGTAACACGGTAAAAACCTCCCAGTCCACACTGTAAACGTGGTTGGTGTTAGGAAGGGCATCCAGCCGTAGAAAACCCGCCAGACAGTCCTATATACGAGCAAGACAACCAATCTTGCCTCAAGTGGGAAAATTCCCGTCCAAACCCATGCTAGCGTGGAAGATGGACGTTAAACGATGATGATGATGATGATGATATATATAAAAGAGAAAACACAGGTAAGCATTAAGAGAAGGATTTTATCCAGGTATTTACGACCGTTTCATTGGTAAGTGCAACCTTATATTGCTATACTGCAAATAACCGTACGTTGAAACCGTCCATGAAACTGGCTTTCTTAACCACGAACTGGATCACAATAAGCAATTTTCTGCTTCCCTAACTATATATAATCATATATATATATATATATATATATATATATATATATAAGGAGAGAAAGAAAGTTAGTTCCACAACAAATTAGCAAACTATAGTTGAGAACACGTGTTTCACCACAAGGATTCTGCAACTAATGTATATACACGAGCTGAAGAATCCTTTAGGTGAAACACGTGTTCTCAACTATGTTTTGCTAATTTATTGTGGAATTAACTCTTATGCCAAACTCATTCATTGGACTGAATGCTCTACCAACTTTGGATATAACCTCCTGTTTTTTTACCACTATATATGTGTGTGTGGTGTGTGGTGTGTGTGTACATATATATATATATCCAAGATGGTGGACTGAATATGCACGTGTGGTTTTTTTCTCCTCAAATTATTTTCTCATTTTTCCCCCATTCCTTCCTTTATCACCCCTACTTTCTAACTTTCTTCTGATGAAGGAGTAGTGTCTTCACGAAATGTTAAGACACTCTTCCTGCTATTTTCAAACATCAAACCAATATATTTCTTCCATGTACTGTGTCTTTTTTGTTTTGTTATTGTTGTTATTTGTGTTTACCTTTTACAGGCGCATAGCTTTGTGGTTAGAGCATTGGGCTTGAAATCAAAAGGTTGTGAGTTCAATTCTCGTGTTTCCTTGAGCAAGACACTTTATTTCACATTGCTCCAGTTTACTCAGCTGTAGAAATCAAGCCAGAATCAGTTCCCGTATGAGCAAGACAAGGTCAGCCAACCGGACACTGCCCACAACAGGACAACCCGTCTAACCCATGCTAGCGTGGAAGAACAGACGTAAAACGGTGATGATGATGATAATGACATCATCATCATCATCATTTAACGCTCATTTTCCCTGTTAGCATGCGTTTGGATATATATATATATGGGAACTTCTCTATGCTGGCGATCTGGTTCTTATAGCAGAATCAGTAGAGGAGCTAGAGAATAAATTCTGGCTATGGAAACACCAGTTTGAATCAAAAGGACTGAGAGTGAACCTATCATCATCATCTTCGTTTAACGTCCATCTTCCATGCTAACATGGGTTAGACTAGCTAAGACAAAAGTGTTGATAAGTAGAAAAGAGGACAAAACTCAGATTCCATCAGGGAAATGGCCATGTTTGATATGTAGGAAAGGAGCTGGCATAAATTCTATAAAATGTACACAATGCAGATCTTCGGTACACAAAAGATGTAGTGGGATAGCAGGCAAACTAACAGGTAGGGAAAACTACGTATGCAGTAGATGTACAGGGAAATTTGACAGTAGACGTCGCAGTGATAGACACATTTTTAAAATGCAGGTGGGTTCTATGGAAGTAGTTGATAGCTTCCGGTACCTAGGTGATCAAATTAGCATGGGAGGGGGGTGTTCTGAGGCCATAGTATCTAGAATAAGGATGGGTTGGAAGAAGTTTAGGGAGCTGCTTCTTCTGTTGACAAAGAAGGGTTTTTCCCTGTGTACAAAAGGCCGGTTATATGATGGATGCGCGATGCTGCATGGTAGTGAGACATGGGCAGCAACTGCAGTGGATATGTGACGACTAGAGAGAAATGAAGCAAGCATGCTCTTTTGGGTGTGCAATGTCAATGTGCGGGATAGAAGACTGCGATGGTATGGACATGTGACGTGCATGGAGGATGACCGCTGGGTAAAGAGGTGCCAAGAAATCCCAGTAGAAGGAAAATGCAGTAGAGGAAAACCACGAAAAACATGGGTGGAGGTGGTGAGAGCAGACCACAGATTGCTGAAGGTCAAGGACTGTGATGAAGGACTGTGACAAGTGGAGAGATGCTGTGCTGAATAGGTCCCATCCCACCCTTGCAAGCAGGGAAAAGCGGACGTATAATGATTATTTATTTGTAAAACAAGACGATAAACTGTAATAAATACAAAAGTTTGCCAATGCTTTGTTCCACATTGCAAGGCAGTGAGTCAATGTAAATCAGGATATTGTTAGGGAAATGTGTGTTAGTAATGACACGAGTGCACTTAGAACCACTGATACTCAAAAGAAAGAAGCCAGGAAATGTTACTATGAGAGGTTGATGAATGTTGAGAATGAACAAGAGGAAGAGAAACTAACTCCAACTTACCCAACATAAGGATCATTCATTGGAGTTGACAGTTATAGGTTTAAAGAAACAATCAGAGGTAGTTGATGAGATGTAAAAAGCATCGGAAGAAGTAGAAATCAAACTAGGAATCTGCATAGTCAATCAAGTAATACAGGACAGAGTTATATCAAATGATTGGTACAGCAGTACAATTATAAATTGCTACAAGGGCAAAGATGATGCTCTAGAAAGGAGCAACTACAGAGGGATAAAACTAATGGACTAAGTTATGAAAGTGATGGAAAGTGATAGAACACAACTTATTAGGGAAAGAGTCAAATTAGACAAGATGAAGTTTGGTTTCATGCCTGGGAAAAGATGCCCTCTTTTTAGTGAGGCAACTACAAGAGATTATTTATTTGTAAAACAAGATGATAAACTGTAATAAAAACAAAAGGATTGGAAGGATCCTCGGTTGTTTCAAAGATATGCTGCAATATTTAGCTTTTGTTCATCTTGAAAAGGCTTTTGACAGAGTACCTCGATCTATTATCTTGTGTTCCTAAAAGAAATTAGGTGTAAAAGAATGGCTTGTGAGAGCAGTGCAGGCCATGTACAGTGAGAGTAGGAAGTGAGTTTAGAGAGAAATTCAAGGTAGAGGTTCATCAGGATTCGGTTCTTAGCACACTGCTGTTCATCGTAGTTCTCCAGGCCATAACAGAGAAGTTTAAAACTAGCTGCTCTTGGTAACTTTTCTATGCTGATAATCTAGTTTTTATAGCTTAATCCACAAAAGAACTAGAAAATAAGTTCTGACTATGGAAACAGAAATCACTGTGAATCACAAAGGAGATGATGAAGGAATGCTGTGAGTGGAGAGATGCTGTTCTGAGAAGGACCCATCTAACTCATCCAAGCATGGTAAAGCAGACGTAAAAACGATGATGATGATATATATATACATACACAGATGCATATATATATATATATATATACATACACACATATACATACACATATGTATATACTATATATACACATGCACACACACACACACATATATATATATACTATATATACACATGCACACACACACATATATATATACTATATATACACATGCACACACACACACACATATATATATATACTATATATACACATGCACACACACACATATATATATACTATATATACACATGCACACACACACACATATATATATACTATATATACACATGCTCACACACACACACATATATATATACTATATATACACATGCTCACACACACACACATATATATATACTATATATACACATGTTCACACACACACATATTATATATATACACATGCACACACACACACATATATATACACATGCACACACACACACACACATATATATACACATGCACACACACATATATATACACATGCACACACACACACACACATATATATACACATGCACACACACACACACACATTATATATATATATATATACAGATATATATTTTGATAGTCTGCGGTACTGGGAAGACTATCAATCAAAGAAATACTCAATACATGGTAAGATGTATACACACACACATACTGTGGTTAGTGATAGGAAGGGCATCCAGCTGTAGAAAGCTTGGCATACAAAAGGATTGGAAGGACCCTCGGTTGTTTCAAAGGCACAAGAACCTCACCTGGGCCCCCAGTGGAGTGTCAACCATACATAAAGTGAGACACAGATCACTAGCCTGCCTGGGAGATCAGTACCTCTGCTTCAGTACTGACTTGGGCTATGTGAGCCCATCCAGCCTTGCTAGCAGGGAAAGTGGACATTAAAACGACAATGCTGATGATATATATAT
>OZ024743.1:225183862-225196362 GCA_964016885.1 Eledone cirrhosa
GGTCAGAATTAACAATGACCATAACAAAGAATTTAGTGTGCAGGTCAGTTCTTAGCCCTCTTCAGTTTATTATCAACCTGCAGGCTATAACAGAAGAGTTTAAGACTGGCTGTCCATGGGAACTTCTGTATGCAAATGACCTAACACTTAGAGCTGAATCTGTGGCAGAATTAGAGAAGAAATTCCAAACCTGGAAGCATGGCCTAGAATCAAAAGGTCTTAAAGTTAACTTGTCAAAGACCAAAGTCCTAGTATGTAGCAAGGAAAACAGGGTCCAGATTCCCCCAGGGAAATGGCCTTACTTAGTGTGCAGAAAAGGAGTAAGTAGAAATTCCATCCTAAGTCCCAAAGGCAAACTATGGGTACACAAGAGTGTAGTGGGATTTCAGGTGGGCTAGCAAAGGTGCAGTAAATAACAGGAACTCACAGAATACAAGCTCCTTCAAATGCCCAGAGGGCTCTGTAGAAGTAGTAGATAATTTCTGTTACCTGGGTGAGCAAATTAGCAGTGGAGGAGGGTGTTCCGAAAACATAGTAGCCAGAGTGAAAATGGATTGAAGAAAATTTAGGGAGCTACTACCACTGCTAACTCTCAAAATGAAAGGCAGATTGTACAACGTATGCATATGAACAGCAATGATGCATGGTAGTGAGACTTGGATGCTGTGTACAGAGGACTTGTGAAGATTGGAAAGAAATGAAGCTTCCATGCTTTGATGGATGTGTAATGATAATATACATGAAGGACAAAGCATAAAGGAACCGAGAAAGAAACTGGCTATAAGAGAGGTCAGATGCAGAGTGCAGGAGAGGAGATTGCATTGGTATGGACATGTAATGCATATGAAGGATGACAGCTGTATAAATAGATGCAGAATGCTCAAAGTTGATGGAAGCTATGGAGTAGGAAGAACTAGGAAGACTTTGGACGAGGTGATAAAAGCTGACCTTGTACAATTGCTCTTCTCAAAGGTGATGACACAGGACCATGATCTCTGGTGTTATGCAGTAATACAACCCGACTTCCCATGTGCATGGCTTGAAACATAAATCATGTATGCACCACCTTCCTCTCCACTACCCATTCCATACACTTCCCACCTCTCACCCATGGCCCTAGATATACCTCTCCCATTCAAGTCCCCAGTCCACACTACAAAGTGGTCATTTTGGTGCCACAACAAAATGTGCCCAGCCCTCACTGTAAATGTGGTTGGTATTAGGAAGGGCATCCAGCCATATAAACCAAGCCAAAATCAGTTGTGTGTGAGCAAGACATGGTCATCTGACCTGGCTTGTCTCACAGCGGGACAGCTTATCTAACCTATGCTAGCATAGAAAATAGATGTTAAATGGTGATGATGATCATCATCATAGTATATATTAGGGACTTTGGGTAATATTGTCTATAAGGTTGACTAGAGGCAAGGCAGAGACTTGGGAGCCTATCATTTCTTTTTTTTTTTTTGTTTTGTAGTGAAGTGAAAGATTGAAGTGCCGAAGAGGGCCTAAATACCTGAAAGCCTAGGGACGCCGCCACAGATTAATACAACCCTAAGAGTCAGCCATACCTATATTGTTGCATATATACAGTATGACCTTAGAGTCACATATATCTGTGTTGTAAATATACGGTGTGATAACTGTGTTGCATATAGATACATTGTATATATACACTGCCCCTATAGATATATAGTATATATATATATATAGTGATATCACTGTCACCTATA
The DNA here is from genome assembly GCA_964016885.1 of Eledone cirrhosa. Classification (NCBI taxonomy): domain Eukaryota; kingdom Metazoa; phylum Mollusca; class Cephalopoda; order Octopoda; family Eledonidae; genus Eledone; species Eledone cirrhosa. The sequence goes on from OZ024743.1 coordinate 225,185,596, forward strand.
TCTGTCGTAGATATAGTGTGATATCAGTCTCACCTATATCTATGTTGTATAAACTGTGATATCAGTGTCCCTGTTGATATGTTGTATATCACACACTGTGATATCAGTGTCGCCTATAGATATGTAGTATAAACTGTGATATCAGTGTCACCTATATATTATAAGTTGTATATATAGTGTGATATCAGTGTCACCTATATCTATGTTATATATATATAGTGTGATATCAGTGTCCCCTATAGATATATTATATATATACAATGTCCCCTATAGATATGTAGTATATATAGTGTGATAGAAAACAACGTTAGTTTTCTGTCTACTGCCTACCTTCGACCTATCAATAACATACTTGTCAATTTTGGTTTGTCATTTATAACACACTACTACTACTACTACGAGTAGTAGTAGTAGTCTACTACGAGTAGTAGTAGTGTCACAAACGACTGAATTCTTTTCCAATATTCTGTTATAATGGGTCGATAAAATAAAGTACCAGTAAAGTACTCAGGTCGATATAATCGATTCTCTCTCCCCCTTATTCCACATAAATCTTTGGTCTTGTACCTTAATTAGAAACCATTACGAATCTATATATCATAAGAAATAAGTTGAAACTGAAATAACGGGAATATAAGAGCGGGTGAGAGAGAGGGGTTAAGAAAGCTCATACACTGTTGATATATACCTATTATTAGTCGAGCCACTAATATGATGAACAAGTAAAAATCTTTCACCGATATTAACATTTAGTTTCAACATAAACAAATTACTTTAGAATCACCCAGTGGAAAATTTTTCATCAAAACATTTCCTTAGCTTCTTCAACTTTTTTTCTTCTACTTTAATTTTAATTTAAAATTTATTTAATTTTTTTTTCTGCCAACCTTTTTTTTTTCCATCTGATTAATTTCAAGTAGCGACATTTCTTTAAATATATCAACAAGATTTTAAAAAATAGACGAATAAGTAGAGACAGACAAAACAAATAAAATTACAATAAATAAACTGTAAATACTCTAAATACACTCCATGTGAAATGTCAAAAAGTCGAAAATAGAAAATGACTTAAAATAATTTAGTCAATTAATTTTGTTAAATTTCGTCAGATGAGGGTTTTACTAGAAGTGGGGGAAATAAATTGCAAACTGAAAATATAAATCAACACGTTATCAGCCAAATTCTATATTCTTTAAATCAAAGAGACATAAAGCGTAAAAGAGTTAATTTACATATATATATATATAGGGAAAGAGTTTTTTTTTTCAAATAATCTAAAAATAACCACCCTACCCACCAATACCACGTTAAAAATGAATGAGATATGAAGGAGAATGAAATAAACAATATACTCACATATATAATTTTTTTTAAATATCGGTGGGTAAATATAAACACCCACACGAAAAGTTATCTCCAGCCAGTGAATGAAAAATCTATTGGCACCTTTTAACCCAAACAGCAAAAAACATGATAAGGAAGTATTATAAGAAGATACACAACATCTATAATGCAGTAGCAGCAGCAATATCGGCAGCAGAGTAGAAGAAAGGGCAGCAGACATCTACAGTTGAAGCTGCTGCACTAGCGACTGCTACTAATACATGTTCAGTTCATTTCTCTCTTACATACACATACATACACACTGTGCACTAAAGAAAGAAGAAATAAAAAAAAAAAGTAAGCGTGTAACAACGTCACCAACCACCAAAAGAATAAAAAAGTAGCAGTGGTTTTAGAAAATGACTTAATTCTTCTTGGTAACAGATCTGACGTTTTAAAAGGGATGAGTTAAAAGACGGACGTCACATCTCATGTCGTCGGAAGTAAATACAATCAATGAAACAGACAAGCATTTTTTTTACACCCCTCTCTCACTCTTTATCTATCTATCTTTCTCTCTTTCTATATATCTCTCTCTCTCTATCTATCTATCTATTTGTCTTTCTCTCTCGCGTAATCTCAGTCGGTTCTTCTGTTGCTAACTTACGCTTATTACATTGACGGTCGGGGTAATGGTGGTGACTGTCCTACTGTCAGTTTATTATATATATATATATATATATATATATATATATATAATGTGTGCGTATGTGTGTATGTATTTATGTATGCGCGTGTATATTTATATATATAGAGAGAGAGACACACACACACATATATATATATATATATATATAAGAACATATACTATTACATACATACACCCATATATATATATTGTTTACCTATCTACATGCGTGTCCGTTGATTACCACAAACACACATAATTACATACTATGATGTACATAAAGTATTGCTAGACCCACACTATATATATATATAATATATAATATATATTATAACCATACTCCCCAAGTATCGAGTACTCTGTTGAGTAATCGTCTAACAAGTTTCAGGGAGACTGGGGACCTGATATACGTTCCCATACTATACCAAGTGCATTTTATCGTAGCACCAACACTCGGGAAGTTGTCATGTCCTTTACATAACTAAAGAATCTTCCGGACCCTTTGTCTGACACAGTGTATTGAGTGCATTTATCATGAGATGCCTAATACTAAAGGGGGTTGTCATATCTACGGCACATGCCAAACAAAGAGTCAAAAGTACTCTTAGTTGTGTCGAGAACATGATAACCTCCCTGGTGCTACTGCTCCACTAAAATACACACAGTACATTCTGTAACGTGCTTGGTGATAAGAAGGGCAACCAGATGTAGAGACCATGCACACACCGAAATGTGTGTGAGCAAGCCATGGTTTATGAGAGGACAGTAGCTCCAATTAAGTATTGACATGATCTGTGACAACCTATCCAACCCATGACACCTGTTATACGATGATCATCACACACACACACATATATATATATATACAGAATGTCCCTAAAAAGATGTATACACACTTTGATAGAATGGTGTTGAAGTGTGTATACATTTTGGGGGGACACCCTGTATACATGTTTGTTTGTTTATTTATATATAGAGAGAGAGAGAGAAGAGAGAGATTATTGAGTTTGATCAATTTTTATATCCCTTCTCTTCCTTTAAAGAGGCACTGTATGTGTATGTGTGTGTGTGTGTGTGTATTTACCGATTGTCTATGTCCTGTATCTTAGCAATTTAACAAAAAGAAATCAAAATAAGTACCAGATTTGACATAGTAAGTAAGTATTGGGGGTAAATATGATTGACTTAAATCACTTCAAGGTTGTGCCCCAGCATAAATGTAGTTAAATCATTGAAACCAGTAATAGACTAAATTACTATGTCCTTCCTTTGAAAATATTTAGTAATATAAAAAAAGGCAACTCAACAAATGACTTCTATATCCGTATTGCCAGAATATTTGTTAAACCAGACTAGGTTCTAAGTAGTCAAAATACTATAAAATATATCCAAAACCTGGAATTGCCCACAACAGGATAACTCGTCTAACTCATGCCAGCATGGAAAAATGGACGTTAAACGGTGATGATGATGATGCCTTGAACCCTCAACCCTTTAGCATTCACATTACTCTATATATACTATTGTATTTTCACAGTAAAGGCTTTATCTCACATAATTATTTCACATAATATTGAACCCTTGAGATTTTGATATTATTTATTTTGAGAACAATACTTTAATATCAACATGAGTGGCCGGTTATGGCCAGTTTGAAGAAGAGGTGAGAGAATTCTGGCTGGATATGGTCGGTTTGAACATTAAAGGGTTAATTGCTGATAGTTATAGAGGCACCATTATGACATACGTGCCAAATATCTTGGGTATTTAAACGTGGTTGAGTCCATCTCTCCCTAGGTCTGGACATAGCTAATTTCTTTCAGAGAGCAAGAGATATAGAGGATAGAGGAAGAATCAACCCATTTACTTGACTAATACTTAATCAACCTTGAAAAGATGAAAGGCAAAGTTAACCTGAGAAGGATTTGAACTCAGAGCACAGAGAGTCAGTATGAATACTCCAACACACTCTATTTAATGTTTTAATGACTCTGCCAATTCACAGTCTAGATATATCTACTTATATATATAACCAGCAATTTCTCTGTCTGTCTGTCCGACAGTAGAAACACGTGCGTAGAGAGAGAGTGAGAGTGAAAGAAAGAGACAGACTACGAGAGGGGGATAGCGGGAGAGAGAGAGTGAATAGACGCTAAAACACGTGCTACAGAAACATTACCTTCCCCTCTCCACTAACTTTGGTCACTGAGGCCGAGGGAATCGCGCTGAGCGCGTCATAATGACGTAATGCAGACAGCCAGACATACAGACAGATATTATAAGGGCGCAACGTTATATCTATGTATCTATCTAAAAAGAAAGACTAAGAATTATATAGAGAGAGCTCTAAATCGCCTAATGCGGTCCCTAGGGCATTGAAAATTTGAAATAATTTTTGCTCAAAACACTCACAGGACCATAAGTATTACATGTCTAAAGTTTGGAAACAATCGGTTGGATGGTTCTCAAGTTTTAGTGAGCTGACAGACAGACAGACATTCTCTGTTTTAGATATATAGACTAGCAAAAAACCGCCCCCCCCCCCGAGTGGTTTTCTGCTAGTCTATATATCTAAAACAGAGAATGTCTGACTCCCTAAATCTCGAGAACCACCCAACCGATTGTTTCAAACTTTACACATGTAATACTTATGGTCCTGTGGACCGCATTAGGCGATTTAGCGATCTCTCTATAATTCTTAGTCTTTTTTTTTAGATAGATGCATAGATATAACGTTGCACCCTTATAATATCTGGCTGTCTGTCTGCATTACGACATTATGACGCTATATATGTGTGTGTGTATATATGTATATATAGTGTGTGTGTTTATATATATATATATATATATATATATATAGTGTGTAACGTTTTTCGAAATATTTACTTCTGCGTTCACATATTGATTTTTTTAGTTTCAGAAGATCCCGTTAAGTGTGAAAGCAGCAATTCTTTGCTTAAACTTTAATCTGTTATTTTAATATATATATATATATATATATATATATTCGTGTACAGATATTTTTGCATACACAATAACAAAATATAAACAAACAAATTTATTTCACGAGGCTCGATAAGAATAAATATATATCAAATATATAATAACCCTAGACCAAATCCCGAGCAACGCCAGGCCATTCTGCTAGTTATACCTAAATAAAATAAATACAATATAAACACCTTTTATCTGTGGCTGTATAGTTTAAACCTCTTATCTGTGATGCCACATACAGTGAAACTTTCTCCAGTGGCAACCTGGTGCAGTCAGCGACTAATCCAGCGTCTGCTGCACTTTGTGCCGAGGAGGATAAACTATCCAAATATCGGTCACTCTCCGACAGGTTTGTGGTCAAGCCCATAGCAGTGGAGACTTCTGATGTTCTTGGCCGTAGGACCACCTCCCTGCTCACCACCATCGGCATGGAGTTGGCTACCCACAGGTGTGAGCCTCGCAAGTTGGAATGGTTCTTCCAACATGTCTCTATTCTCCAGGGAAAGGCCTTCTATATTCTGTCCACCAGGTCTGCGGGGCAGCTGGAATGTGGGCTCCCCTTTGCAGATAATAGCGAGAGAGATGGAGGCAGTGAGGGAAAGAGAAGGAACATCAACGCGCACACACACATTTTTCAACTCTTCAAACTATACAGCCACAGATATTTGATTAACACCTTTTATCATAGTTCTGCTTAATGATAGCTAATTGTAGGCTAAAGAACAAAAGCCTTACAGCTCAATGATAAATGATATTCCCATACTTCAGAGCTGGTGATCAACTGTTCAGTATAGCTGAACAGTTTCACATTGGACTATTGATTGTGTTTCGATAGGTTTAAAAAAAAAAGTAAGAAGCCAATTATCAGATTGAACCAAAGAAACCATATTTTCACTGACCTTTCCGGTATATGTATAGAACACCCACTTGATTTTAGTGGGAAAAAAAATTGTGCCTCACTTTTTCATGTGCTATCAATTAATCTAACCTCCAAGATTCTCACAATTGACTTTGGAGTTTTCTCTACTTTTTTTTTTACGTGTTAACAAATATGACCACCAAACCAGTTGGGAATGACTAGCTTTGTAAAAAAAGGAGGAGGGAAAGTGGGTAGAAAGACCATCAGAGTTTCGCAGATCTACACCCTAATTAATTTTCTTCGTTTTTTTTTGTGCTCTATCAATTAATCTGATACCCAAGATGTTCGCAATTGACTCCTTCCCCCTTTATCCGGAAAATGGAAATTCTAACCCTAATCCAGGAAAAAAAAGTTGATTGCAAGCATCTTGGAGGTCAGATTAATTTATAGCACACGTAAAATTTGTTTTCAACTGAACTCGAAGAAGTTGTTCTATAATAATTGTTTCTACTTTTGGCACAAGGCCAGCAATTACCCCAGTGCATTACTAGTTCGTTATTTTATCGACCCTGTAAGGATGAAAGGCAAAGTTAACCTCAGCGGGATTTGCTATAATAATTGTTTCTACTTTTGGTACAAGGCCAGCAATTACCCAGTACATTACTGGTACTTTATTTTATCGACCCTGTAAGGGTGAAAGGCAAAGTTAACCTCGGCGGGATTTGAACTCAGTTTGTAAAGGGATTTGCTATAATAATACCGTCTTTCCATTGCTGATATCATCTGCTGGTCACAACTCATAGAAGGATGTTGAATTTGAACACAGCTTACACAGAGTTGGATCAAATTATGCAAAACATCTTGTCTGACTCTAACAATTCTGCCAATTCACCATACCTAGACTGGTACTTTATGAATCAAACTCAAAATGATAAAAAGCAAGGTCGATCTCAAGATTTGAACTTGGAGTGCAGAAATACTAATGCTCTAATGATTCTGCCACTTTTCCTCCAAATAGGTTTATGCCTTGATACAAACATTGCTACACACATGACATTCGGTAGAGTGACGGACACCATGCTTCGCGGCATAGAGTTATGGCCCTTTACATTCTGAGTTCAAATCCCGTCAAGGTTAGTTTTGCCTTTTATCCTTATGGAGTTGATAAAATAAAGTACCAGTAATACACTGGGTGAATTTAATCAACTTTCCCTCCCCAAATTTGCTAGCCTTGTGCCTAAAGTAGAAACAATTATTTATTTTTGTCTGCTAAGCTTTAAAATAAGAATGAGTATTGCCGTTGTCATTGTTAATATTCGCATCATCATCATCATCATCAGTGATAGCAACAACACTAATGGAACAAATTTTATTTTGAAAACAAAGTTTCACCATTTCGTTGCACCACATTTCTAACAAAATAAACTGACAATATGCTTTAATTAATTTTGAAAATATTGAAGAATTTGGAGGGATTTAATGAAATACTAACTTTCTCATTATTAACACTTATATTGTATGTATGGTCCCGTAACTCCTGATAGAGTCGTATGGGCGCCGTATTGACATAGAGTGTATCTTGGGCATTTTAAGCCAGGCGGAGCCCATCCCTCGCCAGACCTCAATACAGCAGATTTCTTCCAGAGAAAGATAGAAAGTGAGAGAGAGGAAATGAGAAAGATATACAGAGAAAGAATCGACCCCAGTACTAGACCTCGAAAGCATGACAGGCAAAGTTTACCTCAGCAGGATTTGAACTCAGAGAACAGAGAGCTAGAACTAATACCATAAAGCATTCTATCCAACGTTCTAATGATTCTGCCAATTTGCCACCTTATAACACATACATTACCATATTTCTAATGAAATATACTGCCTATGTGTTTTGAAAACAACCAAATATTTGGAGGAAATTTATTAAATAAGTTTGTCAGTAGTAAACTGATATTTAGAACATTTTAAAACATAAATTACTAAATAATATTATAATGGAAGGTTCTATGGACAAACATTTTAAAATGAGTAGTTTTGTTTCATAAATCCAGGAATGGTTTCATGCAACGTCGTATTAAAAGGATTAAGCTGATATTTGGAATATTATTTAACAAAAAGTTCTTACATAAAATTATGTTTGAAATTTTTAATATAAATTTGAATGCCTTAAAACAAGCAGTTTTATGTTGTAAAACAAAGAGCAGTTTCAGGCAAGCTGATATTAAAATGGTTAAAATATTAAATGTTTGAGATGAGTTGATAATGAAATTATAATTTTTTCAACATTAACCATAAACAGTTTCACATACCAGATAAAAGAAAAATCTAAACAGCTCTTCTGTCTGTTTTTATTATAAGTATTCCAGTTGTTTAATTAATGTGTAAGTGGCTGAGCATTCCACAGACATGTGTAACTTTAGCATAACTCTGTCAGAATCAGTGTGATACAGTATGTGATAAATCTGGGCCTTTGAATTACAGATACAGTCCAGATGAGCTTTGACAGTTTCTGTTTACTTAACATTACTAATTTTAATTTGAGGTTATGGAAAATGATACATGCCCAAGATGATATGCAGTGGACTGGAACACAGGACGTCATAATTGTAAAGTGAACTTCTTAAACATTTCAGCATGTTTGCACTCTCATGCACCATAATGATACAGAACAAATCTGTTTGGAAATCACTCATGCAGACACTAACAGACACAGAATACAGAATAGCTACTACACAGTAATCATATCACAGAGCAGCAGTTTACAACAGATACTGAATTAAGTGCTATTACTTATTGGGTCGTTATACTTGAACATGAATATTAACTATTTCTATTTCTCTTATTATTATGTCTGGACATCAACTACAGTGTTAGGAGTTTATTGTTCAACAACCTATTCATTTGTATTTACTACTATAAAGGCAAGTGCACTTTAACAAATACCATTTGATGTCTACACATTCTTTTAGTAAATGGGTTTTGCCAATCAGTGAGAGATTTCATAAGTACTATCTTCATTGTAAGCAGAATTGGTGCAAGGTATCCAAATAAGCTAAAATAGAACTAATATCTTGCAGTTATTCAGCCAAGAAAGAAGTACCGATGGACTCTTTCGTGATGAAGAGTAACAGGATAAAAGAGCAATTAATATGGTTTCTGCCATTGTAATTGTTATTAGTATTTTTAGCATATATTGACAACAATGTTATTGTCATCATCATCACATTATCATCACTAATGTTTGAGTACATTTAGTAATATCTAGAGAGTTAGAAATGCAATAACATTTAGAGTAACATCACTTGAATGGCAGATCACTATGTATGATGTTGCTGATTTCACCTCCCATATAATGGATGAAGATTGTTATATAATGACTTGCTTTCTGATCTCTGCTTTAACTAACACTGCCATTTGAAGCTGTAAAATGAGGAATGGTATGAATAAGTTCAGTAGAGAACTTGTGAAAACTACATCAAATGAAATCTCTTAAATATTAGAAATGTGACGAATTCAGTTGCTTCATTATTTAGTTAGACTGTTATGGTCCACATATTAACCATTTAGCATTTAAACCAGCCGTATCCAGCCAGAATTCTATCACCTCTCTCTGTTCAAACAGGCTGTAAATGGCCGCTCATACTGATGTTAAGGTATTGTTCTCAAAATAAATAACATCAAAATCTCGTAGATTTGATATTATGTGAAATAATTATGTAAGATATAGCCTTTACTACAAAAATACAATAGTATATATAGAGTAAAATAAATGCTAAAGGGTTAACTTCATGTTTTCCACTATTTTTCTCCCAGGGTTTTCCTTGATATTGCTTAATCTGCCCTTCATAGTCTTCCTATATCTCTGTAGATGGCAGAAGAAACAATTAACTTGCATACTGCATCTACCCAAGCCTACACAATATTCATATCTCATCTTCTCAACAATCCTCACTGATCCTAAATTAGATACTTTTCTCAACAAAGGTTTTTGTCCTTGTCAGCCTTCCTCTAATTAATCAATAAGAAATAACATTGATAATAAGCACAGACATGGCTGTATGATTTTTCAACCCCATGGTTTCAGATTCAGTCACACTATGTGGTACCTCAAATGCTAGTAACTGGTGTTCTCACACAGATACATAGATAGTTGTGATATGATCATAGCTTAAAACATTCACAGTGAAACATATATGTTTATGCCTTCATCTATACCTCTGTTAAGAATCATGCTATGTTAGTGCTACTGCTTATATGTATATATATATATACATATATATATATATATATGTATATATATATATATATGTATATATATATATATATATATATATATATATATGTATATATATATATATATATATATATATATATATATATATATATATATATATATATATATATATATATATATATATATATATATATATATATATATATATATATATATATATATATATATATATATATATATGTATATATATATATATATGTATATATTGTGGAGGCACATGGCTTAGTGGTTAGAGCAGTGGCCTAGCAATCGAAAGGTTGTGAGTTCAATTCTCAGACCGGGTGATGTGTTGTTTCCTTGAGCAAGACACTTTATTTCACATTGCTCCAGTTTACTCAGCCGTAGAAATGAGATGATAGGGACTGGGGTCCCTATCATTCCACTGCAAAGTGGTTGTGGAGGTGCCATGGCAAAAAAGCACCTAGCACTCACTGTAAATGAGGTTAGTGTTAGGAAGGGCATCCAGCTGTAGAAATCAAGCCAAAATCAATTCCCGTCCAACCCTTGCAAGCAGGGAAAAAGCAGACGTAAAATGAAATGATGATGATGATGATATATATATATGTATATATATATATATGTATATATATATATATATGTATATATATATATATA
>OZ024743.1:225211362-225213862 GCA_964016885.1 Eledone cirrhosa
ATGCATATATATATATTTTCACACACATATATATATATATGCATATTTATATATATATATTTACGCACACATATATATATGCATATTTATATATATATATTTACACACACACACACATATATATATATTTACACATACACCTATATATATGCATATATACATATATATATACACACACACACATATATATATATATTTACACATACACACGCATATATATATATATATATATATATATGCATATATATATATACACACACACATATACATATGCATATATATACACACACACACATATATATATACACACACACGCACACCCATATATATATATATATACACACACACACACACACACACACACACACCATCATCATCATCATCATTTAACATATGTTCTCTCTGCTAGCAAGGGTTATGTATATGTATGTGTATACATATATATATACACACAAACATACATACGTTTGTTTGTATACATAAAGAACATTTACCTTTGTTTTCTGTGACATTTGTTTACCAAACAAAGAGAGAGAGAGAGAGAGAGAGAGAGAGAGAGAGAGAGAGAGAGAGAGAGAGAGAGAGAGAGATATGAGGGTAATTCTAAATTCTGCTAAGAAGAAGCTAAAATGATATCCAACTGTAGTAAATTCTCCTAGCACTGTATGGTTAGTATTGGAAGTTTTGCAGCAATTGTAGATGGCTAAGAAGCAGCTTTATAAAATAGTATTGATTTTAGATTTCAGGATAGACAGCAATATATGGTGCCAAGTAGAATTCAATAAACAACCAGCCATTGTCAGAAATTAGGAGTGCTCTGTGGACATTTCTACAACATCATCAATGTGACAAGACACACATTGTGGTAGTGCTGGTGCCATGATAAAATGCACTCACTACACTGAAGGTGATAGTATGACTGCCAGGTCAGGTCCAGTCTATGTTGAAACAGATCTGGTACCAAGTTAAAATGCCCCGAGTATACTCTGTAAAGTGGCAGTGCTGGTGCCATGATAAAATGCGCCCTGTACACTCTGTAAAGTGATAGCATAAATGCCAGGTCCTGTCTATATTGCAGCAGGGCTGGTAACAAGTTAAAATGCACCAGGTACACTCTGTAAAGTGGCAGTGCTGATGCCATGATAAAATGCAATAGGTACACTTAGTAAAGTTGTTGGCAATTATGAAGGGCATCTCATCTGTTATAGAAATCTTGCCAAATATGGAACATATGGGCAAGGTGAGATCTCTTTGACCCACCTTGTCTCCAACTCATGCTAATACAGAAAGCAAATGTAAAATGATGATGATAATTATCATAATAGGGAAGGGCTCCATCAATAACAAAAGTTAAATTCTCAACAACAACAAATAGTTAACTTTGTGAACCTCATAACAGGCTAATTACTCATCATAGGGTTCTTTTTGAGGCAATACTTTACAGCCAGATGTCCTTCCTGACTCTACCCATTTCAGTTGCCCCTTACAACATGCAGAGTAATGGTATACCTATTCTATATCAGATACTCACTGTAAGTAATATTCTCAACAACATAACTATTATTTTGGTTTCATTTCTTTTATTGATTAGTATATACAATAATTGTATTTATAATTCTTTCAGAATGCTATGTAAAAGAGATTACCAAGAAGTCCTAGAAGAGATATTCTCTTCTTCTTTGCCCACTTATTCAAGAGAGAATTGTTGGGGTAGAGTCCTCAAACACTCCTTCTAATGAGTCCTGTCAAAAGCAACCATTTCCAACTGATCCGGCTGGATCACTCGAAGCAAGACCAGATGAGCTCATGGATGTTATCCAACTATCTTGCTCGGGATCTACCTCTGGGTCTCCAGCTAGTTGGTTTTGTTCGTAAAATCTGTCCAGTGATTCTTTCCTGAGACATTCTAACTACATGCCTTAGTTATCAGAGCTGTGATCTCTCAATTCAGAGAAGTAACGGCTCTACCTGGAGCGACACTCTGATTTCCGAGCTACACACTCTATTGAGTAATGTTATTCCAAAGACCTGCTGCAATGACGAGTGACTTGGCTTCTCCCAAAAATGTTTAGGTATATAATGAATATTTATTTATTTTCACTAACTTGTAGTAACAGAAAAGATAAAATGATTCTCATATAAAAAAGAAAGCTTTAATAATGTGTCCATTAGAGAAAATATCAAAGTTCAGCATGAAAAGCAGAAATCTTGGAAAAACAATAGAAAGTTTCAAAGTGGTAGAAGGTTTTGTAATAGTTATATTATTTTTAAAATGTGAGATGTTAAACGTTAAGACAGTATATTTCAATAAATTTAGTCAAATATGGAAATTATAGTGATATGCGCTTAAATGAGCAAGAAAAAAGTTTCCACCCACTTTTTTATAATAAGTGTTTTTAATATTGACTATTCACTTTGAGGTTTTGCTGATGTTATAGGTTTATCACAACCAATAAGTCAATAAAATCAGCAAAACATCAAAGAAAACAGTCACAATTAA
>OZ024743.1:225216362-225223862 GCA_964016885.1 Eledone cirrhosa
CAAGTACCGGAATGGAGTTGAATAGTTGTGCCCCTCTAACCAACAGATTTGACTCTTGCAGGGTTTTTGCTGCCTGGCCAGCCCTTTTGTTGATTGGTGGTAGCTGGCAGCGTCTTCCGTGGTGCAGTGAGTGGTAGGTTTTGATACCAAAGTTTGGCACCTTTTGCTCTATCATTTTCCAAATGTATATAATTCGGTATCGCTCAAATCTTCTTTCTATTGAGTACATCTTCAAGGTTTTGAGTCTTTACCAATAGTCCAGGTCCCTCGTTTCTGAGAAGTATGAGGTAAAATTTCTTTGGAGCGATTCCATCTTAGATAGTTGGCCCTTTGTTGTTGGTGACCACAACTGAGAACAGTAGTCAATCCTCGGAAGTATCATACTGTTCCAGAGGGTTTTCATTGTTGAGGTATCTCTTGATTTGAAGGTGCGCAAGATCCACCCGCTGTACTTTCTTGCAGTAAGACAGACTGAGTAAAGGTGTTCTCTGAATTTTAGGCTGGTTCCCATGTGGATGCCTAAATCTTTCACACACTGTTTTTCCATTATTTGTTGTCCTGATGGGTTTCTGTAGTTTGTTGTATTTTTCAGATCTTGATCTGTTCCGTAGCGAATTAGTTCAAACTTCTTATCATTGAACAACATGTTGTTTGTTTCCTGCCATTTGTATATGGTGGTTAGGTCCTTTTGTAAGGCCTCTGTATCCACCTAATCTTTGATTTGTCTCATGACCCTGGTGTCATCAGCAAAGGATGAGACGTTGCTGGTTGTATCTTCATCTATGTCAGAGATGAGGATGAGAAACAGGATCGGACTGAGTACTGTACCCTGAGGAACACTGCTGGTCACAGGTGATGGTGTTGAATGGGTTCCATTCACAGTGACTGTTTGAGTTCTATTTGTAAGGAACTCATGTATCCATGTACCAACTTTTCCTCCTACTCCTAGCTTTCGAAGTTTGTGTCCCAGGATGCCATGATCTACCTTGTCAAATGCCTTGGCAAAGTCGAGGTAAATAACATCTGTGTTGTATCCATTCTCTAGATTTTCTAGGATTTGGTGTGCCAGTAGTTGGTGTGCCAGTAGTTGGGAAAGACATGATCTACCTAACCTGAATCCATGCTGATTGCAATTCATCAGATTGTTGGATTACAGGAACTCAACCAGTTTTCCACGAACTATTCTTTCGAAGACCTTGATAATGTGTGATGTCAGTGAGATTGGTCGGTAGTTCTTTGGTTTTGATTTGCTGTCCCCTTTATGTATTGGAGTTATGTGTGCTTCTTTATATGTATTTGATATTTTGCCATTCTCCATAGATTCCTTCCATATCATGTAAAGGGGTTTCAACAATTGTACCTTGCAGCTTTTAAGTATCATGGCATTGAAACCATCAGGCCCCGCAGCCGAGTGCATGGAGAGCTTGTCTATGGCTCTTTCTATGTCTTCTGGGTTGAAATCAATGTCGGATAGGGTAGGTTTAGTATGGTCGATATCCTTGAAGAATTCTCCTGGGTCATGGATCTTCATGGTTTTAGATGGCTCACTGAAGACACTTTCATACTGTTGATATATATATATATATATAATATATATATATATTATATATAATATATATATATATATATAATATATATATATATTATATATAATATATATATATATATATATAATATATATATATATTATATATAATATATATATATATATATAATATATATATATATTATATATATATATATATATTATATATATAATATATATATATATATAATATATATATATAATATATATATATATATATAATATATATAATATATATAATATATATATAAATATAATATATATATATAAGGTAGCCGGTTTCGGGCCCGTTTTCAGGGGTTGGATCGCAGCAATGTACAGCGATATCTGCTCAGTTGTGAGGGTGAACGGTCACCTGTCGCAGCTGTTCAGCATCATGCGCTCAGTCCGCCAGTGTCGAGCACCAGACACGTCCAGATGCTCGGCACCGCTCTCAAGGAATACGAAGCGGTGACAGGAGCAAAGATAAACCAGGAAAAGTCGGTGGGCTTGCAGCTCGGCACCTGGAGAGGCAAGTCCATGCCAACCGACAGTGTCGTGGGGCGTTGGACGGACGGACCGGTTAAATTGCTCGGGATCTGGTTCGGACCGGCTCTCCAGATGGAGAAAAACTGGAACGAGGTAACGGGCAGGGTGGCCTCCCTCACCCAGAAATGGGCTGAGTGGAAGCTGTCCTTGAAAAGCCGGGCGGAGGTGGCGAATGCGTACATCGCATCCGTCATCTGCTACCGCCTCACCGTCATCCCTTGCTCCAGCCCAACTCTCACCAAAATGGAGCGCTTTTTGTGGAAGGGACGCGCTCCCATGGTCAGACGATCCATCTGCTGTCAACACCCATTGTGTGGAGGACTGGGCATACCATGGCTGATGATGCGCAAACATGCGCTGAGGCTGCGACTTCTCTGGTGCTTCCTTGATGGTGAACGGGTGTGGTTGCTGTTCGCCAGGCACGTTTTCCCACAGCTCGTCTCCTTGACGGAGCTGCAGTCCTGGGTCAGAAAAAGACCGAGGGATAGCGCTTGGAAACTGGAATGTCTCCAGGCGCTCACTGCCCTCTCCCAGCTGGGCTGGATTATATATATAATATATATATATATATTATATATATATATATATATATATATATATATATATATATATATATATATAATATATATATATATATATATATATATATATAAAAACAAATAACGAAACAAAATTAAATTTCGTTTCGCTTCTAACTCACTTTTGTATGACTGACGCTTAAACAATTAAGTTAAAGTGTACATCTACATATGTATACGGAAGTATTAGTATGCATATAAATACACACATGTATACATATGTACATGTACTGAGTTTTTCACTGGACACTTTACAGTGAGTGTCCAGCTAGTCTGTATGTAACCACACAGACGGACCGGGTTTTAGAGTCATACGAGTTTTCAAGGAAACACATTTCCTCTATTCTCCAGAGAGCCAGACAGGAATATTGGACTAGTTTCGATGTTATTACATCTCATCAGCAATATAAACCCATCTTCCGGCTTCTCTAGAGAATTGTAAAAGCATATATCGTTATATGCTTTTTCTATGAAAATTAGTAGTGGGTAGACTAATTTGCATAGAACGTGAGTCATTGTACGCACCGGTTCAGCGGAAACGATAAAAACAAATAACGAAACGAAATTAAATTTCGTTTCGCTTCTAACTCACTTTTGTATGACTGACGCTTAAACAATTAAGTTAAAGTGTACATCTACATATGTATACGGAAGTATTAGTATGCATATAAATACACACATGTATACATATGTACATGTACTGAGTTTTTCACTGGACACTTTACAGTGAGTGTCCAGCTAGTCTGTATGTAACCACACAGACGGACCGGGTTTTAGAGTCATACGAGTTTTCAAGGAAACACATTTCCTCTATTCTCCAGAGAGCCAGACAGGAATATTGGACTAGTTTCGATGTTATTACATCTCATCAGCAATATAAACCCATCTTCCGGCATCTCTAGAGAATTGTAAAAGCATATATCGTTATATGCTTTTTCTATGAAAATTAGTAGTGGGTAGACTAATTTGCATAGAACGTGAGTCATTGTACGCACCGGTTCAGCGGAAACGATAAAAACAAATAACGAAAACTCAGTACATGTACATATGTATACATGTGTGTATTTATATCATAAAGATAAACTGCAGTATATAGTGAATAAGGACAACGTAAACAATCCTAGTAATTACTACTATATATATATATAAAATCTGTAATCTCTGCCTAAATGAAAAATTTACCATTATCTCTAACCTAGATTCTATAATAAATAGACGTACAGATTTGTTTTCTATCTGCCTGCATAAATTCCATAGGACTTTTCACAAAGTATACAGTTAATATTCAATTCTTTATCAATTTAGAATCTTTTCTCAAAGGCACATATACATACACCTCTTTAAAATATACCCATCTTCCTACCTTACTTTAAAGGGCATTATACACTCTATAATACTTGTTTACTCATTACCCTCATTCTATCTTCACCTTGTAAATTCTTCATAACATAATACATTTGTTTTTTTGACGTTAGAATATTCATCCGCAATCATTATTATTTTTTCTCTCTATCATAAATCTTTTTAATCTCAATTTCATCCTTAATTTATTATTTTTTTCTCCCCATCAACGAACTCATTCTTAATACATATTAACTCTTTATTCGCATATATTATCAATTCCTTCAATATACAAACTTTAACTTCACATTATTTTTCTCAAATCCTTCTACACACAAACCTTAATAATTTTTCTCTTCGTTAATTTTGAAATTGCCACAATACTTATCAACATACACTTTTTTTGACGTTAGAATATTCATCCACAATTATTATTTTTTCTCTCTATCTTCATACATAAATTCCGTTCGTTAATTTTCAAATTCCTTTAATTTATACATTATCTTCCAACGGTTCTCAACCTCTCTATGTAAAACAATATATCTTTTTCTCAGTTATAAAAACTATCTCTTTCTCTCTATCACCCATCTCTCCCTCTCCACCTTCACTCTCATCTCCTCCCCCCTTTTTCATCCTTTCCACCCCCCCCCCTCCCTAAATAAAATATTTTTTCCTCGCACATATCCTCCCTTCGGTTAATTTTCAAATTTTTTTAATTTATACATTATCTTCCAACGGTTTTCAACCTCTCTATGTAAAACAATATATCTCCTCTCAGTTATAAAAACTATCTCTTTCTCTCTATCACCCATCTCTCCCTCTCATCTCCTCCCCTTTTTCATCCTTTCCACCCTCTCTAAATAAAATATTTTTCCCAATATCACACATCAATCTAAAACCACTTTTCATATGTTGATTTAAAACTGCACTATCCACAAGTGTTTTTTAGCCTTCATATCATGTTCTCCTGTTTTATCTGATGAAAACACAAATATTATTGCATGATGATGTTTGTTTTTGAAATGCGCATAATAAAATACATGGAACTCCTTTAACCATCTTTTGATCTTATATTATGTATACTCCAGTCCTACAAACTGTAGAGTGCTTCTTATCCGATATCTGCATTGCTTTATTGTACTACAATAAAACTCACCTCCTACATTAACTTGCTCCTTAACGGTTGAGCGCTTACTCTCATATTGGATACCTTTTGATGGTCCTTCACCTCTTCTTCTACAACATGGATTATTACAACATAACCAATTCAACTAAAGACATTCCTATACCTGGTAAATCTGAATTCACCAAACTTCTTATTGAAAAAACTGACTCCTTCGTAAGAAGACTTAGATGGACAGCCTAGTTCTATGACCAGCGCCTAAAAGGGAACTTCCATACCAAAGAACATAACTTCCTCGATCATCTTTTTAATTCTAGACGAAATCCTCCTTCCAACAAAAATCTAGTACAATTCGAGGAAGAATTAACTAAAATAATAAAAAATCTTAAATTCAAGAGATACCCTTACAAAGGACAAGAGCACCTTGTAAATCTCAAGAACACAATCTCTAACCTAAATTCCTCAAAAAATGTTTTAGTCCACTCTGACAAAACCAATAACTTATATGGTATTTCCAAGGATAATTATAACAACCTTATCCTAAAGGAACTTAGGAAAAAGTATCGTAAAACCAACCATGAAAATTTAGAATACATAAACCTTGAAGCCTCTGAGATTATGTCAAAACTTGGCATTGAAAAAAAGACCGAACCATTCCTCCCAAGAACTCCGAGGATAAATCTCAAGGATCACAAAAACAATTTTCGCACTGAACTACCTGTTAGAATAATCAACCCCTCTAAATCTGATCTGGGGGTTGTTAGTAAAGCCATCTTAGATAGAATTATCCCACAGGTTAGTTCTAATTGCTCTTCTTTGAACCTAAATTTATGGTTTGGTACTTCTGAGGTGATTGGCTGGTTCAACAAATTGGATAATAAAAACAAACTAAAATTTATTCAATTTGATATTGCCAGCTACTATTCCTCCATTTCGCCTTCACTTCTCAATAATGCTCTATCTTTCGCACTTAAATATTCTGACATCACCACAGATGAACTTCACATCATCCTCACCGCACGTAAAACCATCCTAGAGTTCAACAACGAATATTGGACCAGAGCCGATACCTCTAACAACTTCGACATCACAATGGGAGCATCCGATTCATCCCAATTGACTGATTTAATTGGTATCTTCATTTTGAACTCTTTGAGTCGGAAAATTCCTCAACTTCGCGGTGGAATTTATCGTGACGATGGCCTCTTTACTATCCTAAATTGCAATATAGTTAACCTTAATATTATTAAGAACAATATACGTAATCTCTTTAATCAACATAACCTAAAAATTGAATTTGATAATAGTATCAAACTAGCTAATTTCTTGGATGTATCTCTTAATCTTGACACTGGCCTATATTACCCTTACCATAAAAACAATGAGAACCTAAATTATGTTAACTTTAAATCTAACCATCCTACCAATATCAAGAATGCTATAGTTAGTAATATTGGAACAAGAATATCTAACATATCCTCTAATAAAAACATCTTTGATGCTAACGCCAATTACTATAATAACGCACTTTCTAAAGCCGGCTATCCAGATAAAATCAAATATAGTAAAGAAACAAATTCTAGAAAAACTTACAGTAGAATAATTAATCATGATCATTCCAATAATTTTAATAAAAGACCTAGATACAAAAACATAATCTGGTATAATGCTCCTTTCTCCATCTCTATTAATAACAATATTCCTAAATTATTTTTTAGTGCCTTAAATAAATGCTTCCCTCCCTCACATATCTATAGTAAAATATTTAACAAACACACCATCAAATTTTCTTATTCTACATCCTCCAATATTTCCAACATCATCTCTAAACACAACAATAAAATACTAAATACTAAATCTCTTCCTTCCAACATTGAATTTCATAATAACAGTAATAGTACTCCCGACGTCATTGTAAACCCTAGGCTAACTTCTGTAAACCCAAATACAACGTCAAACACAACTTCGCTAAATGTTCATAATACAACTCTAAATCAAGAAACTATTATTCCTATTATTCCTATCGCAAACAACTTCTCCAATCCAATTCCTTCTATAGATAACACTAGGTCACTCATTAATAATCTCTCTAATTGCAACTGCCGCATTAAAAATAAATGTCCTCTCAACAACCATTGTCTCGATAAAAACTTAATTTATGAATGTAAAATTATAACTAGCACCAATTCCTTCACCTATTTTGGCTCCACTTCCACCTCTTTTAAAGCTCGTCTCTATAATCATCATTCATCTTTCAAATACAAACTTAAAAGAACCAACACTGCTCTCTCAGAACTCATATGGTCCTTAAAAGACAAAAACATTAAATATACCATCTTTTGGAA
>OZ024743.1:225228862-225231362 GCA_964016885.1 Eledone cirrhosa
TTCATTGAGCGTAAAAAACGATGTTATAAGCTTTTCTGGGTGGGAAACGACGATGGGCTGGGTGGAGTAGGAATCATGGTAGCAGAAAAGTGGGCAGATAAGATAATAGACGTAAATAGAGTGAACGACAGAATAATTAAAATAAGACTTGTCCTCAATAAAACTACGGTGACAGTAATATCTGCGTACGCACCCCAATCCGGACTGCCCGGCGCTATAAAAGACAGATTCTATGAGACACTGATGCTCGCTACCTCCCAAATAACCGACAGTGACTATATAATTATTGCAGGCGACCTAAATGGTCACGTTCGACAACATTGTGACGGCTACGACGAAATCCATGGAGGCTATGGGTTTGGTACTAGAAATGAGGAAGGCTCCAGAATCCTGGAATTCTGTGATGCAAATAACCTAACTATCTGTAACACTAACTTCAAAAAACGTGACAATCACCTGATCACCTATAGATCCGGGGAACACACAAGCCAGGTAGATTATATCCTTACCAGAAGACGTGACAGAGTGTCTGTTGTAAACACTAAATCCCTCCCCCATGAAGAATGCACCTCCCAACATAGACTGATAATTAGCGACCTCATAGTCAGGACGAGACGTACTCGACAGCAGAAGAGGACTATCCTCAGGAGGAAAATATGGAAGCTAAAGGACCCCACAGCCAGAAATAAATTTCAAAGCATATTACTTGATGCTTTCGACAGTAAGGAAGAGCATCTAGAGTCGGACAATATAGAGGGACAGTGGGAATTTCTGAAAGCAAACCTGCTGTTGGCGACAGACGAAGTCTGTGGCTGGAGCAGCCCTGTAGGCAGGAGGAGAGTAACTTGGTGGTGGAACAGTAAGGTGGAGGGGTCAATTAAGGCCAAAAAGCAGGCTTGGAATGTATGGCGGGATGGGGGAAGTAGAGTAGACTATCAAGTGGCCAGGAGGGAAGCTAGGAGACAAGTGTACTTAGCAAGAAGGGAAGCTGAGGAAAGAAAGTTCAAGCATGTTCTACAACGCGATGACCAAAAACGTGATGTGTTCAGGATTGCTAGGCAATGCGTCAAGGAAAACCGTGATATTGTCGGGGAGAAGTGTGTACTTAACGATGATGGCATACTTGCCATCACCGACACTGATAAGAAGGTAGCTTGGAAGTGTCACTATGAAAGGCTACTAAATGAGGAGAATAAATGGGAGAAAGACAGTCTCTCCCATATCGACCCAATAGAGGGACCAGCAGTGTTAGTCGAGGGGAGTATAATAAGTAAGGCAATCAAGGATATGAAGACGGGTAAGGCGGCTGGGCCTTCGGAAATAGTTGCTGAGATGCTGAAGGCATCTGGCACGGTGGGACACACCATGGTCACCCGCATAGTTAACCAAGTCGTACAGAATGGGGTTGTTCCGAAGGACTGGCATAGCAGCATCATCGTTAACTGTTATAAGGGTAAAGGAGACGCCCTAGATAGGAGTAACTATAGAGGCATTAAATTAATCGACCAGGTCATGAAGGTCACGGAAAAAGTAATAGCGCAACTAATCAGAGAGAGAATTGACCTAGATGAAATGCAGTTCGGGTTTGTGTCAGGCAAAAGTACCACAGACGCACTTTTCATAGTACGACAACTACAGGAGAAGTACCTAGCTAAAGGTAAACCCCTCTACTTAGCTTTTGTCGACCTGGAGAAAGCCTTCGACAGAGTCCCCCGCTCCATTATCTGGTGGGCTCTTAGAAAACTAGGCGTTGACGAATGGCTTGTGAGGGCTATACAAGCCATGTATAAAGAAACAGTCAGCAAGGTTAGAATTAACAACGAATATAGTGAAGAGTTTAGCGTAAAAGTTGGCGTCCATCAGGGCTCTGTTCTCAGCCCCCTACTATTTATTATTGCCCTTCAGGCTATAACAGAGGAGTTCAAGACAGGCTGCCCATGGGAACTCCTATATGCAGACGACCTGACACTCATAGCGGAATCAATGGCCGAGCTAGAGAAGAAATTCCAAACATGGAAGCACGGCCTAGAGTCAAAAGGACTTAAAATTAACCTGGCTAAGACCAAAGTTCTAGTTTGTAGGAAAGAAAACAAGGCGGCGGTCCCTTCTGGGAAATGGTCGTGCTCAGTGTGTAGGAAAGGCGTAGGTAGAAACTCCATTTTATGTCCTAAATGCAAAGTATGGGTGCATAAAAGATGTAGTGGGACCACAGGTAAGCTAACTAAGAACATAGATTTTACATGTGGCCGGTGTTCTGGTGCAATAAGTAGCAGCAAGTGCCCACAAAATACTAGCTCTTTCAATTGCGCAGAGGGTTCTATAGAAATAGTGGACAGCTTCCGTTACCTGGGCGATAAAATCAGCAGTGGGGGAGGGTGCTCTGAAAGTACTGTAGCTAGAGTCAGAACTGGTTGGAAAAAGTTCAGAGAGTTTATACCACTATTAGCTGCTAAAGGGTTCTCCCTAAAAATGAAAGGCAGGTTGTACGATGCCTGCATAC
>OZ024743.1:225233862-225246362 GCA_964016885.1 Eledone cirrhosa
TTTCTTCGTCCTCACTGAAACCCATCTCAGTAACCTCCACTTGGAAGCCGAGGTGAAAGTGAAAAATTTCAAAGCCATCCGTGCTGATCGCACTGGCAGAAGAAAGGGCGGGACTGCCATTTATGTCCATAATTCTTTCTCAACAGAGGCTATGAACATATTCACTAATGGATACTGCGAAGCAGTCACTGTATTCAGTCAAACCAACAACCTAATAGTAGTTGGGCTCTATAGGCCACCCCAAACGCCTGTCCCATGCTTCAAGGAATGCCTCAACAGCATAAAGTGTTTCATCCAAGAGTGTCACCCTGACAACATCTTAATGATGGGGGACTTCAACCTCCCCGGAGTTGACTGGTCCACAAACAGCCTGCCACCAGGTTCTTTTGCCTCAACCTCTGACAGGGAAGCAGTGGAATCGCTTCTTGACTTCATGGATGATTTCTTCCTATCCCAACTGGTGCTCGAACCAACGAGGTGCCACAAAAACGTCCTAGACTTAATTTTCAGCAATCACACTGACAATATCCACAATATTGCAGTGGAGAAAACTTTACTCTCTGAGCATGACATGGTTCTCTGTGATCTGAGATCCCACCGTCCAATATACAAACCCAATGTTATCTCTCCTGTCCATCTGTTTGACGCTATGGATTTCCACAATGCAAACTGGGAAGCGATCAGTCATGATCTTGCACATGTCGACTGGTCCTTCACGTTCACGCACACTCATACACCCACTAACATCAAAAAGTCCTGGCAGACATTTGTGGACACTGTTACAAACATATGTGCAAAACACACCCCATTAAGAACTATAAACAAATCTAAGAGCAGAATCCCTAGAAATAGAAAAACGCTCATCAGAAAAATTAAGAGAACGAACAAAAAAATCAACAAGCTGAAATACTGTCAGCAGCAACATATCAACTTGACTGCCATTTCATCACTAGAGATTAAAAAACATAACCTCCAAAACAACATAATGTCTCTCATCAACAATCAGAGAAGAGCTGAAGAGGCCTGGGCCATTGAGAAGATCAAACTCAATCCCAAAGTGTTCTTTTCATTTGCAAAAAAACACAAAATCACTGGCTCTACTGTTGGCCCTCTAATTGATGAAAATGGCACTCTTCAAGACAATGCTAAAACCATGGGTGAGATACTGCAGAAACAATACTGCTCTGTTTTCAGCAATCTTGATATGGCCGATCTGGGCTGTATCGGCGATGTTACTCCCCATTACACCTTATCGGACATAATGTTTGGCGCCCCTGATGTCTTAGCGGCAATAAAGGAAATGAAGCATAATTCAGCAGTAGGTCCCGATAGGTTCCCTGCTTGTGTCTTGAGGGCGTGTCAACACCAACTTGCATCTCCTCTTGCCAATCTGTGGCAGAACTCACTGGATGCTGGATATGTGCCAGAAAACCTTCTATCCCAGTCTGTTGTCCCAGTTTTCAAAAAAGGAAACAAATCCCTTGTCGTGAATTACCGTCCAATCTCACTCACCTCTCATATCATTAAGGTGTTTGAGAGAGTGGTGAGATCGCGAATGACCCACTTCCTTGAGAGTAACAATATGCTGAACTCCAACCAGCATGGATTCCATAATGGAAGGGATTGCCTGACGCAGCTACTGCATCACTTTGATGACATTTTGAGAGCCTTGGGAGAGGGTTCCAACACTGATGTTATCTACCTTGATTTCAGCAAGGCCTTTGACAGGGTTGATCATAACATTCTACTGAGAAAACTGTCCAATATTGGTGTCACTGGAAAGCTGCTGCAGTGGATCAAGAGCTTCCTGTCAAACAGAACCCAACATGTTGTAGTTGAAGGAGTCAAATCCAGCCCAGCCAAAGTCAGTAGTGGGGTCCCACAAGGCACTGTGTTGGGCCCACTTCTCTTCATCATCTATATTAATGACATCACTGACATCATCAAACACAGCAACATTAAAATTTTCGCTGATGATTCCAAGCTCCAAAAGGTCATCAATGGCGTGGATGACCGGATAAGCCTTCAGTCAGACCTACTGGCTGTTACCCAATGGGCGGAAAAGAACAACATGTTACTGAACGAAGACAAATTCGAACTGATCCACTTTGGAAAAGAGGATGCTCTGAAACTCCCGTACTCCCTTCCCTCCGGGGAAACTCTCGTGGCATCTAACAACATCAGAGACTTGGGAGTAACCGTGGACAGCAACATAAGCTGGGCCACGCATATAAGCAGCAAAGTTGACATGGCCCGCAGAATGTGTTCCTGGATCCTCAGAACCTTCCAGTCGAGAGATTCCCACACCATTATCCTTCTCTTCTCTACTTTTGCCCGACCACACCTTGAATACTGTTGTCCACTGTGGTCTCCCCACACGAAACAAAGTATCATGAAACTTGCAGCTCCTCAAAGGGCAATCACGAAAAAGATAGATGGCATGTCAGACCTTGACTACAGGGGTCGACTAGAAAAGCTGAAACTTTACTCACTCCAACGTCGCCGTGAGCGTTATATTATCTGCATGATGTGGAAAATGTTCCATCATCACTGCCCAAATGATGTTGGCATCGCCTTCAAGATACACCCAGGGCTTGGGCCCCGTGCTATCTGTCCCATACAAAAATCTAAATCGCAACTCATAACAACAATACGGCACAATTATTTCACCTCAATTGGCCCTGCTCTCTTTAACATCACACCAGGACACGTCAAAACAGAAACTGACCACACAAAATTCAAGAAGTCTTTGGACAAATTCCTCCAAGTAATCCCGGACAAACCACCCACACCCGGATATGTCTCCGCAAACAGTAATTCTCTTCTCGAATGGGCCATGGTGCCCAAATCCTGAATTGAAAGACTTCGCCAGGTGGTGCTATTAAGTTAGACATGGCCTGGGCCAATACTGGCCAAAACATTTCAAAGTTATTCAAAGTTATATATATATATATATATATATATATATATATATAACGAAGGAAATGTGGTAAGGAACCAGGTGGACCATAACGCACCAAAGTACTCAATACTTAGGGTAGTAGAGGGGGTAATAGGAACAAGTAAGACCCCGACGGCTGAGCTCAAGCCGTTTCGACGGGAAATTCTCGTACAGAATTAGCCGTCGAAACGGCTTGAGCTCAGCCGTCGGGGTCTTACTTGTTCCTATATATATATATATATATATACTCAGTAATAGAGAAGACTCGCCTTACCTAAATACAAAGTAAAAACCTACTACAGTCAGTAGGCATCTCTATCAAAACACACCCCCGTCCCACCACCTCCACCCCATCCACACCGCCCCTTTCAATGTAAAGTTATGTTGGTCCCACAACATCCAGGCCGAAACAAATGAGATCGTGTAGGTGTCACGACAAAAAAACACACAGTCCACGCTGTAAATGTGGCCGTGTAGGCAACATGGTAAAAACCTCCCAGCCCCACACTGTAAATGTGGTTGGTGTTAGGAAGGGCATCCAGCTGTAGAAAACCCGCCAGACAGTCCACGCTGTAATGTGGCCGTGTAGGCAACACGGTAAAAACCTCCCAGCCCCACACTGTAAATGTGGTTGGTGTTAGGAAGGGCATCCAACTGTAGAAAACCCGCCAGACAGTCCTATGCGAGCAAGACAACCACTCTTGCCTCAAGTGGGAAAACCCCCGTCCAAACCCATGCAACCGTGGAACACGGACGCTAAACCTGATGATGATGATGATGATGATATATATACATATATATATATATATACATATATATATATATATATATATATACATATATACATATATATACATATATACATATATATATATCTATGTATATATATATATATATATATATATACATATATACATATATATACATACATATATATATATATATATATATACATACATATATATATATATATATATATATACATATATATATATATATATATATATATATATATATATATATATATATATATATATATACATATATACATATATATGTAGGAGGTGAGTTTTATTGTAGTACAATAAAGCAATGCAGATATCGGATAAGAAGCACTCTACAGTTTGTAGGACTGGAGTATACATAATATAAGATCAAAAGATGGTTAAAGGAGTTCCATGTATTTTATTATGCGCATTTCAAAAACAAACATCATCATGCAACAATATTTGTGTTTTCATCAGATAAAACAGGAGAACATGATATGAAGGCCAAAAAACACTTGTGGGTAGTGTAGTTTTAAATCAACATATGAAAAGTGGTTTTAGATTGATGTATGATATTGGGAAAAATATTTTATTTAGAGAGGGGGGGGGTGGAAAGGATGAATAGGGAAGGAGATGAGAGGGAGAGATGGGTGATAGAGAGAAAGAGACAGTTTTTATAACTGAGAGGAGATATATTGTTTTACATAGAGAGGTTGAAAACCGTTGGAAGATAATGTATAAATTAAAAATTTTGAAAAATTAACGAAGGGAGGATATGTGCGAGGAAAAAATATTTTATTTAGGGAGGGGGGGTGGAAAGGATGAAAAAAAGGGGGAGGAGATGAGAGTGAAGGTGGAGAGGGAGAGATGGGTGATAGAGAGAAAGAGATAGTTTTTATAACTGAGAAAAAGATATATTGTTTTACATAGAGAGGATGGGAACCGTTGGAAGATAATGTATAAATTAAAGGAATTTGAAAATTAACGAAGGGAATTTATGTATGAAGATAGAGAGAAAAAAATTTATGTATGAAGATAGAGAGAAAAAATAATAATTGTGGATGAATATTCTAACGTCAAAAAAAGAAATGTATGTATTGTGGCAATTTCAAAATTAACGAAGAGAAAAATTATTAAGGTTTGTGTGTAGAAGGATTTGAGAAAAATAATGTGAAGTTAAAGTTTGTATATTGAAGGAATTGATAATATATGCGAATAAAGAGTTAATATGTATTAAGAATGAGTTCGTTGATGGGGAGAAAAAAATAATAAATTAAGGATGAAATTGAGATTAAAAAGATTTATGATAGAGAGAAAAAATAATAATGATTGCGGATGAATATTCTAACGTCAAAACAACAAATGTATATGTTATGATTTTACAAGGTGAAGATAGAATGAGGGTAATGAGTAAACAAGTATTATAGAGTGTATAATGCCCTTTAAAGTAAGGTAGATGGGTATATTTTAAAGAGGTGTATGTATATGTGCCTTTGAGAAAAGATTCTAAATTGATAAAGAATTGAATATTAACTGTATACTTTGTGAAAAGTTCTATGGAATTTATGCAGGCAGATAGAAAACAAATCTGTACGTCTATTTATTATAGAATCTAGGTTAGAGATAATGGTAAATTTTTTCATTTAGGCAGAGATTACAGATTTTAGATAGAGAGCTGTTCAAGTAAATGAGGATGCAGAAGAAATCTTCTTCCAAAAGATGGTATATTTAATGTTTTTGTCTTTTAAGGACCATATGAGTTCTGAGAGAGCAGTGTTGGTTCTTTTAAGTTTGTATTTGAAAGATGAATGATGATTATAGAGACGAGCTTTAAAAGAGGTGGAAGTGGAGCCAAAATAGGTGAAGGAATTGGTGCTAGTTATAATTTTACATTCATAAATTAAGTTTTTATCGAGACAATGGTTGTTGAGAGGACATTTATTTTTAATGCGGCAGTTGCAATTAGAGAGATTATTAATGAGTGATCTAGTGTTATCTATAGAAGGAATTGGATTGGAGAAGTTGTTTGCGATAGGAATAATAGGAATAATAGTTTCTTGATTTAGAGTTGTATTATGAACATTTAGCGAAGTTGTGTTTGACGTTGTATTTGGGTTTACAGAAGTTAGCCTAGGGTTTACAATGACGTCGGGAGTACTATTACTGTTATTATGAAATTCAATATTGGAAGGAAGGTATTTAGTATTTTATTGTTGTGTTTAGAGATGATGTTGGAAATATTGGAGGATGTAGAATACGAAAATTTGATGGTGTGTTTGTTAAATATTTTACTATAGATATGTGAGGGAGGGAAGCATTTATTTAAGGCACTAAAAAACATTAAATATACCATCTTTTGGAAGAAGATTTCTTCTGCATCCTCATTTACTTGAACAGCTCTCTATCTAAAATCTGTAATCTCTGCCTAAATGAAAAAATTTACCATTATCTCTAACCTAGATTCTATAATAAATAGACGTACAGATTTGTTTTCTATCTGCCTGCATAAATTCCATAGAACTTTTCACAAAGTATACAGTTAATATTCAATTCTTTATCAATTTAGAATCTTTTCTCAAAGGCACATATACATACACCTCTTTAAAATATACCCATCTACCTTACTTTAAAGGGCATTATACACTCTATAATACTTGTTTACTCATTACCCTCATTCTATCTTCACCTTGTAAAATCATAACATATACATTTGTTGTTTTGACGTTAGAATATTCATCCGCAATCATTATTATTTTTTCTCTCTATCATAAATCTTTTTAATCTCAATTTCATCCTTAATTTATTATTTTTTTCTCCCCATCAACGAACTCATTCTTAATACATATTAACTCTTTATTCGCATATATTATCAATTCCTTCAATATACAAACTTTAACTTCACATTATTTTTCTCAAATCCTTCTACACACAAACCTTAATAGTTTTTCTCTTCGTTAATTTTGAAATTGCCACAATACATACATTTCTTTTTTTGACGTTAGAATATTCATCCACAATTATTATTTTTTCTCTCTATCTTCATACATAAATTTTTTTCTCTCTATCTTCATACATAAATTCCCTTCGTTAATTTTCAAATTCCTTTAATTTATACATTATCTTCCAACGGTTCCCATCCTCTCTATGTAAAACAATATATCTTTTTCTCAGTTATAAAAACTATCTCTTTCTCTCTATCACCCATCTCTCCCTCTCCACCTTCACTCTCATCTCCTCCCCCTTTTTTTCATCCTTTCCACCCCCCCTCCCTAAATAAAATATTTTTTCCTCGCACATATCCTCCCTTCGTTAATTTTTCAAAATTTTTAATTTATACATTATCTTCCAACGGTTTTCAACCTCTCTATGTAAAACAATATATCTCCTCTCAGTTATAAAAACTATCTCTTTCTCTCTATCACCCATCTCTCCCTCTCATCTCCTTCCCTTTTCATCCTTTCCACCCCCCCCCCTCTCTAAATAAAATATTTTTCCCAATATCACACATCAATCTAAAACCACTTTTCATATGTTGATTTAAAACTACACTACCCACAAGTGTTTTTTGGCCTTCATATCATGTATATATATACATAGATATATATATACATAGATATATATATACATAGATATATATATACATAGATATATATATACATAGATATATATATACATAGATATAGTAATAATAATAAATTTGAAGACTAAAATCCAAAGAGGGATAAATATATATCAAATATATAGGAACCGTAGAGCAAATATTTAATTTAATCTGTTATTTTAATAAATATACATATATATATATATATATATATATATATATATATATATATATACATATATATACATACATATATATATATATATATATACACACTTATAATAAATCCTGGAATTGTGTGACACAAATAACCTAACTATCTGTAACACTAACTTCAAAAAACGAGACAATCACTTGATCACTCAATCAATAGATCAGGGGAACACGCCAGTCAGATATATTAATTCCTTACCAGAAGACGTGATAGAGTGTCTGTTGTAAACACTAAATCCCTCCCCCATGGAGAATGCACCTCCCAACATAGACTCATAGTTAGCGACCTCATAATCAGGACAAGACGTACTCGACAACAGAGGAGGACTATCTTCAGGAGAAAAATATGGAAGCTAAAGAACCCCACAGCCAGTAATAAATTTAAAAGCATATTACTTGATACATTTGACAGTAAGGAAGAGCAATTAGAGTCGTACAATATAGAGGAACAGTGGGCATTCCTGAAAGCTAACCTGCTGAAGGCGGCAGATGAAGTCTGTGGCTGGAGCAGGCCTGTAGGCAGGAAGAGAGTAACATGGTGGTGGAACAGTAACGTGCAGGAGTCAATCAAGGCCAAAAAGCAGGCTTGGAAAGTATGGCGGGATGGGGAAGTAGAGATGACTATCAAGTGGCGAGGAGGGAAGCTCGGAGACAAGTGTACTTCGCAAGAAGGGAAGCAGAGGAAAGAAAGTTCAAGCATGTTCTACAACACAAGGACCAAAAACGTGAAGAGTTCAGGATTGCTAGGCAATGTGTCTAGGAAAACCGTGATATTGTCGGGAGAAGTGTGTCCTTAATGATGATGGTGTACTTGCCATCACTGACGCTGATAAGAAGGTAGCTTGGAAGTGTCACTACGAAAGGCTACTAAATGAGGAGAATAAATGGGAGAAAGACAGTCTCCCCCACATCGATCCAATAGAGGGACCAGCAGTGCAAGATGAAGGTAGTATAATAAGTAAGGCAATCAAAGATATGAAGACGGGCAAGGCAGCTGGGACTTCAGAAATAGTTGCTGAAATGCTGAAAGCATCTGGAACGGTGGGACACACTATGGTCACCCGGATAGTAACGCATGTCATACAGAATGGAGTCGTACCGAAGGACTGGCGTAGCAGCATCATCATTAACTGCTACAAGGGTAAAGGAGATGCCCTAGATAGGGGAAACTATAGAGGCATTAAATTAATTGACCAAGTCATGAAGGTCACAGAAAAAGTAATAGCACAACTAATCAGAGAGCGAATTGATCTAGACGAAATGCAGTTAGGGTTTGTGTCAGGTAAAAGTACCACAGACGCTCTTTTCATTGTACGACAACTACAGGAGAAGTACCTAGCTAAAAGTAAACCACTATACTTAGCTTTTGTTGACTTGGAGAAAGCCTTTGACAGAGTCCCACGCCCCATTATCTGGTGGGCTCTCAGAAAACTAGGTGTTGATGAATGGCTTGTGAGAGCTATACAAGCCATGTATAAAGAAACAGTCAGCAAGGTTAGAATTAACAACGAATAGATTAAAGAGTTTAGCGTAAAAGTTGGTGTTCATCAGGGCTCCGTTCTTAGCCCCCTCTTATTTATTATTGCCCTTCAGGCTATAACAGAGGAGTTCAAGACCGGCTGCCCATGGGAACTCCTATACGCTGATGATTTAACGCTTATAGCTGAATCAATGGCTGAACTAGAGAAGAAATTCCAAACATGGAAGCATGGTCTAGAATCAAAAGGCCTTAAAATTAACCTGTCTAAGACTAAAGTTCTAGTATGTAGGAAGGAAAATAGGGCACTGGTCCCATCTGGGAAATGGCCATACTCAGTGTATAGGAAAGGAGTAGGCAGAAACTCCATTTTATGTCCAAAATGCAAAGTATGGGTGCATAAAAGATGTAGTGGGATCACAGGTAAGCTAACTAAGAATATAGATTTTATATGTGGCCGGTGCTCAGGTGCAATAAGTAGCAGCAAATGCCCACAGAATACTAGCCCATTCCATTGCACAGATGGTTCTATAGAAATAGTGGACACCTTCCGTCACTTGGGTGACAAAATCAGCAATGGTGGAGGGTGCTCTGAAAGTACAGTAGCTAGAGTCAGAATGGGATGGAAAAAGTTCAGAGAGCTTATGCCACTATTGGCCGCTAAAGTTTTCTCTCTAAAAATGAAAGGCAGGCTGTATGATGCCTGCATACGAACAGCAATGTTACATGGCAGTGAGACTTGAGCATTGTGTGCAGAGGATCTACACAGACTGGAGAGGAACGAAGCTTGCATGCTCCGTTGGATGTGTAATAGTAATATACGTGAACGGCAAAGCATAAATGAACTAAGTGAGAAATTAGGAATAAGAGACATCAGATGCTGTTTACTCGAGAGAAGACTACGTTGGTATGGTCACGTGATGCGCATGAAAGACGACAGCTGTATAAAAAAGTGCAGGGCGATCAAAATAGACGGTAGCCACGGAGTAGGCAGACCCAGAAAAACCTGGGACGACTTGATAAATTCTGACCTCACACAGTTACACCTCTCCAAGACAATGTCACTGGACCGAGATCTTTGGTGCTACGCAGTAATACAGAAGACCCACCTTGCCCAAGTGCAAAGCGAAACCTACACTCAGTAGGCACCTCTTACCAAAATACACCCCCGTCCCACGACCCCCACCCCATCCACACCACCCCCTTTCGATGTAAAGTTATGTTGGTACCACAACATCCAATCCTATATAAATGAGGTCCTGTAGGTGTCACGACAAAAAACACACAGTCCATGCTGTAATATGACCGTGTAGGTAACACGGTAAAAACCTCCCAGTCCACACTATAAACGTGGTTGGTGTTAGGAAGGGCATCCAGCCGTAGAAAACCCACCAGAGAGTCCTATACGAGCAAGACAACCAATCTTGCCTCAAGTGGGAAAATTCCCGTCCAAACCCATGCAAGCGTGGAAGATGGACGTTAAACGAAGATGATGATGATACACACATATAATATATATATATATATATATATATATATATATATATATACACACACATATAATATATATATATATATATATATACACACATATAATATATATATATACACACACATATAATATATATATACACACATATGAAATATATATATATATATTGTTATACTTTGGGAGGGTCATGTTGCCAATAAGAAACACACGCACCAGTTGCTTTCACTTCAATTTATTATAAATTCAACACACGTTTTCAGATAAAGAATCTTGCTAAACAAATTCAGAAATGAAATATATATATATATTTGTATGACGAAGGACCATGATGAATGGAGAGATGCTGTGCTGAAGTGGACCCATCCCACCCTTGTAAGCAATGAAAAGCAGATGTAAAATGATGATGATATATATATATATATATATATTCATGCACATACACATATAAAACACAAAAGAACCCTAAAACATGTAAAATACACACACAAACGTACATCCACATACATAGAAGCAATTTTAAAAAGCCACATACACACACTCATACATAAACATATACTTATCTCACACAAACATACACATCTATGCTCATACACATAAAAACTTGTAGATACATATATATAATCTTCTCACACTACTCATATATCTATCTGTTCTCTCCTTATCCAAACTTTCCTCCATTTCCTCCAAGGAAGAACCTAATATAACTGTAAAATTGCCTCCTGTGTTTAGTTTGTTTCATTTATTAACTACAAACTGGGTACACAATAGTAGTGGGATCTCAGGAAGCTTAGTTAAGAACGTAGGCTTTACATGTAGCAGCTGCACCAGAACAGTAAGCAGCAAACGGCCACAGGAAACAAGTACCACCAAACTCTGGGAGGGCTCTGTAGAAACAGTAGACAGCTTCTGCTACCTAGGTGATCGAATTAGCAGCAGAGGTGGGTGTTCTGAAAGTATAGTAACCAGAGTAAGAACGGGATGGAAGAAGTTCAGGGAGCTATTACCACTGTTAGCTGCAAAAGGCTTTCCCCTCAAAATCAAAGGCAGACTGTATGATGCATGCATATGAACAGCAATGTTTCAGGTTAGTGAGACCTGGGCAGTGTGTGTGTGTGAAAGACTTGCATAGATTAGAAAGAAACGAAGCTTGCATGCTCCGATGGATGTGTAATAGTAATATATGCGAACGGCAAAGCATAAACGAATTGAGATTGAGACTGAGCATAAGAGGAATCAAATGCTGTGTGCAGGAGAAGGGGTTGCGTTGGTATGGACATGTGATGTGTATGAAGGATGACAGCTGCATAAAAAGGTGCAGAGCACTAGAAGTCTATGGACGCCTTGGAGTGGGGAGACACAAGAAGACCTGGGATGAGGTGATAAAAGCTGACCTTGCCCAATTGCACCTCTCAAAGGCGATGACACAGGACCAA
The DNA here is from genome assembly GCA_964016885.1 of Eledone cirrhosa. NCBI lineage: Eukaryota > Metazoa > Mollusca > Cephalopoda > Octopoda > Eledonidae > Eledone > Eledone cirrhosa. The sequence continues at coordinate 225,245,787 of OZ024743.1, forward strand.
GACCTCAGGCGTTAAGCAGTAATACAGAAGACCTGACTTCCCACAGACGGGTACAAGCCAAAGCTGAAGCTTATAGACAATATGCCCCGAACCCATCCCACTGCAAAGTGGTCATGGAGGTGTCACGACAAAGAAGCACCCAGTCTACACTGTAAAATGGACATGTAGGTGCCACGGAAAAAAAGTACCCAGCACTCACTGTAAAGTGGTCGGGCAGGTGCCACGGTAAAAAAGCACCCTGCACTCACTGTAAATGAGGTTGGTGTTAGGAAGGGCATCCAGCTGTATAAATCAAGCCAAAACTAGTTCCTGTATGAGCAGGACATGGTCACCTGACCTGGCATTGCCCACAACAGGACAACCCATGCTAGCGTGGAAGAATGGACATAAAACGGTGATGAGGATGATGATGATGATACATACATATATATATATGAGTGAAGAATAACATGGATTGGCTATACAGTAGGGTTTATTCCAAGTATTAACAAATGTTTCACTGGTCCAGTGTGTCTAAAAACTGCCTGCCGCATTGTGTCGCGGCACCTGATTTTAATTAAAGTTTACACCTTGTTG
>OZ024743.1:225248862-225271362 GCA_964016885.1 Eledone cirrhosa
TAGCCAGTTTTAGAATTCCCTTTTTCGGACTATATTACTGTGAGAGCCCTGGTTTTCTGTTGAGCTCTGCTGATGAATGATATTCCAACCGTGACCATCTCCACTGAAAGTTTTCATGAAATAGTCTTTTAAGACTATACAGAGCATTTGATGTTATTCCAAATTGAAGGATAAGTGTTTCAAACTTTGTTTTATCATGAGTTAAAGGTCTATAGATTTTTCCCTGGATTTTACTAAATTCTGTGGATGAATTTGTATCCTGATTCTCTTTTGAGATGAGTTTGAGTTATTTTTCCTAAATCTTTATTTAACTACTTTTCCCATCTTGATGTTATAGTCGCATATATGTTATAGAATGCCGTTAGCTTCTTGCTAAAACAATCTCTATACCTCTCATTTATATTTATACTCGGATTCTTTTCCTAGAGTGCTTAAACTATCTGTGACTAATCCCGGTTTTTTTCATAAAAACTGTGATAATTATTGCTATTTTGCTGAACTCCTTTGTAGAGTTTTTTTTCAGAATGTATTTGACTGCTATTTCTTGTAAATAAACATTCACTTCCATCCTGACGTCACTAGCCCCGTTTTTTCCTCATGTGCTTTTTCATAAATATACATGAAGGCGAACTAGCCAGTTTTAGAATTCCCTTTTTCGGACTATATTACTGTGAGAGCCCTGGTTTTCTGTTGAGCTCTGCTGATGAATGATATTCCAACCGTGACCATCTCCACTGAAAGTTTTCATGAAATAGTCTTTTAAGACTATACAGAGCATTTGATGTTATTCCAAATTGAAGGATAAGTGTTTCAAACTTTGTTTTATCATGAGTTAAAGGTCTATAGATTTTTCCCTGGATTTTACTAAATTCTGTGGATGAATTTGTATCCTGATTCTCTTTTGAGATGAGTTTGAGTTATTTTTCCTAAATCTTTCGTTAACTACTTTTCCCATCTTGACGTTATAGTCGCATATATGTTATAGAATGCCGTTAGCTTCTTGCTAAAACAATCTCTATACCTCTCATTTATATATATATATATTTTGAGGCAAGAGTGATTGTCTTGCTCGCATAGGACTGTCTGGCAGGTTTTCTACAGTTGGATGCCCTTCCTAACACCAACCACATTTACAGTGTGGGTCTGGGAGGTTTTTACCGTGTTGCCTACACGGCCACATTACAGCGTGGACTGTGTGTTTTTTTGTCGTGACACCTACACGATCTCATTTGTTTCGGCCTGGATGGTGTGGTACCAACATAACTTTACATAGAAGGGGGTGGTGTGGATGGGGTGGGGGTAGTTGGACGGGGTGTATTTTGTTAGAGATGCCTACTGGCTGTAGTAGGTTTTACTATGTATTTAGGTAAGGCGTGTCTTCTCTATTACTGAGTACCGCCAAAGGTCTCGGTCCAGTGACATTGTCTTGGAGAGGTGTAAGTGTGTGAGGTCGGAGTTTATCAGCTCGTCCCAGGTTTTTCTAGGTCTGCCTATTCCGTGGCTACCGTCTATCTTTATTGCCCTGCACTTTGTTATACAGCTATCGACTTTCATGCGCATCACGTGTCCATACCAACGCAGCCTTCGCTCGAGTAAACAACATCTGATCCCTCTTATTTCTAATTTTTTCCTTAGTTCGTTTATGCTTTGCCGTTCACGTATATTACTATTACACATCCAGCGGAGCATGCAAGCTTCGTTCCTCTCTAGTCTGCGTATATCCTCTGCACACAATGCCCAGGTCTCACTGCCATGCAACATTGCTGTTCGTATGCAGGCATCATACAACCTGCCTTTCAATATATATATATATATTTTTATATATATATATATATATATATATATATATATATATATATATATATATGCAAAAGTTTTATTTAAGATTGTTGGGTTAGAAATATATATAACGTTAGAAATATATATAACGAAATAAATATGGTTTTATAAATATAGTTTCCATTTGTTTAATATCGTATATATATATATATATATATATTATAGTACAGATTAAAGTTTAAGCAAATAATTTCTGCTTTCACCATATACAGGATCTTCTGAAGCTCTTCAGAAGATCCCCTATAGCGTAAAAGCAGAAATTCTTTGATAAACATTTATCTGCACTAATAATGAATATTTGCTCTCCGGGTTTATATATACATAATCCTTATTGAGCCCTCTTCAGACTTTGATCTTTGTATTTATTAAAATAATTCTTATCATTATCACAGAGGCTGCAGGCAAAACAAAACAAAACAAAATTCATGCACCTCAATGCAATGTCATGGACACTGACAAATAAGATTAATGGCACATTTACCCAGATGCTGAGAAAGGTCCAGAACATATCCTGGAGAGAAATTGGTATCACAAAGAAATCAGTTTATGGTTTTCACCTTCATCTTTCTGACATCATAAGGTATAGGAGACTCGCATTAGCTTACATGTAAAATGTCACAATGAACCTACTAGCAGTGTTCTTTAGTTCTTTTCTGGAAACCCTATGTGTTCAGATGAATTGGGAAACCAACCACAACACTGAAGGATGTTCTTGAAGATGACACCAGGTTGAAGGCAGGGGAACTTCAGACAGCAATGCTAGACAGGGTGAGGTGGAGGAGGATCTTCATCATGGGACTGGTATTGGTTGTCAGAAGATATATATATATATATACATATATGTACATACACACATACATTTATACATATATTTATATATATATATATATATATAATGGCCAACACAGACGACCCATCTGACCTATGCAAGCAAGGAAAATGACCGTTAAACCGGTGATGATATATATATCTATATTTATACATTTATATACGTATATATATATACATACATACACCCCACCACAGACACTCCTATATATAAGGCAGCTGTATTCTGTTATAATACAAATATAATAGAAATTATTCCATGTGAAATATTTAAGCTACCAAGAGTTTACTTAAAAAATACATAATCTATTTTTCCATACATTAGGTATAGAATTGATTCATTTTGTAAGAACTTTTCAGAATACATTGAAAGCATAGAAGCTTTGTTCAGTTGCAACTCTGAAGTTAAGGAGAGCCTGTAGTGTATAAGTTGTTTAATCTTGTTAAAAGTGAGCATTAATAATTTTAATATATTTGTAAATGACATGAATAATTTATTTATAGCTATAATACTTGTTCTTATCAGATGAAATTATTTGGTTTAGTAGTTAGAGTGCTGGGCTCACATTCATAAGATTGTGAATCTGATTCCTGGACCAGGTAACGTGTTTTGTTCTTGAGTAAGACCCCTAATGTCATGTAGCTTAAGTCTGTTCAGCTAGAAAAAAGTGCCAAGTCGGATTAGCCTTTGCCTGTTCCTTGGGTAACATCAGTGTTGTGGATAGGGGAGATTTGCATGCAGGGGGGGGGGGACCAGTCTTCCACAAAACACACTGCCCAGACATGTGCCTCAGATGAGTAAATTAAGGGTCTAGCCTTGTTATATTGTAGGTCCTGCTTGAGAATTATCGTATTTTTCAGATAAGATGCACCCTTACTTTGAAAAAAAATATATTTGAGGAAAAAGTTAATATACATAGCTTGTGTGCACATAGAACTTTTATCATCATATTCGTACTTTCAGTATGTAGGTCATGAACAGGTTTTGACCAAAAATTTGGGGTAAAAAAATGTGACTTTACATGAAAAATTATGGTATATTAAGGGTACATATGACTGTGGGATATTCATCTGTTAGTACATTAATTAATAAGTTGGATATTCACTTATGGCAATGAATTGGGAATCCCTCACATACCAACATTATTTCCTATAATAAAAAGTGTGGTGGATTGGCAGTATCGGTAGAGGGTCGGACATGCTTTCCAGCATAGTTACGTCCCTTTACGATCTGAGTTCTAATCCCGCCAAGGTTAACTTTGCCTTTCATCTTTACGGGGTCGATAAAATAAAGTACCAGTAATGCACTGGGTAATTGCTGGCCTTGTGCCTAAAGTAGAAACAATTATTTCCTATAATCAGGGCAAATAGTACTGGGAATTCCTCACATACCAACATTATTTCCTATAATCAGGGCAGTGGATTGGCAGTATCGGTAGAGGGTTGGACGCCATGCTTTCCAGCATAGTTACATCCCTTTACGATCTGAGTTCAAATCCTGCCGAGGTTGACTTTGCCTTTCATCCTTACGGGGTCGATAAAATAAAGTACCAGTAATGCACTGGGTAATTGCTGGCCTTGTGCCTAAAGTAGAAACAATTATTTCCTATAATCAGGGCAAATAGTACTGGGAATTCCTCACATACAAACATTATTTCTCATAATTGCTGGCCTTGTGCCAAAAGTAGAAACAATTATTTCTCATAATCAGGGCAAATAGTAATGTTCATGTAAACAAGAACATGTGCTTTTTTGTTTTGTTATTTTGCCAAAGGAACTCAAGCTCAACAAAGAATGATAAATATGTATAATAGGTTTTCCAATAAAGAGAAAAGCAGTAAAAATAAATCAATAAATAAATAAGTAAATAAATAAAAAATAAACTTAATGGGAGATTTTATGATAGAATAGTTATGTCCTTTGTGTAATTAGGTCAGTAATTACATTTCTTTTTAATAGTTGTAACTGGATACATAGATAGACAGTTGTCTTGTTACATGGGGAATAGTAGAGGGTAGACAGCAAAGATAAAAACAGGAGAATTATTGAAATAGATTTTATTATTCTACATAATATTTACTTTCATTTTTTCATATTTGTTGAGTTTTAGTAAGCTTAGTTTTAGTCTTGTTTCTCCCCAGTTCAGCCCTGATGATCAGGAGCATTCCTGTCATGACCACCCCGAGTTTTGTATACTGTCACTTTTCCAACATGATGGTTTTGTAAGCAGTAAGCTTCCATATTTGCTGCCAACTTTGCATCTAACTCTATACTTCATGTACTAAGTCAATCTCCTTTCATTGCAGTCATTGAACTGCAGTAATGCTAGGGCACTGTCTTGCAGTAAAATAAAGTCACAGTGGATTTTAATCTTGTCTCTACTCATTTTTATCAGGGTATACATTCTTCAAGAGTGTATTGTTAAGATAAATGTGTGGGAAGTGCTATGATTTATGGAAATGAGATATGGGTGATGAACGTGGAGCAGTTGAAAAGGCTAAAAAGAATGGAAATAGGACTAGTTCAGTGGATGAGCAGAACATTGCTCAGAGAGAGGAAGACAAACAATGAATTGCAGAGGATGATGGGAATAGAGCAATTTCGGGGAGAGAAATGGAATGAAATTCTGATTCATGTATTGAGGAAGGCTTAAAGTGACTGGATGAGAAGATGGAGATGATTATGGAAGGAACTAGAGGAAGGGGGAGACCAAGAAAGATGTAGCTAAAGATGATAGAGGAGGAAATAAATGTGAGGGGGCTTTGAGGCAGGGATGCAGTCAATATGGCAAAACAAAGAAACTTGCATGTAACCCAGAAGGTTAATCCCTGCTTTAGCAAGTAAAATGGACTTTAAATGCATGTTGTCATATTGTTGTTGCATAAAATTAGTCAAGATATAGCAATAATAACATCTTATATACAGCTATTTAGTATAAATAGCTGTGCATCTTATGTCTTCAATAAGGTTTACAGAGGGCAGATATGTATGCATTATATATCAGTGACCTCCAACCTTTTTTATACCATGGACTGGCTTCATGCTGGACAATCTTTCCGTGGACTGGTATTTATACATATGTGTTAATTAAGTGCATTTCGATAAAGAGAACAATAATAAAAAGAGCAATTTATTAAAGTAGATGAATATTGAATACAAAACAAATCTTTTAAAATTAAAGTCCAATATTCAATTTATCTATTATATGATTTTAAACAAGTTAATTATTTCTTTGTGGCCTGGTAGGAAATGATCCATTGACCGGTACCGGTACGCAGCCTGGTGGTCGGGGACCTCTGTTATATATCACAATCTGTGAACTATAAGTTTCCAATAGACCAAAACTAGTCCATTGCATTGCTGATAGCAAGAGTCACAAGGGAGTACCTGTAACTCAATGTAGAACAAACATCACAAAGAATATATTCTTAAATCTGTTTTTTTTTTGCAGTTTTTGCACCAATAGTTTACATCCTTTGTTGATATACATCGATCAAAAATATGTTCACACACATATATACACATATGACAGCCTTCTAAACATTTTCCTGGCCCAAAATTCAAATTCCACTCATAAAGTATTGGTGAGTCAGTTGGCCAAGGTTTCAGGAAGTAGGACTGAATCTAAAAGCACATGGTTGCAAATATAGTTCTTAACCACATAGCCATGACTGCAGCCATTAAATAGTATGTTTTCATTCTTATTTAAGAGCAAAAAAACTTTTACATTCACCTTGTTTATTTCTTAATAGAGTGTAAAAAAACACATACATATATATGTATGTGTGCACGCACAAATATTATGCATGTACTTACAAGTATATATGAATTTACCTAGTTGATGTTGTCTAATTTTTAATGAAAATGTCTTGTTTCTATGTTAGAAACTGACTCTCTCTATATTGGTGAAAATTTATAAAATAATAAAACCAGAAGAACATACAAATGAATATACATATATATATATATATATATATATATATATATATATATATATATATATATATATATTGTATATACACACACATATAAAATCAAATTTGGAAAGCTAATATTTCAAAAATATTGCAAATAAATTTCATTAACAATGAATGACACCTTATTTTGTTTAGCTAAACACAGAAAGTAAATATAGAATGTGGAGCAACAATTGTGCATTGAGAAGCTATTGATATATTTAATAAAATATCTTTACCTGGTTAGAAAACAACAATAAGAAATATATTGATTTTTTTGACCATTTAACAAGAAAAACAAGAAGAGAAACTGCAAAAGCAATCATCATAGTCTGAGAAAAACAGAACCCAAAGACTGAGTTATAAATTCTATCTTGTATATAAATGGATTAGTTTAGTCAATAAAAGAATATGAAAATTAAAAAGCACTTGGTTATATAAAGTTGGACAAAACAGTAATGAAAGCATTTCCTGCATGAGTATCTGGAAAATATATTAATTAGAGTGTGTGTAATCTAGAAGAAAGCAGCGTGGAAATGAAATCTTCTGATCAGACTAACACAGTGAGATCAATATTCCAGTTTATAGCAGGATAAAGAATAAATGAAAGAACCATATGTAGCAGCCGCAGAAGCAGAATATCAACAATAGACTGGAGAAGAAGCTTTAGACAAGAATTATCTCAGCAATAGGTATATATTTGAATATGTGATATAGAATATAACTAAATCCTATTTTCTGGGTGGCCCTGACATTCTTCTATTTACTAACAAGATCGTTCTAAATTTTCTCTCTATCAATTGTATTCAGAAATTTGGGACAATCAAATTGGTCTCTGCTTAGCTATTTTTTTTTAGACTAGGAAATAATTTCAATCATCTACATAAAATGTCTATTGGATAACATTAATAGAAGATGCCCTTTATTTGGTCCTTTTCATTGACCTTGCTGTCAATAGTTTGATATAAGTGTTATAACTTTAATAGCTATCATTCTTTGCATATATATCTTATCACAAGAATGAAACATACATTTTAGTTTTCTATCTTTTCTTTTCTTTGTTTCTTACTAAGTGATTGTTAATCTTTGTTCTAATACTTTTTTCTCTTCAAAATCCCAATATCCTGAGAATGGTGACATTAGACAGCTTTATATTACATATATCTGAGACCATACTACCAATTACAATAAGCACATATATATCATTCTTATCAAGATTTTTCAGCTAAAATGTAGAGGGTGATTTTATTTTTGCTTTACACTTTTTCCATCATTCTATCAGTTTATGTTCAGTCATAGAGACAGTGCCAAACAAAAGGTTTAATCTCTCTAGAGCTGGCATCCTGATAAAATCCATCCAGTACACTCTGTAAAATGGTTAGTATTAGGAAGAGCATCCAGTTATAGAAACCTTACTATAATTGGAACATATATGAAAAATAATCCTGGCTGTACTGGCTTAGTCCATGATGACCCATCCTATCCATGCCAGCATATAAAAAAAAACAGATGCTAAATCATTGTCATCATTGTCTTTGTCGCCATCATCATCATCATCAACAAACCCCCACTGTATGTATCTACTTCACTGAGAAAATTTAATTAGATTACAAATTCAGTCCTTATTGTCTAAATTTTAAAAGAAAAATGTTAATAGAAATGATAAACTAAAATCTTTTAGATATATACCTAATTAAAATTAATGCAACTCCCTGAAACTGTTTGACAACATCAAATGCTCAACTTGTGATCAATATAAAAGCTTTCTGAAAGGTATGATATATGGAAAGAGAAATTGAGGACACTCCAATGATAGATTGAGGGATCAGATCATAAAATGGTCCCAATGTTAAACATGGACAGAACTCACAGTAATTACAATGCATAGGAAATATATTCATGATGTTTTGTACTTTGCTGTAAACAAAAATAATTGTTTCTACTTTAGGCACAAGGCCAGCAATTACCCAGTACATTACTGGTACTTTATTTTATCGACCCCATAAGGATGAAAGGCAAAGTTAGCGAGATTTGAACTCAGACTGTAAAGGGACGTAACTATGCTAGAAAGCATAGCGTCCAACCCTCTACCGATACTGCCAATGCAAAAATAATGATTGAAAAGAAAAACGTTGCTATTTTCAGTGAAAGTGTGGAAATGGGAAGGTTTGGTTGCTATTTTTATACCTGTGAAATGGGAAGGTTTGGTTGCTATTTTTATAACTGTGCAGAGGTTCATAATTTTCTACCTTCTTTAAATAACATTGAGCTTAAGAGCATATTTACATTGGAATTTTAAAACAAAGCCTGCAATTGTGTTAATATTATTATGAATGGATTCTTTTTCTGAAATATATTGCTCAATCATGATAAAAATACAGATGTAATAATTAGCCAAAACTAAAGCAAGTATATAATTATTCATTAAACCAGTACAAAATATGAAGCTTGTGATAATGTTTGAAGACATGATCTTTTGTTTATCATGTTAGTCCAGTGAATAAATAAATGAATATAGGAGTATTATATATATATATATATAATGTAGGAGGTGAGTTTTATTGTAGCACAATAAAGCAATGCAAATATCGGATAAGTAGCACTCTACAGTTTGTAGGACTGGAGTATAAATAATATAAGATCAAAAGATGGTTAAAAGAGTTCCAAGTATTTCATTATGCGCATTTCAAAAACAAATATCATCATGTTGATTTAAAACTTCACTACTCACAAGTGTTTTTTAAGCTTCATATCATGTCTCCCTATTTTATCTGATGAGAACGCAGATATCATCCCATGATGATATTTGTTTTTGAAATGCGCATAATAAAATACTTGGAACTCTTTTAACCATCTTTTGATCTTATATTATATATATATATATATATATATATATATATATTATTTTTAGATATCTTGTCATGTTACATAATCAATTATAATCAGACTCTTTTAAGCAACAGCTGAATCTGTTATGTTATATGGCTGTGGGGCATGGACATTCACACAGATGCTAGAACATCAGCTAGAGGGAATGTACTCCAGCATATTACAGAGGGATTTTTAACATTTTTAGAAGAGCCAAACCGCTAATACAGAATATTATGATGGTCTGGCAAAGTTAACTGAAAAATATAGCCCAGTAAAGATTGCAATTGGCAGATTACTGTGTGAAACAACTTGAAGAAATAACCTAAAATCTAGTGTGATGACAGCTAATAGATGAACAGATAAACTGTACTGACACTGTATTGAAGACTGGTCGAATAAGATCTAGCATGGGTATGTTTCCTTGGTTTGATCGGAAGATTGGTTCAGATGAGAGACAAGATTATTTTTAGAGAGGAACCAAGAATATAAATTAAATATACTTACTATTATCACACCAAGTTTCTCTTGCTCTCCAGAACCCAGTATAGGTAAACACACAACCACTGCAATATCAAAACAAAAAAATATTTAATCAGCAACAATGATTATTATGTTTTTTACGATACAAAATATAAATTACAACTGTTGATGTATTATTAACCCTTTCATTACCATATTTCTAATTAAAGCACTGCCTATGATTTTCAAATAATTTTGAGGGATTTAGTCATATAACTAACTTTCTTAATACAAAACTGGTGTTTGGGTGAAAACTTAAACATTCTTACATAAAATTATGATGGAAGGGCTTTAGACATATATAAACACTTTAAAACATTGGGGAAATATTGATGTTATACTGCAATATATTAACAGTGACTTAACCCTTTAGCGTTCAAACCGGCCAAAACCGGCCAGAATTCTCTACCTCTTTCTGTTGAAACAGGCTGTAACTGGTCGCTCAAACTGATGTTAAGGTATTGTTCTCAAAATAAATACTTTCAAAATCTCAGATTCGATATTATGTGAGATAATTATGTGAGGTAAAGCCTTTACCATGAAAATATAATAGTATATATAAAATAATGTGAATGCTAAAGGATTAACCTATTAAGAAAGGTAAAAATGAAGAAAGGAAGAAAAGGGGAATGGAATGCAAATAAGCAAATTCTACATCCTTGGCTGGACTGTATACTTCAGTTTCTATGCTCTATGGACAAGATAGTGAAAGTATTGCCATGAAGAACAGTCAGTGATACCCACTGTATCAGGCATAATGATGTAAATGAGGCCTAGATATTAAGAATATGGGACAATCAGTAATGAAGTTATCATTGTAGTAAAACCTGTTTCATTATCTAGAGTACACCACAAGGGATCATGCACAATTAAATGGCTTCAAAAATAGATAGCATTGATTGAGAGAAAGTGTTAGAGTGTTAGAGTGAAATCAAGAAATTAAATAACGTAAGAATGTTAAAAGTTAACTAACCTAATTAGAAAGAGAGATGTTATTGATTATGTACAGTAATTATGAATACACATAGACATAAATGTTTGGGTGTATTCTTTATATTAGTTATAAAGATGTACACAATGTTGTTGGACGTCCATCTGTTCCAACAGTGAGTGTTCCAGTTGTTTAAATAATGGAACAGCATACTTGTAAAATTAAAGTACAAGTAACTAAACATTCTACAGACATGAGCACCTCTAACATAGTTCTCAGGGAGATTCAGCATCACACGTGTGACAAGGCTGACTCCTTGAATTTATAGGTACATCTCACTTTTGCCAGATGAGTGAACTGGAGCAATGTAAAAATAAAGTGTCTTGCTCAAAGATACAACATATTGCCTGGAAATTAACTCACAGCCTAACAACCATGAACTAAATACCCCAACCACTAAGCCATGCACATTCACAGTCATAGATATATGCATGCACACACACACACACATACACACAGTTAAATTAAAAGAAAGATTCTCACACCACTAGAAAACTGTATAGTCTAGTCCTAGAAATGGGTATCAGATTCCAAGACTTTCAAGCTGTATAGAAGAGGTGCAATGACACATCTGTATATACATGTTAAACACTGTTCTGTCTATTTACTTTTGTTTCATTCCATTAGTTTGCATTGATGAGTCTGCATATTGGCAATACCAAGACCTCTAAATAAACTTCAAAAATATCAGCTTGTGAAATGATTATTAGTTGAAAATAGAGAGAGCTGTGATGCAGAAAACACATTACTATTTTTAGCTACAGTTTCAAGCTATTTTATGTTTTCATTTCTTATTTAGTCAGTTATTTAGTCAGTTACTATGAATGTATTTTTAAAGTATCCCATCTTCACTGTTATAGATGTGTACATGCTGTATTTGTATGTACTGCTGCAAGCATGTTGAGTAGATAAACAATATTTTATCTTCATGTGTATTATGTGCTGTATAGTAAATGATTTCTTGCTTTTGTTGTCCATAGTCCCTAATTCTTTTCTTCATTGGATGCAAATATAGCTAACTAATTAAGAAGTTTGCTTTGCAATCATGTGATCTTGAGTTTGATCCCATTTCACTTCATTTATTATAATCTCAGGTCAACCCAAGCCTTGTGAGTGAAATTGGATAAATAAAAACTCTGTGGTAATTCCATTAGACAAAGTGTGTGTATCTATAATTCAAAGAGTCAGCCCTGTCCCATATTTTGTCAAGTTAATTCAATCCAAGAATTACCTTGAGGATAGCCGCTTAGATGGTAATTTAACAAGGAGGTCGTTCAGTTGATCAAACAACTTGAATGCTCATTATTGAAACCAACAGAGGATCTATTGACATCATTCTTTTCTTCAAGCAAACACAGGGTAAAGAAACTCTATTTTCCTGTCACAGACAGCATTTCTAGTGTCATGATGTAAAGTGGTTGATGGTAAGAAGGCCACACAACTGTAAAACTATGCTCAAAGCAAACATAGCAATATTCTATTTTGCTGTACATATTATATGAGAAGATGGTTGCTAATATAGCTGATTGGTGAAAATTTTTGCTTTGCAATCATATGGTATGGGGTTTAATCCCACTGCATGACATCTTAGGTAAGAGTCCATACCATAACCTTGGGTCGACCTAATTGTTGTGAGTGAAACTGGGTGGATGGAAATGATGTGGAAGTTCATCAGATGAATTGTAGTTGTAAGTAGTAGGTAAATGATATAATTTACCCAGAACATTTTGCAAAGTGGTAGTGCTGGTGTCATGATAAAATGTTCCCAGTACATTCAATGAAGTGGTTGAGGTTAGAAAGGGCATCAAGCCATAGAGAATGCCAAAATTGAATTTATTAGTTTTAGATTATACATGGGCAACTATTTTCATCATAAGGCAGGTCATATTACTAAAAAAAATTAAGGTAATTTTGAAATTACATATGGCATTCAGAAAGCCTAATGGGCTGTATGTGGACAACAAGCAGGAGTTTGCCCATGGTTGCTTTAGGTCATCCATAAAAAGTAGATGGCTCGTTTCTCTCCTATTCTTTGCTAGAGATTATGAGAAAGAATGAGATGTTATGAGATTATAGCTATTAAGAACAAGATAGAAGAGAGGCTTTCTCCATGAAAAATTCCTCTTCTAATCTGTATAATTGCAAAATTTTATCTTCCTGATGATAAAACTACTTATCTAAAGTTGCATTGTATTTTCTAGAGGTGTTTAGCTTTTAATAAGATCTTGAACAGTTCTAGAGAAGGCTTGATTAATTATTGTAATTGTATGTATAAGGGGTGATTTGTGTAATTGCTGTATTTAAGAGCTAAATCAACAAAATCATTACTATTATAATTATTGTTGGCATTGTGATTGTTTTTATTATTACTGTTAAATCTGTGGGGAGCCAAAAAAAAAAGTAGAAAATAAAATAAGAATAAAATTAAATATACAGTTTACACCTATGCCTGTTTAGCTGCAGGCTTTTCAAGGATTTTTATGAGAGGATGTCTAGCTTTATCATGAAAAGCAATCTGATTGAAGCATCCAGCTCAGGAATTGAAGCTATGATCTTATGATCGTTAGTCCAATACCCTAAACATTAGGCCATGTAATTATAGCTATATAAACAAAATTATCATTGGTGGATTGGCAGTATCAGTAGAGGGTCGGACACCATGCTTTGACGCATTGAGTTACAGCCCTTGCCATTCTGAGTTCAAACCCCGCCGAGGTTAATTTTGCCTTTCATCCTTACAGGGTCGATAAAATAAAGTACCAGTAATGCACTGGGTAATTGCTGGCCTTGTGCCAAAAGTAGAAACATTTATTTATGAAGTGGCAGAATCAGTAGAGCATTGGACCAAATGCTTCATGGCATAGAGTTATGTCTCTTTACTTTCTGATTTCAAATCCCGTCGAGATTAGCTTTGCCTTTCATCCTTTTGAGGGTTGATAAAATAAAGTACCAGTAACACACTGGGGTTGATTTAATCAACTTTCCCCTCTCCCCTTCAAATTGCTCGCCTTCTGCTTAAAGTAGAAACAATTATTTGTGTTTTTCCTCTTCGTTCAGTTTTGTTTCTATAATTTGCCGAGTGTCTTCAAAACATAAGGCAGAGAAACTCAACACATACATTGATAAGCTACAAAAATAAACACACCAGAATTTTCACATCATGCACTTTACACAGTTACAAGTATATCATTTGTTTTATACATATGCACATTATCTTTTAAAAATCATATTTACCACAGAATGATAATTAACCATATGCGAGTGCTTGATTCTTTACAACTTACATAATTATGGAACATAATCAAATAAAGTATATATATATATTGAAAATTGAATTGAATTAGTTTTTTCCACTGTTTTTCAATTCGAGAAGCTCATATGCTGTTATTATTAGTAAAAAATACAGCAAAATTTACTAATTCAATCCAACTTTCAAATTCCACTGCCATCTTCTAAACATGTGATGTTTACATATATATTGCTGTTAAATTATAGCATCTAAATTTAGCAGAGAAAAATGGATGGGAAATTTAGTGTAATCGGCTAGCACACTTATGTTGAAAATATGTGTGGCTTTGATTCCCATGTATGCTGATGCCCATTTTTTGTCTCCTGTTATTATTAGTAGTCAAAAATATGGCAAAATACAATTCAATTTTCAAATTCCACCGCCATATTCTAAAGGCGTGATTATATATATATATATACACATATATATATCATTGTTTAATGTGCATTTTCCATGCCAGCATGGGTCAGACATGCTGTCACATTGTGAGACAGCCAGGTCGGAGGACCGTATTTTGCTCACACAGAACTGATTTTGGCTTGGTTTCTATGACTGGATGCCCTTCCTAATGCCAACAACATTTACAGTGTGTACTGGGTGCTTTACACACACATATATATATATCATGTTTAATATAGAAATGGCTTCTACAAGACTAGTAGAATTATTTCATTCAAAAGATGATTTCTTATGAATGAAACAGTTCTAGTCGTGTAGAAACCATTCCTATATTAAACATGATGTTTACACTCTACTAATGTATTGAGTACCTCACTAACTGTGGTTACCCCGATTGAACCCGCATCAAATGGAACAAAACTGTCTAACCCATGCTGGCGTGGAAGATGGACGTTAAACGATGACCCAACGTTGCTCAGGAAAAAGATAACTCAATCAGCAGACAATATCTTGGAAAATAATAATTGCAAATCTGCATAAATATATAAAATGAAACACTTATATTATCTGTGTGTGTATACATGCGTGTATGCATGAGTGCATGTATGTGTTTTCTTGCTTTTGTCTCACAACTTAATAATTCAGCAAATAGATATCAATAAGTAATGGACTGAAATAAGCACTAGCATCAAGATTGACGAAACTCTTTAAGAGGTTTCCCTATATAGTCACAGTCCTGTTGAAAGACTGAAATGAAATCAATGAAAGATCTGATTTATTTTTATTGTTAATGTTCATTTGATTTGTTGGTTGTATGTGTGTAGAACTAAAAGATTACTGCACCGCACAGACATCCAATCCACACTGTAAAGTGCTTGTGTAGGTGACACGACAAAAAGCACCCAGTCCACACTGTAAAGTGGACATATAAGAGACACGGTAAAAAGGCTCCCAGTCCACACTGTAAAATGGTTGTGTAGATGTCACGACAAAAAGCATCCAGTTCACACTGTAAAGTGGTCATGTAGGAGACATGGTAAAAAGACTCCCAGTCCACACTGTAAATGTAGTTGGCGTTAGGAAGGACATCCAGCCATAGAAAACCTACCAGAAACAGTTCTATATGAGTGAGACACAGTCACCCGACCAATCTTGCCTCAAGTGGGACAAACCTGTCCAACCCATGCTAGCATGGAAGATGGATGTTAAACGATGATGATGATGATGACAAACACACTCCAGCCTCTATTCCTACCGATACTGTAATGGTATCTACTCTTCAGAGCTTGCTGACCTCATTTCCTCTCAACATATATATTGTGTCGAACTCCCGAAATGCAGCATTAACCACTATTTACAGTCCTTCCTTTCAAAACTTCATCCAGCCCTCTGGAAGTCTTTTCTTGTATGTCTTTCATGCAGGAATTGACTCACAACAATTTAAACTAAACATTAACAATTGCAAACTCGTAAATCTCAGAACACATACAAAAGTTGTATGAACAGATCCTTCCTCTGGCCCTAGCAAATAATATTAAAAAAATACATAACACACTACTACCCACTATCATATCAATACATAAGGAAACACATGCCATTACCACAATTACCACACCATACAACCACTCAATATATAATGTGTGTGTGTGTAAAATAACCTTCTCGCTCGTTTAATTATGGTCGAAATTCTAGGATTTTATAAAATAACCTTCCTGATTCTTCACCCGCCCCCTATACATTGTATACACGCCTGCTGGCTCTCTCTCTCAATCCCATCCCCTCTCTCTTCAAATATAAAATAAACTTGTTGCGGGGTACGAAACTCAGAATTTGTCGACCCCTTATTCTTGGCTACATCGCTCGCTCGCTCTTCTGTGTAATGTAATGTACAAATCCTATTTTTCTAGTCCCTCCATGTTCCCTGGTCCATTCATCTATCTGTATCATATTGTCCAGAATCCAATCTTTTCTTTTTCAATGCTATTCGATAATTCTGTCTGATCATTCAAAATAATTTTCTTGTATTTTAAAATCCCATAATTCTTCTCTTATTACAGTTATATGCTCCTGCGATTATGACCAAAATTTGTGGATTTTATTTTATAACCTTCTCGCTAACTACCCCAGATCCCTCCGCCCCCACTCTCCACCATTATTATTTGGACCAATCATAATCTAGCAGCCTGTGTTATCACTTCTTAAGTTTAGAGCTGGTTGCCTTTCGATATGATGGATGGACTACGGAATTCTGGAGAGTCTGAAAAATCTGGACACTCAGTGACAATGCCAAAGATAAAGACAAATTCACCTCATGCTGCCAAACGAGAATGCAAGGACTCCTCCTCTTTATTTCGGCCGCGGATGGCTAACATAGCCCCATCTCCCTCACCCCTCCCTGCGCCCCATCCTTCCCACCCACCAAACGCAATCCAAAACTTCAGAGTTGGCACCATGAATGTAGGCACCTTAAAAGGTCACTCTAACGGGCTTGTAGAGATGCTTGAACGTAAGGAGGTTGATGTTTGCTGTATTCAAAAGACCAGGTGGAGGGGTGGGTCTGCTAGATTCATTGTGGGTAAAAAACGATGTTATAAGCTTTTCTGGGTGGGAAATGACAATGGGCTGGGTGGAGTAGGATTCATGCTAGCAGAAAAATGGGTAGATAAGATAATAGATGTAAATAGAGTGAACGACAGATTAATTAAAATAAGACTTGTCCTCAATAGAACTACTGTGACAATAATATCTGCATATACACCCGAATCTGGACTGTCTGGCGTTACAAAAGACAGATTCTATGAGTTGTTAATGCTCACTACCTCCCAAATAACCGACAGTGACTATATAATTATTGCTGGCGACCTAAATGGACACGTTGGACAACACTGTGACGGCTATGATGGAATCCATGGAGGCTATGGGTTTGGTACTAGAAATTAGGAAGGCGCCAGAATCCTGGAATTCTGTGACGCAAATAACCTAACTATCTGTAACACAAACTTCAAAAAACGAGACAATCACTTGATTACCTATAGATCAGGGGAACATGCCAGTCAGATACATTATATCCTTACCAGAAGACATGACAGAGTGTCTGTTGTAAACACTAAATCCCTCCCCCAAAAAGAATGCACCTCCCAACATAGCCTCATAGTTAGCGACCTCATAGTCAGGACGAGACGTACTCGACAACAGAGGAGGACTATCCTTAGGAGAAAAATATGGAAGTTAAAGGACCCCACAGCCAGTAATAAATTTAAAAGCATATTACTTGATGCTTTTGACAGTAAGGAAGAGCAATTAGTGTTGTACAATATAGAGGAACAGTGGGAATTCCTGAAAGCTAACCTGCTCAAGGCGACAGATGAAATCTGTTGCTGGAGCAGACCTATAGGCAGGAGGAGAGTAACTTGGTGGTAGAACAGTAAGATGGAGGAGTCGATCAAGGCCAAAAGCAGGCTTGGAAAGTATGACGGGATGGGGAAAGTAGAGAAGACTATCAAGTGGCCAGGAGGGAAGCTAGGAGACAAGTGTACTTCGCAAGAAGGGAAGCAGAGGAAAAAAAGTTCAAGCATGTTCTACAACGAGAGGACCAAAAACGTGAGGTGTTCAGGATTGCTAGACAATGTGTCAAGGAAAACCGTGATATTGTCGGGGAGAAGTGTGTCCATAATGATGATGGTGTACTTGCCATCACTGACGCTGATAAGAAGGTAGCTTTGAAGTGTCACTACGAAAGGCTACTAAATGAGGAGAATAATAGGGGAAAGACAGTCTCCCCCACATCGATCCAATAGAGGGACCAGCAGTGCAAGTTGAAGGTAGTATAATAAGTAAGGCAATCAAAGATATGAAGATGGGCAAGGCGGCTGGGCCTTCGGAAATAGTTGCTGAAATGCTGAAAGCATCTGGAATGGTGGGACACACTATGGTCACCCGGATAGTAAACCAAGTCATACAGAATGGGGTCATTCCGAAGGACTGGCGTAGCAGCATCATCATTAACTGCTACAAGGGTAAAGGAGATGCCCTAGATAGGGGAAACTATAGAGGCATTAAATTAATTGACCAGGTCATGAAGGGCACAGAAAAAGTAATAGCGCAACTAATCAGAGAGCGAATTGATCTAGATGAAATGCAGTTCGGGTTTGTGCCCGGTAAAAGTACCACAGACGCTCTTTTCATTGTACGACAACTACAGGAGAAGTACCTAGCTAAAAGTAAACCCCTATACTTAGCTTTCGTTGACACGGCAAAAGCTTTTGACAGAGTCCCACACCCCATTATCTGGTGTGCTCTCAGAAAAGTAGGTGTTGATGAATGGCTTGTGAGAGCTATACAAGCCATGTATAAAGAAACAGTCAGCAAGGTTAGAATTAACAACGAATATAGTGAAGAGTTTAGCGTATAAGTTGGTGTTCATCAGGGCTCCGTCCTTAGCCCCCTCCTAATTATTATCGGCCTCCAGGCTATAACAGAGGAGTTCAAGACCAGCTGCCCATGGGAACTTCTATAAGCAGATGATCTAACACTCATAGCCGAATCAATGGCTGAACTAGAGAAGAAATTCCAAACATGGAAGCATGGCCTAGAATCAAAAGGCCTAAAAATTAACTTGTCTAAGACTAAAGTTCTAATATGTAGGAAGGAAAATAGGGCACTGATCCCATCTGGGAAATGGCCATGCTCATTGTGTAGGAAAGGAGTAGGCAGAAACTCCATTTTATGTCCCAAATGCAAAGTATGGGTGCATAAAAGATGTAGTGGGATCACAGGTAAGCTAACTAAGAAGATAGATTTTATATGTGGCCGGTGCTCTGGTGCAATAAGTAGCAGCAAATGCCCACAGAATACTAGCTCATTCCATTGCCCAGATGGTTCTACAGAAATAGTGGACACCTTCCGTTACCTGGGTGACAAAATCAGCAGTGGTAGAGAGTGCTCCGAAAGTACTGTAGCTAGAGTCAGAACGGGATGGAAAAAGTTCAGAGAGCTTATACCACTATTGGCCGCTAAAGGGTTCTCTCTAAAAATGAAAGGCAGGCTGTATGATGCCTTCATACAAACAGCGATGTTACATGGCAGTGAGACATGGGCCTTGTGTGCAGAGGATCTACGCAGACTGGAGAGGAACGAAGCTTGCAATTCTCCGTTGGATGTGTAATAGTAATATACGCGAACGGCAAAGCATAAATGAACTAAGTGAGAAATTAGGAATAAGAGGGATCAGATGCTGTTTACTCGAGAGAAGACTACGTTGGTATGGTCATGTGATGCGCATGAAAGACGACAGCTGTACAAAAAGGTGCAGGACGATCAAGATAGACGGTATTACGGAGTAGGCAGACCCAGAAAAACCTGGGACGACTTGATAAATTCCAACCTCACACACTTAGATCTCTCCAAGACAATGTCACCGGACCGAGATCTTTGGCGCTATGCAGTAATACAGAAGATCCGCCTTGCCTAAGTACAAAGCGAAACCTAGTCAGTAGGTACCTCTTAACTAAATTACACCCCCATCCCACTACCCCTACCCCCACCCACACCACCCCTTTGATGTAAAGTTATGTTGGTACCACAACATCCAGTCATAAATAAATGAGGTTGTGTAGGTGTCACGACAAAAAAAACACACAGTCCACTGTGTAATGTGGCCGTGTAGGTAACACGGTAAAAACCTCCCAGTTCACACTGTAAACGAGGTTGGTGTTAGGAAGGGCATCCAGCCGTAGAAAACCCGCCAGACAGTCCTGAGCAAGACAACCAATCTTGCCTCAAGTGGGACAATTCCCGTCCAGATCCATACTAGCGTAGAAGACGTTAAATGATGATGATGATGATGATATATATATATATATATATACTGTAAATGTGGTTGGTGTTAGGAAGGGCTTCCAGCTGTAGAAAACCCGCCAGACAGTCCTATGCGAGCAAGACAACCACTCTTGCCTCAAGTGGGAAAACTCCCGTCCAAAACCATGCAAGCGGGGAACATGGACGTTAAACGATGATGATGATGATGATATATATTGTGGAGGCACGTGGCTTAGTGGTTAGAGCATTGGCCTTGCAATCGAAAGGTTGTGAGTTCAATTCTCAGACAGGGTGTTGTGTTGTTTCCTTTCTTTATTTGACATTGCTCCAGTTTACTCAGCTGTAGAAATGAGATGATAAGGACTGGGGTCCATATCATACCACTGCAAAGTGGTCGTGGAGGTGCCACGGCAAAAAAGCACCCAGCACTCACTGTAAATGAGGGTGGTGTTAGGAAGGGCATCCAGCTGTAGAAATCAAGCCAGCATCAGTTCCCATCCCACCCTTGCAAGCAGGGAAAAAGCGGACGTAAAATGAAATGATGATGATGATGATATCTGTGTGTGTGTGTATATATATGTATATACATATATATGTGTGTGTGTGTATTATATATATATATGTATAGTGGAAAATGAAGGAAATTCCTTGGTACAGTAAAATATATTTGAAAAACAGAAGAATAACTTCCCTGGTGGTTGATGTTCTTTAATAATTCAAGTCATTATTGAAATTAGTACTTGTTAACTAATATCAATAACGACTTACTTTAAAATTTGAATTATTAAAGAGCACCAACCACAAGTGAAGTCATTCATCTCATTTTTCAAATATATAATATATATATTTAGTTATGTGATAAACAACATAAGATAATTAATTCATTTACGAGTGGTTTCTTGAAGACAGATATTTATATTATAGTCGTCAGAAAGAATAACATAGATTCCATGTTATTCTTTCTGACGACTGAAGACATATAAATATCTGTCTTCAAGAAACCACTGGTAAATGAATTAATTATCTCATGTTGTTTATTACATAACTAAAAAGCTCTGTAGCCTACATAGAACACTCTCTTTTCCTTTACCTTTTCTACGGAAATACTTCATATATATAAATATATATATACTATACATACATTTATGTATACATCGTTATTTCAGAGCATCAATACTAATACCTTATTTTTGCTGGACCGGAAATCGCTCTGTGTAATCAGCTCCTGATTATTACTGGAATTCTATAAGAATCCAGCAACTATAATTTCTGGCAAAGGCAGGTGAGTGCATGGCTTTGATAAACACCAAGCAGCGAGAAACAGCTGTCAGCCACTCTCCCAGCCTTTGCCGAAAATATAAGTAAGTGACATAGTCACTACTTTAAAACTGATAGCAAATGGTCTTCTAAATGTTTTTAATTAAACATATATTCATGTATTCATCACTATTTCAGAGCACCAATACTAATATATATATATAAATAATATATCATACATCGTAGGACACCTTTGATCATGAATGATCATGGTTTTACACGTAGAAAGTTTCCCTACAAGACACAAGCCTGTTTATGGAAGACCAGCAGTCGTCCATGCATGCCAGTTTCCCCTCTCCACATCACTGATGTTGTTCAAATGAAAGGCAATGACCAATACAGCTTGGCATCAGTGATATCACAACTCATTTTTACAGCTGGATGAGATGCAGTTTGGATTTGTGCTGGCAAAAAGCACCACTGAGGTCCACGGAGTGAAAACTTTAATTCTATTTTTAGGCCGAGCCGGCTGACAGCTCCATATGCAAATGGGGCTAATCAGCCCATATACATATGTGTCAAAACTATATATTTTTGCCTATATTATTTTCCAGCAGAGAACAGGGTAGGGGAAGCACTACTTTGATAATGGCCATCAGCCAGAAACAATTATCAGTAGTTACCTTCTCCTGCTTCTGCTGGAATTTGCTAGATGGCGCTAGCCATCAGTTTCT
>OZ024743.1:225276362-225278862 GCA_964016885.1 Eledone cirrhosa
CATATATATATATATATATATGCATATACATATATATATATATATATGCATATATATATATATATGCATATATATATATATGCATATATATATATATGCATATATATATATATATATATGCATATATATATATATATATATATATATATATATATGCATATATATATATATATATATATATATATATATATATATATATATATATATGCATATATATATATATATATATGCATATATATATATATATATATATATATGCATATATATATATATATATGCATATATATATATATATATATTGTTATACTTTGGGAGGGTCATGTTGCCAATAAGAAACACACGCACCAGTTGCTTTCACTTCAATTTATTATTAATTTATTATATATTTATAAATTTATAAATTTACAAATCTATAAATTTCTGGTTGGTTGGTTGGTTCCAAAGTATAACAATATCGGTTTCAACACACGATTTCAGATAAAGAATCTTGCTAAACAAATTCAGAAACGAAATATATATATATATATATATATATATATATATATATATATATATATGCATATATATATGCATATATATATGCATATATATATGCATATATATATATATATATTTATATATGCATATATATATGCATATATATATATATATATATGCATATATATATATATGCATATATATATATATATGCATATATATATATATATGCATATATATATATATATATATATATATATATATATATATATACATATATATATATATATATATATATGCATATATATATATATATGCATATATATATATATATATGCATATATATATATATATATGCATATATATATATATATATATGCATATATATATATGCATATATATATATATATGCATATATATATATGCATATACATATATATATATATATGCATATATATATATATATATAAGCATATATATATATATATATATATGCATAAGGAGCAGGTATTGCAATAGCCTGGGATTCAAGGGCCCTCAACTCTTCAACAGGCTGCCGAGGCATCTGCGAGACTTGCATGACGTGGAGGTGGATGTCTTTAAGAAACATCTCGACACCTTGTTATCCAAGATCCCGGATGAGCCCACAGCAAGACACGAGGGAAACCTAAGGGCAGCAGCAACAAACTCACTCCTACACCAGTGGCCAACCTATACAGGCTGGAGATAAAATGTGTAGCAACAAGGGCGGTGCCCCAGCATGGCCTCAGCCGGATGGCTGAAACAGGTAAAAGAGTAAAAGAGAATATATATGCATATATATATATATGCATATATATATATATGCCTATATATATATATATATATATATATACGCATATATGCATATATATATATATATATATATATATATATATATATGCATATATATATATATATATATATATGCATATATATATATATGCATATATATATATATATATATATGCATATATATATATATATATATATGCATATATATATATATATATATATATATATATATATGCATATATATATATGCATATATATATATGCATATATATATATATATACATATATATATATATATATATATATGCATATATGCATATATATATATATATATATATTATATATATATATATATGCATATATATATATATATATATATATATATATATATATATATATATATATATGCATATATATATATGCATATATATATATGCATATATATATATATACATATATATATATATATATGCATATATATATATATATATGCATATATATATATATATATGCATATATATATATATATATGCATATATATATATATATATATATGCATATATATATATATATGCATATATATATATATATGCATTTATATATATATATATGCATATATATATATATATATGCATATATATATATATATATGCATATATATATATATATGCATATATATATGCATATATATATATATATATGCATATATATATATATATATATGCATATATATATATATACATATATATATATATATGCATATATATATATATATACATATATATATATATATGCATATATATATATATATATATATATATATATATATATATATATATATATATATATATGCATATATATATATGCATATATATATATATTGAAATTTCAGTTTGAAACAGAAAAGGTCATAGAAATGAAGAGTGCTCTTTCTATTTCATTTCTATTTTTATATATTTCAATTTCTATTTCATTTATCTATATATTTTTTTTGATTTTCTTGAAGTGTTTTTCTAAGTATTTGCCCATGTTTTATATTGCCTCGTCTGACGAACGAATGAAGTCGTTTATTTCGTATTCGCCTCATTCGGGAAACCTCTGGTAATGAGGTAATAATATTGTATTGATTTTATACATTATATATATATATATGCATATATATATATATGCATATATATATATATGCATATATATATATATATGCATATAT
>OZ024743.1:225283862-225288862 GCA_964016885.1 Eledone cirrhosa
CTTTTACTGTTTTACATTTTCATCGTTCTACTTACCGTATTGACCTCCTCCCCCTCCCCTGCCTCCTCTTTGACCTCACACCCAGCTGTAGCTGGCACCACCAACGCATGAATGGGTCTACTCCGCCCCCTCTCCCCTTTTCTCCTACTGGCAGGTTTGGCTACCTCCCCCACCAACTTGCCATCGCTGAATTACTACTACCTTGTGGGATGACCTATCCTGGTGATTATCTCTTTGACCATATATGGAATTGCCCCTTGACAAGTTCGGCTATTTAAATACCAGAACTGATTTTTCATTCAGTACAGAATTAGCCGTCGAAACGGCTTGAGCTCAGCCGTCGGGGTCTTACTTACTCCTATTTCCCACTCTACTACCCTAGGTATTGAGTACTTTGGTGCGTTATGGTCCACCTGGTTCCTTACCACTTTTCCCTCGCTATATATATATATATGCATATATATATGCATATATATATATATATATATATATATATGCATATATATATATATATATATATATATATGCATATATATATATATATATATATATATATATATATATGCATATATATATATGCATATATATATATATATATATATATGCATATATATATATATATATATATATATGCATATAATATATATATATATATATATATATATATATGCATATATATATATATATATATATATATATATATATGCATATATATATATATATATATATATATGCATATATATATATATATATATATATATATGCATATATATATATATATATATATATATGTATATATATATATGCATATATATATATATATATATGCATTTATATATATATATATATATATATGCATATATATATATATATATATATATATATGCATATATATATATATATATGCATATATATATATATATATATATATATATATGCATATATATATATATATATATATATATGCATATATATATATATATATGCATATATATATATATATATATATATATATATATATATATGCATATATATATATATATATATATGCATATATATATATATATATATGCATATATATATATATATATATATATGCATATATATATATATGCATATATATATATATATATATATATGCATATATATATATATATATGCATATATATATATATATATATGCATATATATATATATATATATATATATATATATATATATATGCATATATATATATATATATATATGCATATATATATATATATATATGCATATATATATATATATATATGCATATATATATATATATATATATGCATATATATATATATATATATATGCATATATATATATATATATATATATGCATATATATATATATATATATATATGCATATATATATATATATATATATATATGCATATATATATATATATATATATATATATATGCATATATATATATATATATATGCATATATATATATATATATATGCATATATATATATGCATATATATATATATATATATATATGCATATATATATATATATATATGCATATATATATATATATATATATATATATATATATATGCATATATATATATATATATATGCATATATATATATATATATATATATATATATATATATATATATGCATATATATATATATATATATATATGCATATATATATATATATATGCATATATATATATATATGCATATATATGCATATATATATATATATATGCATATATATATATATATGCATATATATATATATATATATATATATGCATATATATATATGCATATATATATATATATATATATATATGCATATATATATATATATGCATATATATATATATATATATATGCATATATATATATATATGCATATATATATATATATATATATATGCATATATATATATATATATGCATATATATATATATATATATATATATATATATATATATATATATATGCATATATATATATACATATATATATATGCATACATATAAATATATATATATATATATGCATATATATATATATATATATATATATGCATATATATATATATGCATATATATATATATATATATATGCATATATATATATATGCATATATATATATATATATATGCATATATATATATATATATATATATATATATATATATATGCATATATATATATATATATATATATATATATATATATATATATATATATATATTCATATAGTTATATAATTTCCTCGATCATCTATTTAATTCTAGAAGAAATCCTCCTACCAACAAAAATCCAGTGCAATTCGAGGAGGAGTTAACTAACATTATAAAAAATCTTAAATTCAAGAGAAACCCTTACAGAGGACAAGAGCACCTTGTAAATCTCAAGAACAAAATTTCAAACCTAAATTCCTCAAAAAATGTTTTAGTCCACTCTCACAAAACCAATAATTTATGTGGTATTTCCAAGGATAACTATAACAACCTTATCCTAAAGGAACTTAGGAAAAAATATCGTAAAACCAACCATGATAATTTAGAATCCATAAATTTTGAAGTTTCTGAGATTATGTCAAAACTTGGCATCGGAAAAAAGACCGAACCATTCCTCCCAAGAACTCCGAGGATAAATTTCAAGGATCACAAAAACAATTTTCGTACTGAACTACCTGTTAGATTAATCGCGCCCTCTAAATCAGATTTGGGGGTTGTTAGCAAAGCCATCTTGGATAGAATTATCCCACAGGTTCGTTCTAATTGCTCTTCTTTGAACTTAAATTTATGGTTTGGTACTTCTGAAGTGATTGGCTGGTTCAACAAATTGAATAATAAAAACAAACAAAAATTTATTCAATTTGATATTGCCAGCTACTATTCTTCTATTTCGCCCTCACTTCTCAACAATGCTCTATCTTTCGCTTACAAATATTCAGACATCACCACAGATGAACTTCACATCATTCTCACCGCACGTAAAACCATCCTAGAGTTCAACAATGAATATTGGACCAGAGCTGATACCTCTAACAACTTTGACATCACAATGGGAGCATCCGATTCATCACAATTGACAGATTTAATTGGTATCTTTATATTGAACTTTTTGAGTCGGAAAATTCCTCAACTTCGTTAACCTTAATATTATTAAGAACAATATACGTAATCTCTTTAACCAACATAACTTAAAAATTGAATTTGATAACAGCATCAAACTAGCTAATTTCTTGGATGTATCTCTTAATCTTGACACTGACCTATATTACCCTTACCATAAAAACAATGAGAACCTAAATTATGTTAATTTTAAATCTAACCACCCCACTAATAGTAAGAATGCTATAGTTAGTAATATTGGAAAAAGAATATCTAACCTATCTTCTAATAAAAACATCTTTGATGCTAACGCCAATTACTATAATAACGCGCTTTCTAAAGCCGGTTATCCTGATAAAATCAAATATAGTAAAGAAACAAATTCTAGAAGATCTTACAGTAGAATAATTAATCATGATCATTCCAATGACTTTAATAAAAGACCTAGATACAAAAACATAATCTGGTATAATGCTCCTTTCTCCATCTCTATTACTAATAATAATATTCCTAAATTATTCTTTAGTGCCTTAAATAAATGCTTCCCTCCCTCACATATCTATAGTAAAATATTTAACAAACACACTATAAAATGTTCCTATTCGACCTCCTCCAACATCTCCAACATTATCTCTAAACACAACAATAAAATACTAAATATTAAATCTCTTCCTTCCAACATTGAATATCATAATAATAATAATAGTACTCCCGACGTCATTGTAAACTCTAAGCTAATTTCTGCAAACCCAAATACAACGTCAAACGCAACTTTGTTAAATGTTCTTAATTCCATTCTAAATCAAGAAACTAGTATTCCTATCGTAAATAACTTCTCAAATCTAATTCCTTCTATAGATAACACTAGGTTACTTGTTAATAACTCTGCTAATCTCTCTAATCGCAATTGCAATTGCCCTGTTAAAAATAAATGTCCTCTCAACAACCATTGTCTTGAAAAAAACTTAATCTACGAATGTAAAGTTATAACTGACACCAATTCCTTCACCTATTTTGGCTCCACTTCCACCTCCTTTAAAGCTCGTCTTTATAATCATCATTCGTCTTTTAAATACCAACTTAAAAGAACCAACACGGTACTCTCAGAACTCATATGGTCCTTGAAAGACAAAAATATTAACTATAACATCTCTTGGAAAAAGGTTTCTTCTGCTTCTCCATACTTGAACAGTTCTCTATCCAAGACATGCAATCTCTGTTTAAGTGAAAAATTTACCATTATATCTAATTTAGATTCTATAATAAATAGACGCACTGACTTGTTTTCTCTCTGCTTGCATAAATTCCACAGAACATTCCATAAAGTATACAGCTAATATCTAATACTTTATCAATTTAAAATCCTTTTCTCAAAGGCACATATATATATATACATATATATTTCTTTAAAAATATACCCATCTTTCTACCTTATTTCAAAGTTATTTATTATACATTATATAATACTAGTTACTCATTCTATATCACTCCTATTTATCATTTCCCTTTATTTCTCTTTTCCTTTTCTTTTCTTTTCTTTCTTTCTTTTACTTTTAATTTCTAATCCCTAATCTGTACCTTTTCCGCCTTGATACTTCTCAATTATCATTGTGCCTAACGTAGAAACAATTATTACACAGCACAATATATTCTTACTTTATATCACCTCGAAAAAATCCTTCGTAAACAAACATTTTTTTGACGTTAGATTATTCATCCTCAATTCATTATTTTTTTCTTCCTTTCATGCTCATCTAACTTATTCATCCAATCTTCTAGTTCTTTCACAATATATCCTTACTTACATTACTATTGCTATATTTTTATATTTTTTAAATAATACACATCAACAATTTCTTTACATCGCACATATTATT
>OZ024743.1:225298862-225311362 GCA_964016885.1 Eledone cirrhosa
ATATGCATATATATGTATATATATATATGCATATATATATATGTGACAGTAATATCTGCATACGCGCCCCATCCGGACTGCCTGGCGTAATAAAAGACAGATTCTATGAGACACTGATGCTCACTACCTCCCAAATAACCGACAGTGACTATATAATTATTGCTGGCTACCTAAATGGCCACGTTGGACAACATTGTGACGGCTATGACGGAATCCACGGAGGCTATGGGTTTGGTACTAGAAACGAGGAAGGCTTCAGAATCCTGGAATTCTGTGATGCAAACAACCTAACTATCTGTAACACTAACTTCAAAAAACGAGACAATCACTTGATCACCTACAGATCAGGTGAACATACCAGCCAGGTAGATTATATCCTTACCAGAAGACGTGACAGAGTGTCTGTTGTAAACACGAAATCCCTCCCCCATGAAGAATGCACCTCCCAACATAGACTGATAATTAGCGACCTCATAGTCAGGACGAGACGTACTAGACAGCAGAAGAGGACTATCCTCAGGAGAAAAATATGGAAGCTAAAGGATCCCACAGCCAGAAATAAATTTCAAAGCATATTACTTGATGCTTTCGAAAGTAAGGAAGAGCAATTAGAGTCGTACAAGGTAGAGGAACAGTGGGAATTCCTGAAAGCAAACCTGCTGATGGCGGCAGACGAACTCTGTGGCTAGAGCAGGCCTGTAGGCAGGAGGAGAGTAACATGGTGGTGGAACAGTAAGGTGGAGGGGTCAATCAAGGCCAAAAAGCAGGCTTGGAAAGCATGGCGGGATGGGGGAAGTAGAGAAGACTATCAAGTGGCCAGGAGGAAAGCTAGGAGACAAGTGTACTTCGCAAGAAGGGAAGCAGAGGAAAGAAAGTTCAAGCATGTTCTACAACGCGAGGACCAAAAATGTGAGGTGTTCAGGAATGCTAGGCAATGTTTCAAGGAAAACCGTGATATTGTCGGGGAGAAGTGTGTACTTAACGATGATGGCGTACTTGCCATCACTGACGCTGATAAGAAGGTAGCTTGGAAGTGTCACTACGAAAGGCTACTAAATGAGGAGAATAAATGGGAGAAAGACAGTCTCCCCCACATCGACCCAATAGAGGGACCAGCAGTGTTAGTCGAAGGTAGTATAATAAGTAAGGCAATCAAAGATATGAAGACGGGTAAGACGGCTGGGCCTTCGGAAATAGTTGCTGAGATGCTGAAAGCATTGTTATTTTAAAAAAAATATGATTGTATCATTAAATGCCTCATTATATGTTCTATCAGTAGTTAAATTTTCATTACCCTAACTTTATTAAAAATACCTAAAACCGCATTTTTCCTAATGTGTTGTAAACTTTTGCGGGGCACTGTATATATATATATATGCATATATATATATGCATATATATATATATGCATATATAGATATATATATATGCATATATATATATGCATATATATATATATAAATATATATATATATATGCATATAGATATATATATGCATATATATAAATATATATATATAATATATAAGAACAAAAGATGGTTAAAAGTGATCCATGTATTTTATTATGCGCATTTCAAAAACAAATATCATCATGCAATAATATTTGTGTTTTCATCAGATAAAACAGGAAGACATGATATGAAGGTTAAAAAACACTTGTGGATAGTGCAGTTTTAAATCAACATATGAAAAGTAGTTTTAGATTGATGTGTGATATTGGGAAAAATATTTATTTTGAGGGGGGGGGGGTGAAAAAGAGGAGGAGATGAGAGTAAAAAGTGGAGAGGGAGGAGTATAATGAGGAAGGATGAGATAGGAGGAGAGATGGGTGATAGAGAGAGAGAGATTGCTTTTATAACTGAGAAAGATATATTGTTTTACATAGAGAGGTTGAAAACCGTTGGAAGATAATGTATAAATTAAAAGAATTTGAAAATTAACTAAGAGAAAAATAATGTAAAGTTAAGGTTTGTATATTGAGGGGTTTAATAATATGTGCGATGAAAAGAAAATGTTAATATGTATTAAGAATAATATTTAAGGGTTTAATAACATGTGCGATGAAAAGAAAATGTTAATATGTATTAAGAATGATATTAAGGGTTTAATAATATGTACGATGGAAAGAAAATGTTGATATGTATTATTAAAAAGAATAACAGGTAATTTAAGTAAGGATATATTGTGAGATGAGCATGAATGAGTTAGATGAAAGGGAGAAAAAAATAATGAATTGAGGATGAATAATCTAACTTCAAAAAAATGTTTGTTTACAAAGGATTTTTACAAGGTGATATAAAGTAAGAATGTATTGTATTATGTAATAATTGATTCTATGTTAGGCAACAGTGAGAAAAGGTACAGATTAGGGGTTAGACATTAAAAGAAAAAGAGAAGAAAGGAAAGTGATAAATAGGAGCGATATATAGAATGAGTAACAAGTATTATAGAATGTATAATAACCTTTGAAATAAGGTAGAAAGATGGGTATATTTTTAAAGAAGTGTATATATATATATGTGCCTTTGAGAAAAAGATTCTAAATTGATAAAGAATATTAGCTGTATTCACATATATATCGCTATTTCAGAGCATTTATTCCAATTTCTAATTTCTGCCGGACCGGCAACCGCTCTTTCAAACCAGTTCCTGTACACAGCTAAGTATTCTATAAGTCTCTAGCTGTGTCATTCTCGATAAAAGCACTGGATATGTAGTCCTGATGATTTCTAACAAGAATGAAACGCGTAGATTACTTCCCTTGCTTTTATCGAGAATCTAATTGTAATACGTGACGTATTCTATTCTATAGCGATTAGGTCTTCAAAATGTTTATTATAAACATACAGAATATTTTCGAATATTCTATGTCTATATTCACATATATATCGCTATTTCAGAGCATTTATTCCAATTTCTAATTTCTGCCGGACCGGCAACCGCTCTTTCAAACCAGTTCCTGTACACAGCTAAGTATTCTATAAGTCTCTAGCTGTGTCATTCTCGATAAAAGCACTGGATATGTAGTCCTGATGATTTCTAACAAGAATGAAACGCGTAGATTACTTCCCTTGCTTTTATCGAGAATCTAATTGTAATACGTGACGTATTCTATTCTATAGCGATTAGGTCTTCAAAATGTTTATTATAAACATACAGAATATTTTCGAATATTCTATGTCTATATTCACATATATATCGCTATTTCAGAGCATTTATTCCAATTTCTAATTTCTGCCGGACCGGCAACCGCTCTTTCAAACCAGTTCCTGTACACAGCTAAGTATTCTATAAGTCTCTAGCTGTGTCATTCTCGATAAAAGCACTGGATATGTAGTCCTGATGATTTCTAACAAGAATGAAACGCGTAGATTACTTCCCTTGCTTTTATCGAGAATCTAATTGTAATACGTGACGTATTCTATTCTATAGCGATTAGGTCTTCAAAATGTTTATTATAAACATACAGAATATTTTCGAATATTCTATGTCTA
The DNA here is from genome assembly GCA_964016885.1 of Eledone cirrhosa. Classification (NCBI taxonomy): domain Eukaryota; kingdom Metazoa; phylum Mollusca; class Cephalopoda; order Octopoda; family Eledonidae; genus Eledone; species Eledone cirrhosa. Next base: position 225,302,359 of record OZ024743.1, read on the forward strand.
TATTCACATATATATCGCTATTTCAGAGCATTTATTCCAATTTCTAATTTCTGCCGGACCGGCAACCGCTCTTTCAAACCAGTTCCTGTACACAGCTAAGTATTCTATAAGTCTCTAGCTGTGTCATTCTCGATAAAAGCACTGGATATGTAGTCCTGATGATTTCTAACAAGAATGAAACGCGTAGATTACTTCCCTTGCTTTTATCGAGAATCTAATTGTAATACGTGACGTATTCTATTCTATAGCGATTAGGTCTTCAAAATGTTTATTATAAACATACAGAATATTTTCGAATATTCTATGTCTATATTAGCTGTATACTTTGTGGAATGTTTTGTGGAATTTATGCAAGCAGATAGAAAACAAGTCAGTGCGTCTATTTATTATAGAATCTAAATTAGATATAATGGTAAATTTTTCATTTAGACAGAGATTGCAAATTTTGGATAGAGAACTGTTCAAGTATGGAGACGCAGCAGAAACCTTCTTCCAAAAGATGCTATATTTAATATTTTTTGTATTTCAAGGACCATATGAGCTCTTAGAGAGCCGTGTTGGTTCTTTTAAGTTTGTATTTAAAAGACGAATGATGGTTATAAAGACGAGCTTTAAAAGAGGTGGAAGTGGAGCCAAAATAGGTGAAGGAATTGGTGTCAGTTATAACTTTACATTCGTAAATTAAGTTTTTATCAAGACAATGGTTGTTGAGAGGACATTTATTTTTAACAGGGCAATTGCAATTGTGATTAGAGAGATTATTAACGAGTGACCTAGTGTTATCTATAGAAGGAATTGGATTGGAGAAGTTATTTGCGATAGGAATAATAGTTTCTTGATTTAGAATGGGATTAAGAACATTTAGCGAAGTTGTGTTTGACGTTGTATTTGGGTTTGCAGAAATTAGCCTAGGGTTTACAATGACGTCGGGAGTACTATTACTATTATTATGATATTCAGTGTTGGAAGGAAGAGATTTAGTATTTAGTATTTTATTGTTGTGTTTAGAGATAATGTTGGAAATGTTGGAGGATGTAGAATAGGAACATTTTATAGTGTGTTTGTTAAATATTTTACTATAGATATGTGAGGGAGGGAAGCATTTATTTAAGGCACTAAAGAATAATTTAGGAATATTGTTATTAATAGAGATGGAGAAAGGAGCATTATACCAGATTATGTTTTTGTATCTAGGTCTTTTATTAAAGTTATTGGAATGATCATGATTAATTATTCTACTGTAAGATCTTCTAGAATTTGTTTCTTTACTATATTTGATTTTATCAGGATAGCCGGCTTTAGAAAGCGCGTTATTATAGTAATTGGCGTTAGCATCAAAGATGTTTTTATTAGAAGATAGGTTAGATATTCTTTTTCCAATATTACTAACTATAGCATTCTTGATATTAGTAGGATGGTTAGATTTAAAGTAAACATAATTTAGGTTCTCATTGTTTTTATGGTAAGGGTAATATAGGCCAGTGTCAAGATTAAGAGATACATCCAAGAAATTAGCTAGTTTGATGCTGTTATCAACTTCAATTTTTAGGTTATGTTGGTTAAAGAGATTACGTATATTGTTCTTAATAATATTAAGGTTAACTATGTTGCAATTTAAGATAGTAAAGAGTCCATCGTCACGATAAATTCCACCGCGAAGTTGAGGAATTTTTTCTCTTCGTTAATTTTCAAATTCTTTTAATTTATACATAATCTTCCAACGGTTTTCAACCTCTCTATGTAAAACAATATATCTTTATCAGTTATAAAAGCTATCTCTCTCTCTCTATCACCCATCTCTCCTCCTATCTCATCCTTTCTCATTATACTCCTCCCTCTCCACTTTTTACTCTCATCTCCTCCTCTTTTTCACCCCCCCTCAAATTAAATATTTTTCCCAATATCACACATCAATCTAAAACTACTTTTCATATGTTGATTTAAAACTGCACTATCGACAAGTGTTTTTTAACCTTCATATCATGTCTTCCTGTTTTATCGCATGAAAACACAAATATTATTGCATGATGATATTTGTTTTTGAAATGCGCATAATAAAATACATGGAACTCTTTTAACCATCTTTTGTTCTTATATATTATGTATACTCCAGTCCTACAAACTGTAGAGTGCTTCTTATCCTATATCTGCATTGCTTTATTGTACTACAATAAAACTCACCTCCTACATATATATATATATATATATATATATATATATATATATATGCATATATATATATATATATATATATGCATATTACATGTTATCCATGTGCAACCAGCAGTATTCTTCTCCCCATTTTTTCACATATATTTACCTAAACTGCGATTCTGTTTTTTTCTCTCTCTCTCTTACTGCTCCCTCTCTCTCTGTTTCTCCTACTTTCTTTCGCCCCCTCTGTCATGTCAGTTAACTCTTCCTCACAATTCCACTCACTCAATCACTGTTTCTCCTCTTCTCACTTCACCCCGTTCGCGACGAAATCATTTTCTCTCTTTCTCACATTTGAATTCGCTCCTGAAAGGTCTTTTTTCTAAGCGCTCATATATTCACCTAGCTTATGCTAACAGAATAACTATGAAGCTTGTTCCCTTCCTTCTACGGTTAGCTATCCTTTTTGTTGTTATCTTGTTTCACTCGCTTTACGCGTTTTAATTGTCCTAATAACTTAATTTAGTTATTATTGCACCGACGTGAGGTATATGATTTTTAATGCAATGAAATATCTATGATCGTTGGCAAATCACTGATGAGGGACTTATTTTATTACATGTTATCCATGTGCAACCAGCATTATTCTTGTCCCCATTTCTTCACACACATATATATATATATATATATATATATATATTAAAATAACAGATTAAAGTTTAAGCAAAGAATCGCTTTGGATTTTAGTCTTCAAATTTATTATTATTACTATATATATATATATATATATATATATATATATATATATAGATGAGATTCTACAGGACTAGAACTGTTTCATTCTTTAGAAATCATCAGGAATTGATGATTTCTAAAGAATGAAACAGTTCTAGTCCTGTAGAATCTCATCTATATTAAAACTTTTATGCTCTGCAATGTATTGAGTACCTTACTTACTGTGGTTACCTCCGATTCAACCCGGAATAACGTATATATATATATATATATATATATGGATATATATATATATATATATGCATATATATATATATATATATATATATATGCATATATATATATATATATATATATATATATATATATATATATATGCATATATATATATATATATATATATATATATATATATATATATATATATATATATGCATATATATATATATATATATATATATATATATATATATATATATATATATGCATATATATATATATATATATATATATATATATATATATATATATGCATATATATATATATATGCATATATATATATATATATATGCATATATATATATATATATGCATATATATATATATATGCATATATATATATATATATATATATGCATATATATATATGCATATATATATATATATATATATATATATATATGCATATATATATATGCATATATATATATATATATATATATATATATATGCATATATATATATGCATATATAAAAATTAGAAATAAGAGGGATCAGATGTTGTTTACTCTAGAGAAGACTACGTTGGTATGGTCACTTGATGCGCATGAAAGACGACAGCTGTATAAAAAAAAGTGCAGGGCAATAAAAATAGACGGTAGCCACGGAATAGGCAGATCCAGAAAAACCTGGAACGACTTGATAAATTCCGACCTCACACACTTACACCTCTCCAAGACAATGTCACTGGACCGAAATCTTTGGCGCTACATAGTAATAGAGAAGACCCGCCTTACCTAAGTACAAAGTGAAACCTACTATAGTCAGTAGGCACCTCTAACAAAATACACCCCCGTCCCACTACCCCCACCCCATCCACACCACCCCTTTCAATGTAAAGTTATGTTGGTACCACAACATCCAGCCCGAAACAAATGAGGTCGTGTAGGTGTCAAAAAAACACACAGTCCACGCTGTAATGTGGCCGTGTAGGTAACATGGTAAAAACCTCCCATTTCCACACTGTAAATGTGGTTGGTGTTAGGAAGGGCATCCAGCCGTAGAAAACCCGCCAGACAGTCCTATGCGAGCAAGACAACCACTCTTGCCTCAAGTGGGAAAACTGCTGTCCAAACCCATGCAAGCGTGGAATATGGACGTTAAACGATGATGATGATGATGATGATGATATATATATATATATATATATGCATATATATATATATATATATATATGCATATATATATATATATATATATATATATATATATATATATATATATATATATATATACATATATATATATATATATATATATATGCATATATATATATATATATATATATATATATATATATGCATATACATATATATATGCATATATATATATATATATATATATATATATGCATATATATATATATATATATATATATATATATATATATATTGTTATGCTTTGGGAGGGTCATGTTGCCAATAAGAAACACACGCACCAGTTGCTTTCACTTCAATTTATTATAAATTCAATTTAAAAATTTAGGAATTCATAAATTTTCAGTTGGTTGGTTGGTTCCACAACCAGACGGTTGTTCATATATTGTCAAAGTTCTTTCGTCACACATTTTGTGACCTCTTCAGTAACTGGGAATTCTTTTCTTTTCTTTGTTTTTGTGCCTCTCCTTTGTTCTGTCCTACGGCATCTTGTTTTTGTGTGTGTTGTGTGCTTAGTTGGCGCATGTGTTACATCCGGGTGTATGTGTGTGTTTATATTTGTTTATTTATTTGTTTATTTACATGTTACTGGTTGGTTGTTTGTTCTATGTGTGTGTGTGTTTTCATTTTGTCCTTAATTGTAAGTTGTAATGTTGCTATTCCATTCATGTTTTCTATTTAATTTTGGTTGGAGTTCATTTATGTTTATTGCCTCTGTGATTTGTCTAAACATTGCGTCTTTTCTGTGTGCAGATTCTATTTTTATTTCTATGTTCTCTAATTTACCCTTATGTTCTATTTTAGCATGTTAGTGGAGTACAGATGATTCTTTACTATCTTGAGGCTCTCGCCAGTGTTCATTTATCCTTTCTCCTATACTACGAGCTGTCTCACCTATGTACACTATATTCTTATCTCTACATTGTCCTTCAGTACATCTTATGCTATATACTACATTTCTAGTTTTACAGTTAATATGGGGGCTTAGTTTACAGAATATACATTTCTTATCCATACAGGGAGGTCTTTGAAAAGGGTATGTATTGCTAATAAGTGTTTTTATGGAGGTACCTGGTCTTTCTACTATCTTAATATTGAGTTTATGTTTATCTAGGGCCCTTCTAAATTTGTAAGGTAATTCACCTCTATGGCTTGTATTGATGAACATTACACTCTGGTATTTATTGCTATCATACCATGAGTTTATTCTATTAACCTTATTCCTAGTTCTTTCTATTCTATTCCAAAATTTGCTCCTATACAAGGGGCAGGTCCCATTTGTATCATTATTTACCATTTTTTCCCATTTGGTTCTGGCTCCTCTATATACTCTGATTTTATCACTCTGATTGTAACCAGAGGACTGCATACGGTGGATGAAGTGTTGTATGTGTATCTCTAGTTCTTTGGGGTTGCACATGCAGGACACGTTTCTCATCACCCATACCAAATCTGCAATCAGTATGTTGATTTTGGTGTGGTCCAAAACAGCTGAGTTTCGGTGGATCAGATATTTGGTAGTCATGGGTTTGGCATAATGGGAATGGAGGATTTGTTTTTTGTTATTAATGGTATCTAACCAGAGCTCTGTATGTAGTACAGGTAATCAATAGTTGGGGTGTTTGTTTGGGTAGTCTATAGTAACTCTAATGCTCTGGTGGATGGAGTTAGCTATTTGCTGGATGCTTTCCATTGTGTTTTTCTCTAATTCCTGACTGTTCTCTAGTGGGGGTGTTTTTACTACGATGTTTATATCATCAACGTAGCGGGAGTACATTATCAGGGTTAAGAGGTTGCTGTCATCTAATTGTTCTTTAAGTTTAACTTTAAGTCTATTGTCCCACCATACCATGAATAGGTTAGCTATGTCACCTGCAATGCTAACACCAATGGCTGCTCCCTCCTCTTGGGCATGTTTTTCCATTAAATTTGAACATATGTTCCTTAAGGGTTAATTTTATACTAGCCCCACTGCATATGCAATCATTTTATTTAGTTCATCGTGGTTTTCGGGGGTCCGTATGGCTCTGGTCCACCCGTTCCATCTATCTGTGTGGGTTTTATTGGCCATTGAGGTAATGGTTGGTGGTCTGCCTCTTGCTGGTCTTGTAGGGCACAGGCTGCTAAGGTCATATGTATCTAGATAATCATTACTATAGGTAAGTTTAAGTAGGAGTCCCAGCTCACTGGTATCAATCCCACGGATCTCAACATTGCTCTCACTGATCATTTCTACGCATTTCTCAACAGCAAAATCCACGTCAATAGATGGATATAGGGACACAACATCCATACTGCGTATTATGCAGTTTGTTAGGTCCCTAGATCGGTTACTTTCGTTGATTCTGCTGAGGAGGTCCTCCGTGCTATCACATATATCTGGGGACATTTCAATGATGGGGCGTATGATCAGGGAGAAGAAGTAGGAAAGTCTGTAGTTACTAGCAATGTTAGCTCCACAGACTGGCCGAGTTGGTGGTCCTGTGACAGGGTCACTGCTCATTTTATGGTCTTTTTGAAGCTTATACAACGCTGGCACGTCATTGTTTCAGGCCTGGAAGTTGTTGGCAGTCCTTTTGTTGGGCTGCATTATGTTTGTCCATATCATCTTATGGGCATTGAGGGTTTTTTCCCTATCCTCATGCTCTTGTGGTGTTACTTCTCTTGTGTTAGTGATGTGGGGTTGCATTGCCGGGATGTAGTTTGGCAGACTGTCAACCGACATTCTGCCAGACTTGTCTGTTGGAAAGCATGCAATCTCTCCATTATGTGAGCGCTGCATGAGCTTATGCAAGCCATTTGCAGATTTTTCTCCCAGTTGCTGGGCCTCCATTCTATTTTGGATTCTATTTTTATTTCCATGTTCTCTAATCTACCCCTGTGTTCTATCTTAGCATGTTGGTAGAGCACAGATGATTCTTTATTATCTTGGAGGTCTCGCCAGTGTTCATTTATTCGTTCCCCTATACTACGAGCTGTCTCACCTATGTACACTATATTTTTGTTTCTACATTGTCCTTCTGTACATCTTATGCTATACACTACATTTCTAGTTTTACAGTTAATATGGGGGCTTATCATCTGTGCTCTACCAACATGCTAAGATAGAACACAGGGGTAGATTAGAGAACATAGAAATAAAAATAGAATCCACACACAGAAAAGACGCAATGTTTAGGCAAATTACAGAGGCAGTAAGCATAAAAGAATTAAAACCAAAATTAAATAGAAAATATGAGTGGAACAGCAACATCACAACTTACAATTAAGGACAAAATGAAAACACACACAGGACAAAATGAAAACACACACACACATAGAACAAACAACCAACCAACAATAAATAAATTAAATAAATAAACAAATAGATAAATGAACACAAACACACACAGACACCCGGATGTGGCGCATGCGCAAACTGAGCACACAACACACACACAGAAACAAAATGGCGTAGGATAGAAGAAAGGAAAGGCACAGAAACAAAGGAAAGGAATCCCCAGTCACTGAAGAGTTCACAGAGTGTGTGACGAAAGGACTATGACTATATATAAACAACTATCTGGTTGTGGAACCAACCAACCAACCAGAAATTTATAAGTTTGTAAATTTATAAATTTATAAATATATAATAAATTGAAGTGAAAGCAACTGGTGCGTGTGTTTCTTATTGGCAACATGACCCTCCCAAAGTATAACAATATCGGTTTCAACACACGATTTCAGATAAAGAATCTTGCTAAACAAATTCAGAAACGAAATATATATATATGCATATATATATATGCATATATATATATATATATGCATATATATATATATATATATATATATATATATGCATATATATATATATATATATATGCATATATATATATATATACATATATATAGCCTTCGACAGAGTCCCCCGTTCCATTATCTGGTGGTCTCTTAGAAAACTAGGTGTTGACGAATGGCTTGTGAGAGCTATACAAGCCATGTATAAAAAACAGTCAGTAAGGTTAGAATTAACAACGAATATAGTGAAGAGTTTTGCGTAAAAGTTGGTGTCCATCAGGGCTCTGTTCTTAGCCCCCTACTATTTATTATTGCCCTTCAGGCTATAACAGAGGAGTTCAAGACCGGCTGCCCATAGGAACTCCTATACGCAGATGATCTAACGCTCATAGCTGAATCAATGACCGAACTAGAGAAGAAATTCCAAACATGGAAGCACGGCCTAGAATCAAAAGGCCTTAAAATTAACCTGGCTAAGACTAAAGTTCTAGTTTGTAGGAAAGAAAATAAGGCGGCAGTCCCATCTGGGAAATGGCCATGCTCAGTGTGTAGGAAAGGCGTAGGTAGAAACTCCATTTTATGTCCCAAATGCAAAGTATGGGTGCATAAAAGATGTAATGGGATCACAGGTAAGCTAACTAAGAACATAGATTTTACATGTGGCCGGTGCTCTGGTGTAATAAGTAGCAGCAAGTGACCACAAAATACTAGCTCCTTCAACTGCGCAGAGGGTTCTATAGAAATAGTGGACAGCTTCCGTTACCTGGGTGACAAAATCAGCAGTGGGGGAGGGTGCTCTGAAAGTACAGTAGCTAGAGTCAGAACTGGATGGAAAAAGTTCAGAGAGCTTATACCACTATTAGCCGCTAGAGGGTTCTCCCTAAAAATGAAAGGCAGG
>OZ024743.1:225326362-225378862 GCA_964016885.1 Eledone cirrhosa
ATATACAGAGTACGAAAATAGACCTAGAAGAAATAGATCCCGTCACATTTGTTGGTTTAACCCACCATATAATATGGAGGTGGCCACACCATTAGCTAAGATCTTTATTTCCCTTATTACGAAGCATTTTCCCCCTACACATAAATATAGTAAAAATTTTTAATAGAAATACTATTAAAATTTCTTACTCTACGACTCCTAACCTTGCACATAACATCACAGCTTCAAATTTAGCTAAACTACCTAGCCGTAGGAACACGTGCAACCCTATAGTTAGTACTAACTGTAATTGTAGGAATCGGGCTGATTGCTCCCTATCCGGGAAATGCCTCTCTAGTAACATTGTCTACAAATGTAAGGTTGTAACACCCACGTCCCGTAGGGCCTACATAGGGTTAACCGCCAATAGTTTCAAGCAGCGTCTTTACATGCATACCCATTCTTTTCGTTACCCTCTAAGAAGGAATATGACGTCACTTTCAGCTTATATCTGGAGTCTAAAAGACAACCACACCCAATATAAGTTACACTGGGAGATCCTAGCTAGGGCTAGATCGTATAACGGAAATAAAAGACCATGTGACCTCTGCGCCGCTGAGGCCCTGGAAATACTCTACGCTACAGACCACATCTTAAACAAAAAATCTGAGGCAATTTCGGCTTGTAAACATAAATTGCACAAAACTTTCCTGTATTACAGCCCCACGTTATACCCTAACGGATCGCACGATCTATACGTGGATATTTTACGTCTTGATGTGGGAGCTAAGTATATGTTTTGTTTATTCCTTTACTTATTTGCATAGGTAAGTATATATTACCCGTATGTTTTGTGAAGGTATGTATACCTTCTCGTACGTATATTTGACTGTTATAGCGTATAATTTTTACATATTCTGGTATTTAGGGTTTGGCTATGTGTATACGGGAGTTTTGCGTCCGCGTGAGTGTGCAGGTTCGTACGTATGGTGGGTGTGTGTATATGTGTACTTCTTGTTTTAGTTGACTTAAGTCTCCGAACATTCGTGTATTTATATGTAGGTATGCGTGTGCGCTTGTTATATACGTATTTATTTACTTATATACGCTTATATAATTATTTATTTATTCGGACGCAAGCATACACACACGCACATATTCATATGTGCGTGGTTTTGTATACCCATGGTAAGGTTTTGCGTATGCTTGTGTATGTACGTATCTGTTTGCGTGTATGTATTTATTTGTTTCTATTACTTCTGTATTGTATTTATTTACTTTGTTCTTAACTCTGTAGCGTAGATTCATTTGGTCTCCTAGTTAGAATTTTAGTCTACGATTTCTGCTATACCATTTACGTGGTTTTGTCTTTACGTGCTATTGTTCTCCACGCTCCACATATGACTTATTATCTTCGTTTTTTCGTTCATTGCCAGAGAACGTCTCTATGCACCACCTAAGAGAACATTAGTCTACGACCTCTTTTATACCATAAACGTGGTTTTGTCTTTGCGCGTAATTGTTTTTCACCGCTCCTATTAATGACGTATTATTCGTTTTTCCCCGTTCTTTGCCAGCGAACGTTACCACGAACCAAAGTATCGTCTTCCTGTCTTCCTCCGGTTGCAACGTTTTTTGAAATATCCAGTTCTGCGTTTACAGATTGACTTTGTTAGTTTCAGAAGATCCCGTTAAGGGTGAAAGCAGCGATTCTTTGCTTAAACTTTAATCTGTTATTTTAATAAATATTTGCTCTACAGTTCTTATATATTTGATATATATTTTCCTTATCGAGCCCTCTTTGGATTTTAGTCTTCAATTTTATTATTATTACTATACACATATATATATATACATACATATATATATACACATATATATATACACATATATATATATACACACACATATATACATATATATATATACATATATATAAATATAAATAAGTTTATTGCTTAAGTTAAGAAACTTGTTTTCTGTAAATTTCTGAGTGAAATGTATTAAGTTGATTATAAGAATAAATTGGAAAGTAATATATTTCTCTATGCTTCTATTGAATATGTGCCATGATGTCTTTTTTTCAACAACTGTGTATAGTGTATATTAAAATAAACAAAACAGAAATGTTTGTTTCGTTTGTTTTTAATGTTAGTAATCAGACCTTTCTTCAACATTTGGAAAGATGTCCAACACAGAAAATATATTATGAAATAGCTACCTGAAGGAATAAAGTAGGTAAAATGATGAATAACATTTTATTCAGCACCCCACCCATCCATTCATCTATCTATCTATCTATCTAACGCCAATAACACCAGCATCAAAGACAACAACAACACCAAGGAAAATACGGATGATACCAACATCGGTGATAACAAGAATAACAACAACAATAACAACAATAATGACAACACCACCAATATGGATTCCACAAAGAAACCAAAAATCTCCTTTGCAGAGAAAGTTCAAAAGAAAGAAGAATTGATATATCTCGACATAACAAATGCTGAACAACTTTTAAAGGACGCTAAGAGATATGTCACTTTCGAAAAAAATGGTGCTTTCGCAAGGAAACTGCTCTCAAAACGATAGTTTTTAGGACAGTTTCCAATTCTACCCGAAAACCAGTCCAATTGTCACAGAAAGAAATTGAACTGGTTTTCAAAAATTCAATGAATGATATTGCATTCATTCAAAGAAGCAAACTTTTTGGGAGTATTTTGGTACTCATGAAGGATCAATTGACGGCCCAAAATTACTCTGTGTCGCCAATTGTATCCAACCTGTACACCTTTTCCCCTACATACATGGGAAAAAGGACACAAAAGATCAGAATCACGAGTGTCACACCAAAGGTGAAGAACATATGGTGGATACTGTGCGGCTTCATCAATTTTGATGAAGACAGAATACTGTCAGTAGGAAAGTCCCCCAGAGATGTATTCAATAGCACTAGCATTGAAGTTCTGGTGCAAATGAGCCCAGAGCGAATAGCTATGATCCCACAGCGTGTACTCCTGGACGGACTCACCTACATAAACTTTTCGGTTGAGGGTAGGCGGCCTTCATGTTACCATTGCTTTAGCAGGGGTCACCTGAGGGCTTCCTGTCCTAAATTAATGAACCAAAAAAAGGCTCTTCTGCCGACACCCATCAAAACAACACAACCACCAACAGCAACACAACAACAACACCAACACACAAAAATAACCACAACAAACACAGTCCCACCCAACCCCACTCCACCTAAAACCACTGCAAAATCACATACAGACACAACAGCTCCCCAAGACATACCCCTCCCCAATCACACAGACGATACAACAGATGAGGCTATCTCGCCATCACCCAGTGAAGACGAGGGAGAACCCCATCGCTCGAAAAGAAAGAAAAGACATCACAAAAGCAAAAAACCAGCAAACACTACCACAAACATACAACCACCAACACAAACAACAAAAACATCACAAACAAAACCCCCACCTCCTGAAAACAAAATACCTACAACAAAACGAAAGCACGCACAAGAACTACAGACAAAAACAAACACAACACAAGAAAATTACACTTACACTTACATAAACACTGAAAACAAAACACTAATGGAGACCATCACGAACGACCCTTCGGTTTTCACCGAAGGGAAAACTTTCGCCCACTCTATTAAAAATAGCAAAAAACTGAACCTAAAACTGATTAGGGTCCCTATACAAACTTATAGGTCCCTAAAAGAAACATTTGAGAAGGATGTGGGGAATTCCTGCGTGAAACCACTCAACCGCGTCCTTCTCAAATGCCTCCCCACCCCAGACACCCCCATCCCACCAGACCCCACCCCACCAAACATCTGCGTCCCCACCCCGCCGGAAACCACCACCCATCCAGACAACCCCTCCAACACCCCCATGGAAATCGTGCGGCCTGGTCCCCAGGAGGCGAAGGGTGAGTGATCTCTTTTCCTCTTTTAACTTTTCAACACCAACATGGCCAATATAAGAGTTGGATGTGTGAACGTACGCGGCCTGGGGATGCCCTGGAAACAGGGCAAACTCTTAAACGACCTCAGGTCGCACAGTATGGATGTGGTAGCCATTTGCGAGTCCAGGATCCACGGCGAGCGACAGCTGGCCCCCATCTTCGATGACTTTGAGATCTACGCATCTCTCTGTCAACCGGGGGGTGGGGGCGGAGTTGCCGTTTTGCTGCGGAAACACCTGGGCCTCGTAACACAGACGGTACATCTGGACCCGGAGGGTCGACTGGTGGTCCTAGACGTTGACGGTAGTGAAGGTGGAGCCTTCAGGCTGGTGGCCGCATATGCCCCATCCGGGACACCGCGGCCAGACTTCTTCAAACGTCTAGAGACTTTTCTGGGAACGTCCCGCTCCTTGCTTTTAGTGGGGACTGGAATGGAATCCTAGATGCACGTTGGGACTATGTGGGAGCATGTCCTGATAAAGGGGGGTGTAACAGCCTCAAACAGTTAATCGACCGATTTGACCTGGCCGATAGATATCGACTAGATTTTCCGACTGCGCCACTGTGGACGTGGAGTAATCGTAGCGGAACATCTAGATCGTACCTAGATAGGGTTCTAGTTAGAAATAAGGATAGGGACATGTTAAGCTGTCCACAAATGTTCATGGTTGCCTATTCAGATCACGAACTAGTGACCTGCATGGCCAAACTTGATAGAACCCATAGATAAGGACCCGGCTACTGGAAGCTGAACTTGTCGTTACCGACAAGCAAAGCCTACAGTAGACGGATTAGCACTTTAGTTAAACAGCACTTGACAGCGGCCATTGTCAACAACAGATGGTGGTACTCTCTCAAGAGGGCAGTTAGATTAGACTCGATAGTTTTTAGTAAAGAATTAGCGTTAGATAGAAATAGAACCGAGAAGGAACTGGTAGATAAAGTAGAAGAGGCAATTAGAAGTGGCAACGTAGCCAGCGTGCTAGCAACGAGAACGGCCTTGGACCAGTTCTTCGATGCAAAGCACGAGGGCTGCGTTGTCAGAAGCAAAATACGTGCTCTGGGAAACGAGGGAGCCAAAGCTGTTAACTGGGCCCGAGTGACGGAGGCAAAAAGTGGCAACAAGTCCACGATTCGGTCTTTGAAGGACCAAAACAGACGCGTGATACGTGAGCCGAAGCAGATGTGTGCGGCTTTTCAGCGGCACTTTGATCAGCTGTTCGGGGGCGGCGGCGCGCCGGGAGAGGCTATGGATTTCGGTCCATACCTCGACGGCCTACCGCGACTCTCGGACAGCGAGGCAAAGTTCTGCGAAAAGTCGATTTCAGCCACTGAGATAGGGGACGGGCTGAGCCAATGCGGCAAACGCAAATCTCCAGGTCTCGACGGTCTACCCTACGAATTTTACGTAGCAATGCCGGACTTATTCTCCGGTCTCCTGGAAGCGGTCTACTGCAACTGGCAACAGAACGGGAGAATTCCCAGTTCTGTAACCGGGGGCGTGGTCACACTAATCAGGAAGGACGAGAATAAGGGGGATGACATAGGCAACTTCCGGCCCATAACTCTGCTAAACACAGAGTTACAGATTTTGGCCAAGGTGTTGGCAAAGAGGCTGGCACTTGTCGTCGAGAACCTGGTGGGAGAAGCGCAGATATGCGCAATCCCGACCAGGTTCATACACGACAACCTCCACCTCATGCGATACATCATAGAGAGGGTAGGGTGTAAACCCGGCTTCGGTGGGGCCCTGATCAACTTGGATCAGTCTAAGGCTTTCGATAGGGTTGACCATCGTTACCTGGATGCGGTACTCGAGGCGGCAGGCTTCGGACCCGTGTTCAGGGGCTGGATTGCTGCAATGCACAACAGCAACATCTGCTCAAGGGTCAAGGTGAACGGCTACCTCTCGGAGCCGTTCCATATTACGCGATCCATTCGACAGGGATGCCCTCTCTCCTCCCTTCTGTACGTACTGACTCTCGAGCCACTACTGCGGAAGCTGGAGCTATTGCAGGGCATCCCTCTGGAACCGGGACTGCGAAAAGCGGCGTCAGCCTACGCCGACGACGTGACAGTAATGGTGTCGAGCGCCTCGCAAATCGAGGAAGTCGGCACCTTACTGAAGGAATACGAAAGTCTCACAGGAGCGAAGCTGAACTGGGACAAGTCCATCGGTTTGCAACTCGGATCGTGGAGAGGCAGACCGATGCCTTCCGATGGCGTCGTTGGATGCTGGACGGAAGGACCGGTAAAGCTGCTCGGGGTGTGGTTTGGTCCGGACCTCCAGGTGGAGAAGAACTGGAACGAAGTGACGGCCAAGGTGTTTGCACTCACCCAGAAGTGGGCCAAGTGCAAACTATCCTTGAAAGGTCGAGCGGAGGTGGCGAACACTTTTATAGCGTCCGCCATCTACTACCGCTTGACCGTCGTGCCTTGTCCAGCCAAAACGCTCGCCAAAATGGAGCGCCCGCTCTTCCGATTCCTTTGGAAGAGGCGGGCTCCTTTGGTGAGAAGATCCATCTGCTGCCAACACCCTTCTAACGGAGGGCTGGGGATGCCGTGGTTGACGATGCGCAAACACGCGCTCAGGCTGCGGCATCTCTATGTATTCCTCACCGGACAACCGGTGTGGGCCCCGTTCGTGAGGCGAGCCTTCCCACGACTCGTCTCGCTGACCGAGCTGCAGTCCTGGGTCAAGCAAAGACCAAGGAAAATGGGCGACTGGCACATCGAATGTGCTCAGGCGCTCACAGCCCTCTGGCAGGCGGACCCGGCGATCAGTGGAGACTCCACTTCGTCATTCTATAGAGGGTTGGTCCGCAGCAAGTGCGACGACGCGCTCGGTGAAACTCTAGGCGTAGAGGAAGATGAACTGGCCAGTCTGTTCGGTAGGACCTTCCGCCCAGGACCGATGGACAACTTCCAAAAGTCCCTGGCCTGGCAGTGCTACTGAGGAGCTCTACCAGTTCGAGACAAGCTCTACAGACATGGGCGCCCGGGCAGGGACCCTGCAAAAAAGATCTGTCCGAGGTGCGTGCGAGACGAAGAAACCGTCGCGCACGCATTCATACACTGCCCGGGCGTCACTGACCTGTGGGGCTATGTAGAATGACTATTGTCGCGGTGGGACCAATCCAGTTGACCACCGAGTCCATTGTCATGATCAAACCGCCATCCTCCCTCAAAAACGAAGGAGAGGCGGTTTTCCTTTGTGTGATAGCTATGGCGAAAGAGGTTGTATGGTGGACAAGGTTGAAAGGGCTGAGGTCAGACACCTTTCTCTCCGGCCAACAACTGATTCTTTTTTTCAAATACCACTTTGGAAGAAGAATCAGGATGGAGAGAGAGGTGCTGTACCCCAGCAAGTTTTATGAAAGGTGGGTGAAAGTGGCGAGAATGGCCCGAGTGAATGGGCCTTCTCTCTATATCAGCCTGTAGGTTGAGGAAAAGAAGGAGGAGAGGAAAGGAGTACAAACTCTTCGTACTCCTGGAGATGAGGGTTGCACATTTTTTTTTCGGGGGTATGTGTTACCCATATAAACTGTCTCCCTCTATTGGGGAAAATCGACTAACTTTTTAAATTCCATTTGTGATAACATTTTACACGTTTTTATTGTATGTAAACTTCCCCCTTTGTATTTGTCCCCTTCTTTTGTGCCCCTGTGGCTAATAAAGAAATATATCTATCTCTCTATCCATTCATTCACCCATCTTCTGTCTATCTACCTTATTATTATCCATTATTTTGTATATATATGTGAATTGGCAGGTGAATTGGCAGTATCAGTAGAGGGTTGGACACCATGCTTTGACGTATAGAGTTACGGCCCTTGCCATTCTGAGTTCAAATCCCGCCGAGGTTAACTTTGCCTTTCATCCTTACGGGGTCGATAAAATAAAGTACCAGTAATGTACTGGGTAATTGCTGGCCTTGTGCCAAAAGTAGAAACAATTATTTTGTATATATATATTTTTTTAAAATTATTATCCATTATTATTGTTAAAGGTTTTATGTAAAACCCCTGCTGTCACGTCTTGTAATGTCCCATTTTTGTATGCCCCTGTGGCAAATAAAGAAATATATCTATCTATCTATGCTGACTGCTGGATTGCACACTGTCCTTACACGTGCCCTCAAAAGCTGTCTATCCATAATTAATGTTCTGAACTTTCCTGCACTATCCACTCTTGTATATTACAGCAGGCTATCAATGGATTTGTTGTTATAACTGTTAATATATAGCTTAGATATATCCCATCTATCAGATAACCATACAGCTAGAGACTACCCTAACTTAACATAACTTAATCCTTCCATTCTCATATTTTTAATGGTGAAGACATGTGATCTAGTGGTTAGGGTGTTGGACCCATAATCATACAGTTGTGGGTTTGATTCCTGAACAGGGTGGCATATTATGTTCTTGAGAAAGATGTTTCATGCTGCTTTTTATGGTAGGGATGGGGCCCCTAACATTAAAGCACTTAAGAAACCTCCTATGTGATTCACCTTTGTATGAGGCCATTTTTATTTCATATTTCTAAAGGCATACACTGTATTTTAATTAATTAATGAAGAATTTGGAGAGATGTACTAAAATTATTAATTATTTCATTATCAAGATATCATCTTTAACATATCTTAAAGTGTTTTTACATAAATCAGGTTGGAAAGTTTTCATTTAAACAGGAACTTTTTATAGTGCATGATTTTGTGGCATAGAACCAGAGGCAGTTATGAGCAAGTTGTTATTAAAAGGATTAACCCTTTCATTATCATATTGTTAATGACATACACTGTTTCAATTAATTCATGAAAAATTTGGTGGGATTTACTAAACTTATTAAGCATTTCATTATGAAAATAGTATTTCTAGCATAATTTAACAAAAGTTTTTATATAAAATGTTGAAAGATTTTAATTTAACAGGGAACCATTTAAAATGGAGAATTTATTCATAGAACCAGAGCCAAATTTTGCCAGGTTTGTATCAAATCCTTTCTCAAATTGTAATGGATCAGAATTCAATTTTTTTTTCTAGAATGGAAAGTAAGAGAATGGAATGTATTGTAGATTAACATTCCCAGACAGACAGGCTTCTGTTTTGCTTGTAGTAAAAGGGAGAGAGGCCAATAAAACGAAATGTCTTAGAGAAATAATGCAAATTTACAATCAACTGTGCAAATATATTTGACTACCCCAGTTCAAAGTAAATTATCTGCTGTTGAAGTCTGTTTCATATGACAATAGCAAGTACTTCTACTTCATAGCATTAAGGTGTATATGTGTGAGGTGAGGTGAGGTGAGGTGAGGTGAGGTGTGTGTGTGTGTGTGTGTGTGTTTTTTTATTTATTACTCAACCCACTTTTTTTATTTTGTATAACTGAAGCCTTTAACCCTTCTGATACAATATTTCTAATGAAAAACACTTCCCATATGCTTTAAATTATTTTGAAAATAATCAAGAATTTGGATGGATTTAGTAGTATAACAATCATTCACATTAATGATAATGATAATGGAAATTATTGTGTACAGTGCTCAGGTACACTAAAACTTATCAAAGGTACATAGAATAATGTACAAATGTCAGAAAAGTGAACAGTGTATAAGTCATGATATACACACAGATACATGTGTGCATGTGTATGGCGGGGGAATATCAGGTGCAGTGTTGGTGAATTTTGGGAAGCATGGAGGTTTTAGAGGATAGTGTCCTGACAGCTAACAACCGATGCAGGTAGTTTGTTCCATGCTGATGTTTGAATCAAAACTTAAAGTTTCTCACACAGAAACATGATGGAAGGTTTTTAGATAAATATAAACATTTAAAAACAAACAGTTCTGTGTCGTAAAACCAGGAAAAGTTTCTGATAGTTTGGTATCAATGGGGTTAAACTAATATTAAATGAGGCATAATTTAGACAAGGAAGTGGAAAATAATGTTCTCAACAGTATAAAATCTGAAGTGTCAACTTTTTTCCATCCTGTACTTATCTTGACTACTATGCTTTCAGTGCTCCTCCATTGCTAATTAGATCACCTAGGTCGTAAAAGCTATCAACCTCTTCTATAAATCCTTCCAGGGATTTTAAAAAGTTTATTTCACTGATGCTTTTACTATCAACTATCCCAGTGCTTCTGTTACATACAAAGTCTACTGTTTCAGTTATTCTGCTTGCTATCTCACTACACCTCTTGTGTACCCAAGACATACATTGTGTATAGCATATACAGTTTCAATCTACATATAGAGCAAGGCCACTTCCCTGATGGGATGAAGGTCCTGTCTGCTTTACTACTTACTAAAACTTTACTTTTTCCCAAGTTTACTCTTAGCTCATTTCATTCTAAGTTCTGTTTTCAAAACCAGAATTTTTTCTGTAGCTCTTCCACATATTTGGCTATAGGAACCATATTGTCAGCATGCAGAATTTCTCATGGGCATCCATTTTTAAACTCCTCTGTTATGGCCTGGAGAATTATAATAAAAAAAAGTGTGCTGAAAACTGAGCCCTGATAAACACCTACCTGCATATTGAATTTCACCAGTTAAATAATATAAAATAGATGCTCTAAACAGCTACTCTCAGATCTTGAATAATCACCCAACCTCTCTTCGCTTATTAACTTTTCAGATTTTTTCCACCCCCATCCCCCTCCTCTGCTTTTATTCCATTCCACCTCCACCCTTGCTTATTAAATTTTGCTAATCTATCACCGGTGAAATTTTATTGTAAGTGATTCATATTGATACAGCAGTGGGAGAATCTAAAAATTTATTTCACATTAAAAAACATATGACAAAAAAAAACATTACAAGAAATCCCATATTTACGAACGTACACTATACAATTACCAATTCCACCCCCCTGCTCATAAGAATTTAAGGCAAATGTCTAACCCCCGCTTATTCCCCCCCCCCCCATTATTTGGGACCCAAGAGTATTTGGAAATGTTCTAAACTAATGTCCCAGTATAATTTTTCTTAAAACTCTTCAAAGTTTTACTAACTACTTGTAGTAGTATTCCAGCTATCACTAAAATGATTTCCCACACATTTCAATAACTTACTGTTTTTTCTGCTTTTGTCAGTTCATTATATCCAAGAATGTATTCATCTCCCATTTCATTCTATTATCACAAGGAAAGCTCACCCATTTTAATCATGTTTTTTTTTATCATCATGACAATGTTTTTTACTACATGATAATATGATAATATTGACTATTAAGATTTCATTAGATGTTGATGCTATCATTTTCAATAAATAAACCTTCTTTTTTTTTCTATCAAGTATGTATGTTCCACTAAGCTCTTACTGAATAATTTAGACAGTATTGTCATGACACCATCATGCTTTCTTTCAACTAGCTTCTTACATTCAAATGCTACTACTATTCCTACTACTACTGTTACTGCTACTATTCCTACTACTGCTGCTGCTCCTGTTGCTGGTACTGCTGCTTATGATGATGATCATGATGATGACCAAAAAACAGAAAAAGTTTAAAAAAAGCAAAAGGAAAAACAATCACCTCCACCTACCCAAATCATCCAGTACATAACAACAAGTGTTTTAAGGATGGTTTCCCTGACTAAAACAGAAGGTAGCCATGCAGGCACCATGGCGAGCTTCTCTATTTTATCCTATCATCTGCACCCCAACCCTTTCAACAGGCCCTGGCTTTCATTTCCTCCTCCATCATTTCCACGTCTTTTTTTTTTATATTTTCCTTCCTTTACTACATTCCACATTCATTTCCATCACTCCTCTCACACAGCCACTTCCATAATTCCTCAACACATGATTCAACCTTCTCATTCCATTTCCCTTTACAACAGTCATGGGCAACCTGCAGCCCGCAAAACTTTCTGAATGGCACGCCTAAGTCACCTAAGTGAAATCTTTCTGATTTTTTTACCCCAACTTTTCAGTCATAATTTATCTTTCTATCATTTTTATGATCGAGGAAAACAACCTGTACAAATTTTGAAGAAACAAATCAAAACAACCTGAGTTACCGCCCCCCCCCCCCCTTTTTTTTTTATGTGGGCACAAATGTAAATTAGCGCTTGCAGCCCACCTGATGATGAGCCATATCTCATGTGGCCTGCTTTTCAAAAAAGGTTGCCCATGCCTGTGTTACAACATTCACCATTGGTTCTCTTCCCATCATCCTCAGTAAATTATTGTTTGTCTTCCTCTTTCTCAAGAATACTTTACTCTTCTTCTACTGAACTATTCACACTTTCTTTCTTTTTAGGTTTCTCCATTGCTTTGCATTCATCACCCGTGGCACATCTCATGCATGTAACATATAAATTAGATTTATATGTTGGAGGTATAACAACTATCAGAGCAGAATAGATAAAATTTAATAAAACCATGGAGTAACCTTTAGTAAGCATTGCTGAAAACTATGTGGTAGTAGGTAAAGCTAATGAAAAGACAAATATTCAACAATAAGATTTGATAAATTTCATGTTATGAAGATTTAAAAAAAACAACTAAATATTTCATTGAATTTTATTTTCATAATTAACTGAAGACACCTGTTGAAAAAAAATTCAATCCTAATGATATAAAAATCTATTTTAAAGAATTCTCAGCAGTAAATAAATATGTTAAAATAACTATATTTATGTTCTATAAATAAACATTTCTTTCCAGTTTGGTTATCCTAGAGAGAAAAAAAATTTATTTTAATTTGATCTCTCATCTGACATGTAATCCAAATTAGACTAAGCTCATACTGCTAGAAAATTGATTTTTGCTTTCATGCTGAAGATTCATTTCCTATCAATGGAACAGCACACAATAATTATTTACCGATATTTATATTAAGAGATGAGAAAATGTCTACATATTATATTTAAAGCCAACCAAAATAATGGAAGTTGTTGTTGTTGTTATTATTATTATTTTGTCTCTCTTCTACTTCAACTGATTTCCATTGAAATTTCAGTGAATCAATTTAATTAAATGTCAGGAGAAATTAGTTCAGTGATTCTATACTTAGCTGTCATGACAATTATAATGCCTATTGGATTCCCCCCTGAGAATTACATATACGTTACTTTTGCAGTCTTTCTAAATTCTTTCTTTTAATCTTTTACTAGTTTCAGTCAAACTGCAGCCATGCTGGGGTACCACCTTGAGTTAGTCGATCATATCGACCCCAGTAATTTTTGTTTTTAAGTCTGGTAGTTATTTTATTAGTCAATCTTTTTTTTCAATCTGCAAAGTTATCGGATATAAACACAGATACTAACATAAACGTAAACATTGTTACATACACACACACACACATATATATATATATGTGTTTGTATGGATCTATAACTCCTAGTGGAGTTGAATGGGCGCCATAGGGAAACATGACGTTTCTTGGGCTTTTTAAACCTGACAAAGCCAATCTCCTCTCTAAGTCTGAACAAAGAAGGTGAGAGACTGTGAAAGAGGAAATGAGAAAAATGTACAAGAAGAGTTGACCCCATTACTGAACTGGTATTTTTTTTATTGACCTTGAAAGGATAAAAGACAAAGATGACCTCAGTGGAATTTGAAATATATACATACATGCACACACATATATATATATATACACACACACACATATATATATTCAGTATACAAGGATGCAATTCACCTCTAGCACTCAACGTCATATTACTTCCTAAAAACAAAGATGATGTAGTATATTAATAAAGAGGTCGCATCTTCCTCTTTATATATACATAATAACTAACAAATAGTTTATCGCTCTACATGTAATTTGAGTTTTTCGAATATTAATAATAATATTCGATTCATTTGTAATTATGCAAATAGCCTCTTTAAGCCATGTCTGTAGAGTGATGCCGTCATTCTTGCTCTTGTGTTGGCATATAAACAGAATGGCAGACACTAATGTTTCTGAGTGATTACCCTTCATCAGTACCATATACTGCTTACCTGCCAACTGTCAGAGCTGGTGAAAATATATGATATTTTCTGAAATATATAGTGACTGATCGACTTGATTTGCATATTAGCAGACTGCCTGATCAGTCAGATCTGCATATTAGCAGACCCACTGATCAGCCAGATTTGCATATTAGCAGATAGGCCAGTCAGTTTCATGTATACGTGCAAGTAATGGCTGGCTTTGCCATATTCAAGTAACTAACAAATAGTTTTATCACTCTACATGGCTGAATACAATAATATCTAAAATCTCTTGTTGGTAGTATAACTAACAACACTAAATATGTCAGCAATATTAACTGTTGTTGGTACAATGCAAATTAGAAATACAAGAGTGAAAACTAGTCACAAAAACAAAATAAGAGTTTACACTTTTACCTTATATTTCATAATATTTCAAGGCTAGGACCACTTTTTCATAAGAAAAGAAATGTAGTGTGCTGTTGGTGAAAAATTTCCTTCCTGCTCTGTGCCTACTGGATGTAAAGAGCAGAATTCTAAAGATGATACAGTCTGAGAAGTTCATTAAAGATTTTCTAGGTCCCAAGTGTAGAAAGAAAGGCTTTTGTAGGTATTGTAGTTGAAAGTTGGTATAATTTACAGTACTTAGTTTAAAGGTTTATATTGACAGATGTATTAAATCTTTCTTTGATCAATTTGATAGTTTTGGTCTAAGGTTTTAGTACACTTGCTAAAAACTCTGTGGCAGCCCTGTCACTAACTTGTCAGTTTTGCATTTAACATTTATGAATATTCCCATGTAACATCTGTATATGTTCATTTATGTGTAACTGGTCAGTTTTATTGCATTTAAGGTTTGTATCTATTGTTAAGATTTATTCCTTCTGACCCTCTTTGTGGTATTGGGTTATGCAACCTTTGTGCATCTATCCCATGCCTCCCAGGACAGGTAGCAAGCCCATTGCCAGTTCTCACAACATTGGATGGAGACTGCAATATATTTCTCAGCTTAAAACAGAAATCATTTGTAGTATTTCCGCAAACTCTGTAGGAATGGTAGGGGACGATAGAGTCGTTGGTTGTTGAGAAGTAACGGAAGAGGAAGACATTGGTTCCTGTTGTTGATGATGTTCTTCAACAGGAATGGTAGCGGAGCCATGGCTGTCAGTTTTTGCAGTTCAGCAGCAATGGTAGAGGAAAACACAGTTGTTGGTTTTTGTTGTTGTTGTTCAACAGCAATGGTAGAGGCAGACACACAGGCGAGGCACTGAAAGGACCAATTTGGTAGCTGGACCATTTCCCAGAGTCCATCCATCATAGAAATATGGTGTCTCTTTTTTTGACCTGGGATCTTTTGAAAGTTTGTGGCACATTGAAACCACAACATTTACCACATTCAACCCATCAATTTCAGGAGTTCTCGGTTCTCATAAATGACAGATGTGATTTTCTGGGCAATGTTCTATTTTGGAACAGTGACCAGTTTTATCACACACTTCATCCATGGATGTCACCATAGCAATTTTGTTCTGTCTGTCCATCAGTACAGTAGAACAAAATGTAAACAAATAGATATGCTGCGTAAGTTTAGCACACTTGTTAACGAGATAAATAAAAAAAATTTTTTTTTTTTTGTTCCCGTTTTCCTAAGTATTGTGTGTGTGTGTATACAAAAAGATCTGCACATGTATATATAATTAAAAGGTGTATGTGCGTTAGAAATGAAGTCAATTTCCAGAGTGGTTTTATAAGGTACTCTACGATGGTTACTATAGTGTCTTTCATACAAAATAGTTTGATTTCTTTTCACTTTGTGTGCATATGCATGTGTGGAATCTATCTACATATAAATCTGTGTGTATATTGCTGTTTATAGAATTTGGGGTGTACTTACTGTGATCCCTACGGGATGCAGTGATTTTTTTTTTCTATTCATGTCTACACATGGTTTGTTGGCGAAAATCAGATTTACTACATTAAAGTGATGTTATGTTGAAACTGGTTCTACAAGTCAGGGAATAGTGAAAGTATTTGCAATACTGAATATTGTAATCCATCTCACATGTGTTAAGAGGGCAGTTTTCGGTGATAATATTATATTTAGATAGGAGAGTTGTTCCTTGCGTCCTTCCTTGTTGCCATTTTGTATATATATGTATGGTACATAGTAGACTGAGAAACCAAATAAAGCCACTATAGCTTTAACCCTTTCATAATCATATTTCTAATGAAATATACACTATTTCAATTAATTAATGAAAAATTTTGAAAGATTTACTAAAATTATTAATCATTCCATTACTAAAATAACTTAACATGTGGTTCTATTTTTGAAGATATTAATTTAATTAGAAACACTTAAAATGGATGGTTTTGTTTCATAGAATTAGAGTAAAAAAAGGTTAACCACATAAATACGCAAACTGTTTAATGTTTCTTAATTTAGAAAGCCATGGCACAAAATATAATCATTTGGATATTGTTCATTTATTAGAAATTAAACTGCAGAAGTAGTGACACAGCTGTAGATACTTTACCATTCTTATTATTATTGAATCTTCCTTCAAATTTTATTGAGCAGATCCATCTAATAGAATATTCAATTCAATAACTACAATTTCATTTAATATCCTAGAATAATTCCTTTAGTAGAGCAGATTAATCATTGAAATGAAATACAATAAAATCTACAGCTCACACCTATGCAAGTTTAACTGGCTTCTTACAAGTTGACATCTCATAAGCTGTTTCTCAGGTGATTTAATGATAGCAGTCCTATCATGGAAAGTAAAGTGAAATGAAATGCCTTGTTCAAAAACACAATGCACACCTAATCCAGGAATTGGACCCCCAACTCTAACAAGTAAGCCACATTCCTTCATAGATTAGTCATTGCTCTACCTTGAGATCGATTTCAAACATTGGAAACTAATTGGCATTTAATTGTCTAAATATTGATTCATAAGCAACAGAAATGTTATGGTCTCTGACATCTTTAAACATTTTCATATCAACCTAGTCTAAACCAATTCTGGTTCTAGGAAATAAAACCACCCAATTAAATTCAAGTTTTCCATCATAATTTCATATAAGAATCATATGTTAAATTACTATCTTCTCAATGAAATAATTAATAATTTTAATAAATCACTCGATATTCTTCATAAATTAATTGAATTAATAAATCATTAGAAATACAGTCATGAAAGGGTTCATTCAAATTGAACATTAAATAATTGAAAAAAAGAAAAGAAAGAAAGAAGTAAAGCTAACTTGGAAGGAATGAAAAGAGAATAAAAGTTGATTTCTTACCTGAATTCTCAGTTTTCCATATTGTGTTAGAAGATATTGAGAGATATTCAGGATGGTAATGATCTGTAGGATAACTTATAATCCGTTTCTTTTGCCTAAATGCCTTGCTGAAATTTTAAAAACAAGAATGTTTAAATATAAGTTATCTATGTACAATCACATATATTATGAAGGCAAATGTAAAATGAAGCTCATATACACACACTCACACACACACACACACAGTAAATAAATAAATATTCTTAAAAGACTCCAGTTGCATTTTCAATTTCTTTTCCTTATACTTTCACCCGTGTGGGACATCTCTTTTTTGAAAAATACCCTCATTTTCTGTTATTATTTCTGGCAATATTATAACAATATGACCCTCCCCAAGTATAACTATATATATATATATATAAATATATATATAAGTGAAAAACAGAAACAATAACAAAGAGTGCAATATGAACAGTGTTGGTATTAGGTTCACGCTTGAGAGAGGGGGGGGGGTATATATATATATATAATGATTTGAACCATGGATCATAAGGATAATAGTTTAACAGGATGTTAACCTGTAAACCACCATAATTTTGTTTGTTTGTTTTTTTTATTTTTCATGAAATTGTCTATAGAGAATTTAACACCATTAACAATATTAATTAATATAAAGTTTTTTCATTATTTTAATAGATATTTTTCAATTTTCAAAAAAAGAGATTTCATTACAACAATATATTAAAGAAAAATCAATGTTATATTTTCATTGATCTCCCACCTCAATTAGATATTTATATTTTAACAAATCCTTTTTCATTTCTCTTTTTATTAATATTATTATTATTATTATTATTATCAAACTATAACCAAAATTTCCAATCTGGTAAATTAATTTTGTCAGAAATTTATTAATAAAGTCAACGTTGTTAGTTGCTTTGTTGAAAGTAGCATTTGAACTGAACTACACAAGAATATTTCATAAACCACTAAACATTTTTTTAAAATAACATTTTTTTTTGCTTGTTTCTGAGGTAGAAGATACAAATTATTTCAAAAATGTTTTCCTCAAAATTCAATATTATTCTACTCCTCTCATGAGAAGATAAATATACACCTTGATTTATTACTAATATGGAAGCACGTGGGTCTAGTGGTAAGGGTGTTGGACTTATGACCATAAAGTTGTGGGTTCAAGTTGGACTGGGTTGAGTGTTGTGTTCTTGAGCAAAACACTTCATTTCATGTTGCTCCACTATACTCAACTGAAAAGATTCAGAGTGGAAGGGCAAGGAAGAGACAGCAAGAAAGAAGATAGGCAGAGTGAGAAAATGAGAAGGTAAGAGCAAAAGGAGAGAGAGAAAGTATAAGTAAGTCACAGACAAAAGCAAAAGCATTCAGTGCACGTTTGCATGTGTATATGTGTAGAGGACATTTATATATTAAAAAGTTCAAATAATAAAAATCTGTTAGGAATGTTCTCAAGGCAATGCATAAATAAAACTCACAATGAGATTGTAAATGTAGAGAAACAAAGTTTCATTGAGATATAATCACTACAGATTAATTAGCACCTTATTTCTGTAGATTCATCAAAATATTGATGCCAAATATAACCCTTGTCTCATTTTACCAATTTTTTTGGTCGCATATTCCTCACCTTATTTTCAAATAGGAAGACCCAGGAAAACCTAGGACGAGAGGATAAAAGCAGGTCTTGCCCAATTGCACCTCTCAAAGACAATGACACAGGATCAAGATCTTTGGCATTATGCAGTAATACAGAAGACCTGCCTTCTCTTGCACACGGACGCAAACATACTTCCAGTAGGCACCTCTTAACCACTTAATCTACTATACCCCTTCCATACATCATGGTAGCGCCATGACAAAAAGTACTCAATCCACACTGTAAAGTGGCACCCAGCCCACACTGTAAAGTGCTCATGTAGGTGTCACAGCAAAAAGCACCCAGTCCACAATGTAAAGTGGTCGTGTAGGCATCACAACAAAAAGCACCCAGTACTCACTGTAAATGAGGTTGGTACTAGGAAGAGCATCCAGCTGTAGAAACCAAGCCAAAATCGGTTCTGTATGAGCATAACATGGTCACCTGACCTGATTTTGCTCACAACAGGATAACTCATCTAAGCCAGGTCAACATGGAAAAATGAATGTTAAACGGTGATCATGATGATGATGATGATATACATATTACATATATATTTCATATTATTTCGTGAAATAATTATCTAAGCAATGATAAAATAAAATAGGTGTTCTAATTCCCTAGATAAATTTGAATGAAGAATGTTTCAATGTATTACATGATGCATAACTGAATCTGAAACAAGCTACTATTAACATTTCTACATGCTACATACCAATCAAATACTAATTTAAATGTAGATGTAAACCAACCAAAAGACTATTATAACAAGAGCTAAAGAGACATTTCTAAATGGCCATTAACTGAAACAGATCACCAAGCTTGGAAAAGTTGAAAGTTGACAAATTAACAACAAATACTAATGACAGCGAGTGTTAATAATGGTAATGATGGTGAGAACATCAACAAAATTACTGTCAATAATTAGTGTTATTTTTCATCATCTTTCTTTTCAGATAAATATTCCCTTAGATTTACATCGCTTTTATTGGTTTCAGTCATTAGACAGTGACCATGCTGGGGTACCACATTGTCTTAGTTGATCATATTAATCCCCAGTACTTATTTTTTCAAATCTGGTACCTATTTTTTTTATCTCTTTTGTTTTTCTTGTCAAACTGTTAAGATATGGTTGTAAGCACACACACACACACTTAGGTATTTGAACATAAACTGAAAATAATTTTAATAATTCTTTCTTGAAAGGAAATGACACAACTTTATAGAAATATTATGAATTAGGATGCATAGTCTTTATATAGCTAAGCTTAGATAGGAAATTTGGTTAAACAATGACACTCTTTTGATTTTGTCTGTACAATCAACTGAAACTAATAGTTCCTATGAATATAAAACATATGGACCTTTCCCATTTTTAAACAGATTCTCCTTTACTGGTTTCAGTCATTAAAATGCAGCCATGCTGAGGCACTGCATTGAAGGGATTTAGTCAATTATGATGAGATTCTAATCAGTTCCCATCTTCCAAATTTCACTCACAAGGAATTGGCCAACCAGAGTAGAATATGCCCAAAATTCCACACAGTAAGGCTGAACCCATAACCACATAGCTATGCCTACACTTACAGATTAGCCGACCTTAAGAAGACATCTGCTGTAAAGTTTACAAAGAAATGTCTAGATATACTAATCCACTGAATGAACGCCATTAAAAACAAATAAAATAAATACATAAAAATGGATGGTACCCCTAGGTTAGCAGCTTATAGAAGGAGTTTCAAATTATTTTTATTTAAATGTTTTTACATCTATTTTTTTTCTACGTGACTATGGGTTAAATAGTTCTACAAATTTATACTTTAGTATGAATTAGTGAAGTAATTTTCCATGGGAATCCTTTCTCAACTATAAGGACAAAATCTATATCTTAGTAAGGCCCTATATTTATAAAGTTTAATAAAATAAAAAAAGTAGGCAGTAAATTGGCAGAGTCATTAAATCATTGAATAGAATGTTTTGCAGTATTCGTTCCTGATCTCTGTGCTCTGAGTTCAAATCTTGTTGGGATTAACTTGCCTTCTCATCCTTAAGAGGTTAAGAAATAAAGTATCAGTTCAATACTGGGGTTGATTCTTATTCCATAACATTTTCTTACTCTCTCACTTTCGTTCTTTTCTAGAAGATATTGGCTGTGCTAAGACATGGAGAGTGATGGGCTCCACTAGATTTAAATGTCCAAGATACATCATATGTCCACCAGGAGTTAGAAGTCCATGGATGGATAGAATTTAAAAGTGCAATCTAACAGTAGGTTTTGAATCAGTGATATTGAGTGCTCAAATTACTCAATATCATTAGTAGAAGAAACACCTGGTCTGACCGCTTGCAACAGAGTGACTTAACTAAAGGCACCCAAGAACCAGGTAGTGATGTTAAATCAAGTGATATTAAGTTTACCACCCAAGATGTAGGTCATTCAATATCTGGCATAAACTAGGTTGCATATTCTTATTTCTTTATCAAGTAACAAATATCAATATAGAATGGAAACTAGCAACTTAGTCACAGTGAGAAAAACTCTACAGAGAGATACTTATTGAATATTAAATATTCAAATTATATTAATCAACTATCAAATATGATGAATTACTTTGTGAGAGACTCATTTACTTTCTGACAGATCACTAGTACAACTATCATTACAAACTATTCTTGGTTTCATGTGTGGGGTGATGAAGGGCAGCTATCCAGCTTAATAGCCAGGAAAGGACCTAGGTTAGATATAATTAGTTATACAAAAAGGAAAGAGGCCCACTATACATGATGAAAGATTTATGATTTCTTCTATATTGTAAATAACCCAATTAAAACTAAGATCTTCACCAACTTACAATAATAATAATGATAATCCTAACAATTCCATTGCTAGATCAATGAAGATTCAAATGAGGTTCATCAATCACAATGGACATTTGATAGGCAATTAACATGTTTGCAGCAAGGCTATATCAATGTAGCAAAGAAATAAGTGGATGACTCAGTTCAACAGTACATTGTGTTAGGAAGTTAATCACATTCATTAATAAATACTAAACATTATTTATTACTTTATTAAATTGTTTGATAATTACATAATATTTCCAAACAAATAACAATAATAACAATAGCAATAATAACAGGACTGAACTTTGATATAAATGTTATAGCAAGAAAATCACTCTACCCTCACATATGGACAATCTCAAGCTGTATGCTGGCATATGAGAGCTAACTTGAAACATTGTTGCAGACAGTACACGGATTTACAAAAAAAAAAAAGAAAGAAAGAAAATAGTCATGGAATTTGGAATATAAAAATGCACCAAGGCAACTCAAAGAGAGGAAAACTAGTTAAACACATTAATATCATGTCCGATAAAGAAACTGAGATAAGAGAATTAAATGAAACACAGATATACAAATACTTAGGAATCAATGAACTAGACAGGATGCAACTCACACAAATGAAAGAAAAGATTAAAAAGAAAGAATATGGAAGAAGAGATACTATAGACAAATTATATTATTACATAAGACGGAACTAAATGCAAATAATAAGGCAATAGGCATCACTATTCTAGTGGTCCCAGTAATAAACTACAGTTTTAATATTCTGAATTGGACACTAAAAGAATAATAATGACTGCATTTACCACCAAAAATCAGATGTAGAAACATTATACTTACAATGAACACTGGGAGGTAGGAGCTTTATGCAACTAGAAAATTATTATAAAATATCCATTGTGCGACTACAAAAATACCCAATGAAGAATAATTGAAAGTTAATACAAATGGCCACAATGCATGATCATAGTAAACAATTATTTTCTGTCTTCAATGAAGCCGAAATGTTCAAAATAGAAGCTGAATTGACAGAAGATTATGAAGAGATTGAAAAAAAAAAAGAAACAACAGAAATGGTGAAAAAGATAAAATCTAAATTGAAAACAGATTTCCAGAATACTATGCTAAAACTATGGCATGGGAAAACCCTACATGGCCAATACCCAAAAGCTGAATAAGGAGGAAGTAGACAAGTAAAATTTACAAAACTGGCTAAGAAGCACAGGACTAAAAGCCACTGAAAGATTCCTAATTACTGCACAAGATCAAAGCCTAACCACCAGAAACTACCAAAAGTGCATAATGAAGCAGAACACAGTAAGTGAAGAGTATGGTGGAGGTGGGGAAGAAACAACTAACCACATTGTCTCTGACTTCCCAGTCTTAATAAAAAAAGAATATATCCTCAGACATGATAGAGCTGCGATTTACATACATTGGAAATTATGCCAACATTATGAAATACCTAAAGAAAGGAGATGGTACAGATATATACCAGA
The DNA here is from genome assembly GCA_964016885.1 of Eledone cirrhosa. NCBI lineage: Eukaryota > Metazoa > Mollusca > Cephalopoda > Octopoda > Eledonidae > Eledone > Eledone cirrhosa. The sequence continues at coordinate 225,349,564 of OZ024743.1, forward strand.
AAAAGTATCAGAGAATGACAAAGCAACAATACTCTGGGATATACCAATACACACAGACAGATAGATCAAAATTAACTGACTGGGTATGATAGCAAAAAATCACAAAGAAAAGTAATATATTCTTATTGATATATCAACAATCACAGACAATATATCTATCAAGGACTTGAAGAAATAATGCAATATAAGGATACAGAGGTAGAAATAACTAGAATGTGAATGATAAAAACAGAAACAATCCCTAGGTGCCCTGGAAATGATAAAAAAAATGCACAAGCAAATACATAACCAAAACCTCAGAATTTACAAATATACACTGCACACACATATTATGAAAAATACTCTCAAATATAATAGAAACAAGACCTCTTAGACAAGCTGCACAGTATTATGCTTGATAAGGCAGTGACAGGATGCAATGAAAATTAGACTGGTGATGATGATGATGATGATAGTGTGGTGTTAGTGGAGGTAGCAGTGGTGGTGATGATGGTGATGGTAATGATGATGATATCAGATAACATTGCTACACATACTTAAGAAATGATCGATGAGCTCATGAAGAAATTAGGGAAGTTTGAAAATGTGAAATTATTTGCTTTTATTACGAAAAGATGTTGAGAACTAGTCCATTCACTTCAGCAATGCTCAACCCTTCCACCTTTTAATAAATTTACTTGAGAGCAGAATCTCCCTCTCCTCACTTTCCTTTCTCTCCCAGTTGAACTCAAAAAAGTTGATGATGGCTTGATCAAAGGGAAAGTGTTTGTCTTTGTTTCTTTTAGTTGTGTCCTCTACAGAACCTCTTTCACTACAGTGATTAAACAGAGGAAAACTACCCGTCCTTTCCAGTCAAAGGAAACTGATGTAGTGATCTTCATTCATCCACATAAAGGCTGGATCTATATTACATGCAACAACAACTATTTAATAAAAATCCACAAGTCAGCAAATCCCAAACAAGTATGATTGATGGTATTTCAATGCGCGTAGAGTTTGTCTCCAGTCAGTAATATCACCACATTAGCACTGCATGTTAAGGATTTCTGGAAATTATCCATAGTTCCTGGGTTCAAACATCCTTCACAAGAGACAAATCAGTTGATTTTCATGATGTTCAGTTTCTCTGAGATCATCACTCCATTCCTGCAATACACCAGCTTTCAGGAGCTTGATCAAGTATTGCAGCTCCATCAAAGATATGAGCTGTGGGAAAATAAAACATACCTAACAAAGGACAACAACACCCAGTCCAAGAATCTTTGTAGTTGTCACAACCTCATATCTGTACATAGTGAGCCCTCTACATAGAGGGTGTTGGTAGTATATTGACCACCTGGCCAGTGGAACACATCCCTTTTTTATACAAAGCAAAAAAGCAGATGCTCCAATTTAATCAAATGAACAGTGGGTCAAAGAATAATGACCAGATAGTAATATATAAAATGGAGGTGATATACATATCCATCATCTCTACCCAACCTTTCAGGATAGATTCCTCTCAGCCCATAACTGAATGGGGCTGATCACCCTGTTCAATAATAATAATGAGTCTTTAAAGTTTTTTTTAAAATTAGAATGTTGCTTTTAACCAACTCAAATAATAGCTTTAATCATCTCAACAAGATTTCTTGTTAACCCTTTAAATATCAAATGAATCTATTCCTATTTTGAATTTATTGTATGTAAAATTGCCTTCAACAAGGTTTTTATGAATTCAGCATTGGGTTTTTCAGACTAATTAGTTTACTGTCTTTTTCAATCCCCATTTGTTTTTCTAAAATAACAATCTCGTTTGTTTAATTTTGGCCGAAAATTCTAGGATTTATAAAATGGCCTCCTTGTCCCTCTTAATCTTTACCCCCCCCCCACTATATCGTATACGCACCTGATAGTTCACCCTTTCAATCACTCCCTTCTCTCACCAAATAAAAATAAACCTGTGACAAGGTACGAATCTGAGAATTTGTCAACGCTTATTAATGGTGAGACCTGCTCACCACTCCCTGCGAAATGTAATGTAAAATGCCATTTTTTTCTTGTCTCTCCAGCCTCTCAGTCCATTCATTCATATATCCGTATCATCGCCCAGAATCCAATCTTTTACTCTCTCTCAATGCTATTCTATAATTCTGTCTGGTTGTTCTAAATAAAATAATCTTCTTGTATTTTAAAATCCCATTATTCGCTTATTACTGTTATATGCTTGTCCAATTATGCCCAAAATTCGAAGATTTTATTTAAACCCTCTTGCTAACTACCCCATGCCCCTCCCACCCGCCCCCACTCTCCACCATTATTATTAGGACCATTCATAAGTCAGCAGCCTATGCTATCACTTCTGGTTGCTTTTCGATATGATGGATGGAATAGGAATTCTGGAGAGTCTGAAAAATCTGGACACTCAGTGACAATGCCAAAGATAAAGACAAATTCACCTCATGATGCCGGACGAAAAGGCAAGGACTCCCCCTCTTTGTTTCGGCCGCGGATGGCCAACATAACCCGAACCCCATCCCCCTCACCCCTCCCCACCGTTCCCACCCACCAAACGCAATCCAAAACTTCAGAGTTGGTACCATGAATGTAGGCACCTTAAAAGGTCACTCTAACGAGGTTGTAGAAATGCTTGAACGTAAGGAGGTTGATGTTTGCTGTATCCAAGAGACCAGGTGGAGGGGTGGGTCTGCTAGATTCATTGTGGGTAAAAGACGATGCTATAAGCTTTTCTGGGTGGGAAATGACAATGGGCTGGGTGGAGTAGGAATCATGTTAGCAGAAAAATGGGTAGATAAGATAATAGACGTAAATAGAGTGAACGACAGAATAATTAAAATAAGACTTGTCCTAAATAGAACTACTGTGACAGTAATATCTGCGTATGCACCCCAATCCGGACTGCCTGGTGCTATAAAAGACAGATTCTATGAGACATTGATGCTCACTACCTCCCAAATAACCGACAGTGACTACATAATTATTGCTGGCGACCTAAATGGTCACGTTGGACAACATTGTGACGGCTATGACGGAATCCATGGAGGCTATGGGTTTGGTACTAGAAATGAGGAAGGCTCCAGAATCCTGGAATTCTGTGACGCAAATAACCTAACTATCTGTAACACTAACTTCAAAAAATGAGACAATCACTTGATCACCTATAGATCAGGGGAACACGCCAGTCAGATACATTATATCCTTACCAGAAGATGTGATAGAGTGTCTGTTCTAAATACTAAATCCCTCCCCCATGAAGAATGCACCTCCCAACATAGACTCATAGTCAGCGACCTCATAGTCAGGACAAGACGTACTCGACAACAGAGGAGGACTATCCTCAGGAGAAAAATATGGAAGCTAAAGGACCCCACAGCCAGTAATAAGTTTAAAAGCATATTACTTGATGCTTTCGACAGTAAGGAAGAGCAATTAGAGTTGTACAATATAGAGGAACAGTGGGAATTTCTGAAAAGCTAACCTGCTGAAGGCGACAGATGAAGTCTGTGGCTGGAGCAGGCCTATAGGCAGGAGGAGAGTAACGTGGTGGTGGAACAGTAAGGTGGAGGAGTCAATTAAGGCCAAATAGCAGGCTTGGAAAGTATGGCGCGATGGGGTGAGTAGAGAAGACTATTAAGTGGCCAGGAGGGAAGCTAGGAGACAAGTGTACTTCTCAAGAAGGGAAGCAGAGGAAAGAAAGTTCAAGCATGTTCTACAATGCGAGGACCAAAAACGTGAGGTGTTCAGGATTGCTAGGCAATGTGTCAAGGAAAACCGTGATATTGTCGGGGAGAAGTGTGTCCTTAATGATGATGGTGTACTTGCCATCACTGACGCTGATAAGAAGGTAGCTTGGAAGTGTCACTACGAAAGGCTACTAAATGAGGAGAATAAATAGGATATAGACAGTCTCCCCCACATCGATCCAATAGAGGGACCAGCAGTACAAGTTGAAGGTAGTATAATAAGTAAGGCAATCAAAGATATGAAGACAGGCAAGGCGGCTGGGCCTTCAGAAATAGTTGCTGAAATGCTGAAAGCATCTGGAACGGTGGGACACACTATGGTCACCCGGATAGTAAACCAAGTCATACAGAATGGGGTCGTTCCGAAGGACTGGCATAGCATCATCATCATTAACTGCTACAAGGGTAAAGGAGATGCCCTAGATAGGGGTAACTATAGAGGCATTAAATTAATCGACCAGGTCATGAAGGTCACAGAAAAAGTAATAGCGCAACTAATCAGAGAACGAATTGATCTAGATGAAATGTAGTTCGGGTTTGTGTCAGATAAAAGTACAACAGACGCTCTTTTCATTGTACGACAACTACAGAAGTACCTAGCTAAAAGTAAACCCCTATACTTAGCTTTTGATGACTTGGAGAAAGCCTTTGACAGAGTCCTCCGCTCCATTATCTGGTGGGCTCTTAGAAAACTAGGTGTTGATGAATGGCTTGTGAGAGCTATACATGCCATGTATAAAGAAACAGTCAGCAAGGTTAGAATTAACAACGAATATAGTGAAGAGTTTAGCGTAAAAGTTGGTGTTCATCAGAGCTCCGTTCTTAACCCCCTACTATTTATTATTGCCCTTCAGGCTATAACAGAGGAGTTCAAGACAGGCTGCCCATGGGAACTCCTATATGCAGATGATCTAACGCTCATAACTGAATCAATGGTTGAACTAGAGAAGAAATTCCAAACATGGAAGCATGGCCTAGAATCAAAAGGCCTTAAAGTTAACTTGTCTAAGACTAAATTTCTAGTTTGTAGGAAGGAAAATAGGGCACCGGTCCCATCTGGGAAATGGCCATGCTCAGTGTGTAGGAAAGGAGTAGGCAGAAACTCCATTTTATGTCCCAAATGCAAAGTATGGGTGCATAAAAGATGTAGTGGGATCACAGGTAAGCTAACTAAGAATATAGATTTTATATGTGGCCGGTGCTCTGGTGCAATAAGTAGCAGCAAGTGCCCACAGAATACTAGCTCATTCCATTGCACAGATGGTTCTATAGAAATAGTGGACACCTTCCATTACCTAGGTGACAAAATCAGCAGTGGGGGAGGGTGCTCTGAAAGTACAGTAGCTAGAGTCAGAACGGGATGGAAAAAGTTCAGAGAGCTTATACCACTATTGGCCGCTAAAGGGTTCTCTCTAAAAATGAAAGGCAGGCTGTATGATGCTTGCATACGAACAGCAATGTTACATGGCAGTGAGACCTGGGCATTGTGTGCAGAGGATATACGCAGACTGGAGAGAAACGAAGCTTGCATGCTCCGCTGGATGTGTAATAGTAATATACGTGAACGGTAAAGCATAAACGAACTAAGGGAGAAATTAGGAATAAGAGGGATCAGATGTTGTTTACTCGAGAGAAGAGTACATTGGTACAGTCACGTGATGCGCATGAAAGACGACAGCTGTATAAAAAAGTGCAGGGCGATAAAAATAGACGGTAGCCACGGAGTAGGCAGACCCAGAAAAACCTGGGACGACTTGATAAATTCCGACTTCACACACTTACACCTCTCCAAGACAATGTCACTGGACCGAGATCTTTGGGGCTACACAGTAATACAGAAGACCCACCTTGCCTAAGTACAAAGTGAAACCTACAGTCAGTAGGCACCTCTAACAAAAATACACCCCTGTCCCACTACCCCAACCCCATCCACACCACGCCCTTCAATGTAAAGTTATGTTGGTACCACAACATCCAGTCCGAAACAAATGAGGTCGTGTAGGTATCACGACAAAAAAACACACTGTCCACGCTGTAATGTGGCCGTGTAGGTAACACAGTAAAAACCTCCCAGTCCACACTGTAAACGTGGTTGGTGTTAGGAAGGGCATCTAGCCGTAGAAAACCCACCAGACGTGTAGGTGTCACGACAAAAAAACACACAGTCCACGCTGTAATGTGGCTGTGTAGGTAACACGGTAAAAACCTCCCAGTCCACACTGTAAACATGGTTGGTGTTAGGAAGGGCATCCAGCCGTAGAAAACCTGCCAGACAGTCCTATACGAACAGGACAACCAATCTTGCCTCAAGTGGGAAAACTCCCGTCCAAACCCATGCAAGCGTAGAAGATGGACGTTAAACGATGATGATGATTGTAGTGAAACAAATTAATTGAAATGGAATTGTAAAACTGAAAAGAAATCAAATATATTTTAGCTCTAAGCAAAGAGACCAGGCTGATTCATGTTGTGTTGTCTCTGTGGAAAATGTAGGCTGGGCTGCCAATGAAAGATCTTAAGAGATAAAACCTAGCAAGTGTAGAAGGGATGATTGGATCTTTGTGCTGTGAGGTATAGTATGTAGCTATAATTGTCAACAGATGTGAAGTATATATAATGTACACATGTTTTGTTGGTTATATGTATCATGATCACATTGTCTTATAGGAAGATATATAAAGGTGACAGGTGGCATAGAGAATGTTTGTGGATAAAGTAAGGAGAGTTAAGGGGTATTAATAATTCAAAAATATCTAAGGAAACAAGAGTAGGGAGGTTTAATATAGGAAGGAACAGCTAATAGTTTCTCTTTAAGCATTTCTTTTACATTACATTCATCCTTATTATAGTTTTTATGCCTGTCTTTTCATGCTTTCTTGGCTTAAATGAGTCCTCTCCAGTACAGCATCCATCCACTTTTTTCTTTCCTTTGTGGGGTTTTGCTTCCTGAAGTCAGTTTTTGCCAACTCTACCCAAGTATTTCGGTAATCATCCATGCTAGGAGATTTTGATAATGAAACACATGTGTTTTTATTCCACCATGCTGCCTCAGCAAAGGAAACAGTATGCATTATATCTTGTTCAATTTCTCTTAGATCTTGAAGAATTAAACTCCTCTGAAGAGTATGCGGATTCTTCAATTATTCATGGCTCCAATAAGAATTTTCCCTCATATGAAACAATGGTACGGAGATCTATATATAAGTGAGGTTAGATAGAATACTTTTTTTTTGTCTATCTTGTTTGTACTCCCATAATTAGAGTTTTTTCACTTAATTTCAATATATATATATATAGGTATGTAAAAGGTAAACAGAAATAACAACACAATTGGTACAGTATATGGAAGGGATATATTAGGTTAACGCTTGATATAGCAGGAAGAGGGTCTTAACGTTTCAGACGCTAGTCCTTCATTAGAAGAAAAAATGAGAAATAAGATAGACTGAGGGGACGGGCGGGTTGGAATTGGAAAAAATGACTTTAGATAAAAATAACAGGTTCATTCATGTTGACATCTCTTGCAAAACTGTTGGTGCTGGCGTTTTGTGTATGATTTATTTTTTAGAAAAGTGGATGATGGAGCATACACACACATATGTGAGTGCATGTGTGTGAAGGTGCATAGCATAGGGGTTAGGTATTCAGCTCATGACTGTGAGTTCAATTCCCAGTGGCAGGGAGACATAGGCAGTAAATGCAGAGAGTATAGAGGGACTGGAGAAAAGTGAAGCGAGCAAGCTCAGTTGGATGTGCGATGTTTGTGTGCATGAAAAAGCAGACAAGAAATGATGAAGATGATGATGATGATGATATATATATATATTATATATATATAGGTAAAATTCCATTATAACGAATACCATTATAACAAATTTTTTTAGTATAACAAAAATTTCTTTCAACCCTCAGCCACACGCTCGATATGTTTCATCAGACCTCGTTATAAAGAATTTTTCGTTACAAATTTCTTTTTTATACCCCATGAATTTTGTTATAACAGAATTTCACTGTATGTATGTATATATATATATATATATATATATATATATATATATATATATATATATATAGAGAGAGAGAGAGAGAGAGAGAGAGAGAGAGAGACAAACTTACAACAGGTTTTCAAACAATTTCTCCAAACTAAATTCCATTCACAAGACATTGGTCAAATGAAGGCTGATGATCCACAGAAAGATCAAACCTAGGACCAATGTGATTATTTAATACACTCTTTAACCCCCAACTAATGCCTATTACACACTAACTTTTACTCCAGTATCTATTTTGGCATCCTTACCTTCTTTATTGCTCACCACAGTATGGACATGTATTACATATGGATGATGACTATTGAGGGAAAGAAGTAGCAAGAAATCCCAATGGAAGGAAACCACAGTAGGGTGAAAGTTGATCTCAAAATGAACAGATCTCAAAATTGATCTTCACTGAACAGAGATGAAAAAAACACAATAAGAGGAGGGAAGCTGTGCTGAAGAAGACACATCCAACTCATCCAAATAAGGAAAAATGGAAAAATGATGATGATGAAAACACAATACAATCTAGTGTATGTCTGATTTTCTATGCCATTCATCTACTTTCTTTATCCTTCTCACCCCATCATCAATCAGTTCCATTAATACACATCACCATTGTTATCATCATCATCATCATCATCATCATTATCCTCGTCATCATTGCCATTACCTCAATTATCTCTCCACCACCACCACTACCATTTGATATGCAATAAACATGTAATTTCCATCAAATCATTGAAAAATGCCTGGAATACATCAATTTAGAAAATAGCAATATATTTACGAGTTAATATATTTACTGTGTTGCAATGAGGGTGGTGGTGGTGGTGGTGGTGGTGGTGGTGGTGATAGTGGTGGTAGTTATAATGTATATGATAATGAAAATGTTTGGGACACTAGTGATATTGATAGGTGTAGTAATAGTAGGAATGGTTGTTGTAATGGTAGTGATTGAAGCAGTTGTAGTAATGTCGGTATTGTTGTTGAGTCCTAGGTTATCCATGATTGAGCAGACCTGCGATCAAATGGATTCTAGCTGTGTCCATCTCATCTTTTTAGGGTTATGTTAGGACCATAATGGTCTAAAGACAAATGTAACAAAATAAGAACATAAGTGCCAAAGGTAAACACATGCATGCTATAGTAGTCTATCTGTTTATATGCTCGTGAGATGTGGATGCTAATAGCTGAGGAAAATACTACATTTAAAATGAGAAGCTACATAAAAATCTTGGGTATCTTCTACACAGAACACATAAGTAATGAAGGCATTGGCATGGCAATAAGGCAACATGAGGGAAAATACAATGAACTATTAATAATTGTAAAGAAAAGAAAAATGAGATGGAATGGTCCTGTGACAAAAATCTGATGGATTGACCAGGACCTTCCTCCAAGGAACAGTTTAGGGGGGGGGGCAAGGATGTCAAAGGATAAATGGGCAGATAACACTAAGAAATAGACTAGTATAGACTTTGTGACAATTCAAGTCCTGGCTCACAGCAGAGATGAATGGTAGGAGATGGTACAGAGCTCCAGCATGCAGCATCCCATGGCCCTGGAGAGTCATAGGATCATTAGTAGTAGGATATATCTTTTTGGCATTGTTTCTATGGCTAGATGCTCTGCTTAACAGAGTGTACTGGATGCTTTTTATTGTGGCACAAGAACTACAGAGGTTGTTACATTCTCAGCAAGATTAACAAGTTAATTTTATTCTATGTTGTCCACATTTGGCCACCAACCACTATAAGGAATGTAATGGGTGCATTTTTAATGCAGCACCAGCATTAGAGAGATTGTTGTGACCCCCACATGGCAAAAGAGACTTCTTCACTCTCCTTTTTTTAAATGGTAGGTATCATATAAGGGAGACTTGTATGATATTTGCTGCAGATCAAACAACCATGGAAATACTCTTTCATTGACACATATATTCAGGATTTACAATTGTGAGAACAGATTAGATGTGATAGCAACTCAAATAAAAAACAATTTTGACATAAATATCAGAAACAGTTTGTTTTGTTTTATGTAATAACTAAAAAAAAACATATTTAATTTTCATTAATCTTAACCCTTTAGCATTTAAACTGGCCATATCCGGCCAGAATTCCCTCACCTCTTTCTGTTCAAACTGGCTGTAACTGGCCACTCATACTGACATTAAAGTATTGTTCTCAAAATAAACAACATCAAAATCTAATAGATTCTATATTATATGAGATAATTATGTAAGATAAAGCGCTTTACCACAAAAATACAGTAGTATTATAGTGTAATATTAAAGGGTTAAGGCAGTTTCTTTTAATAGTTTGAATTGTAAAGGGTTATTTCTAACATTTCCTGAAATGTATATTTATGTTTGCAGGTAACAATATCTGATATTGTATCACAGGTGGCATGAGGGTTAGTGGTTTAAATTGCAATGTTGTGAGACAGAAATTCAATAACTATGATATAATTTACTTTCCAGATTTGGTGATGATAGTTAGATTGAGATGTTCATGGAAGATGTTTTGTGAACTGAGTGACAAGCTAATGAGGAGGGGAGTGTTGTTGAAACAAAACGGAAAAGTGTATGCAGCATGTGTGAGGTGACAAATGCCCTGATTTATGGGAGCAAGAAAAGGATAGAAAGAATGGAAATACAAATGGGTTGGTGGATAAGTGGAGTATGACAGAGAGAGAAAACAAACAATGAATTGCAAAGAATGATGGGAATAGAATTAGTGACAAATTTTCACCATGAACACTCCATTTGGGGTTGAGAGGGAAAAGTATTTAGTATTATATTATGTAATATAAATCCTTCTCTTTTTTGTTAAAATGGTAGAATATGATTGAAATAGATTTGGTTTTTATTTCTTGCACCTCGAATGACCATGTAGAGGCTCCTTTGAGTGACACTGGATTGCCTCAATCAAGTCAGATCTTGAGCCAATATCTCACTCTCACATATATAGTTGGAATTGGTTGACAATATCTGGTTCTCACATATATAGTGTTCACCATTCGAATCATAACTGGTTGACAATATCTGATTTGGATATCTTTAATTGCCATGCATGAGCAACTTTTGTTTATGAAGCTATAAATGCATTGGGTGATGCCAGTTCAACCAATTTTAGGTAAAAGCCAACACAAATACAAATAAACTAAGGATTAACATCAAACAAGAAATTATTACTTTTCTATGTCTATATATATATATATATATCATCATCGTTTAATGTCTATCTTCCATGCTCGCAAGGGTTAGACATGTTTGTCCCATTTGAGGCAAGTTTGGTCAGGTGACTGTGTCTCGCTTGTATAGGACTGTTTCTGGGTGGTTTTCTATGGCTGGATGCCTTTCCTAATGCCAGCCACATACACAGTGTGTGCTGGGTGCTTTTTGCCATGTCTCCTACATGACTACTTTACAGTGTGGATTGGGTGCTTTTTGTCGTGACACCTACACTGTTTCAACAGCATTTGGAACTAGCTGTTGAAATGGCAGGAGCTCAGCTGTTGGGGTCCGACTCCTTCATTACTCTAATACCACAAGTATTGAGTACTATGGTGAGTAATGGTCTAACACGTTTTTACTGCATCCATTCTGATTTATATATATATATATATATACGCAAACATATATATATATATACATACACGCGCACACACACATATAAATAGGAATATAAATATATTTACCTAACTAAGTTTTCTTTCAATATATCAGACCTTTCCTCAGCTGAACTCTCTTCAAAATATATACATATTTTACTCTGCAAAAAGAAAAGAAAATATCTTGTAAATATAACATGTTCAAGAATTAGTGAACATATATGTTAAAGTTGTTGCAATTATCATGTGTGAATGTGGGTGTAAAAGGTATAAAATTCAAAGAAGTAATGACTAAGTGCATGAATATCGAATTACATATGTATGTATATATAAACCAAGAAATATGTGACTAAACATTCGATGGGAAAATGAGGTTGGTTTATATTCGAGGTCAATATTTTGCCAATTTTTACCAAGTTCAAATTCTATGTAAATAAGGTGCTAAAATATATGGAGTTAATATTTTACAATGAAACAGGTTTTCTATATTTACATCATCATTGGTTTTATTTATGCATTCCCATGAAAATATTTCTAACACATTTTTATTATTTGAACTTTTTAATACATAAATACATAAATATCCCATACACATGCACATGTGTACCCACGCATTCATGATTTTCTCTGACTTAATAATACATTTTCTTTCAATCTTTCTATCTACAGAAAAAAACAAAACAATAATGCCTACCCACCTGCCTGTCTATATATCTATCTGTCTTTCAGCATGTCTATCTGTTTGATTGTCAACCTTTAGTTAATTGTTTATGTATAATTACCAATGTATCTATCTTGATAAAAACAGAAATAACAACAAAGGACTAATCCCAAAATCAATCAGAAGATAAATAGATGCATAATTAAAACAAAGTCATTTTAATTTAGTGGATATATTGTTTGATAATGATTGAAGAAAATATCGAAAAGAATTATTGTATTTCATTCAAAGGAATATAAAATGAAATACGATGATGGCCAGAATGACAAGAGAGAAGATCAAGGAAAATCAAAGATATATATATATATACACATATGTGTGTGTGTGTGTGTGTGTGCGTGTGCATATATGTATATATGTGTGTGTGTGTGTGTGTGTGTGTTTGCGCGTTTAGAGAGAGATACTTAGTATCATCATTAGCATTTAACATCTGTTTTTCTTGCAAGCAAGGATAGGGCAGGCTTTCACAGACTAAATCAGTACTCAATGAGAGCCACTGATCTTGCACTCTATGGAGTCCACCTTACATTCTATCATGGCATTAACACTAGGGAGTTTGTAATGTCTTTGACACAGCTATAGAGTCCTGTCTACCCTTAATTTGGCAATTTCTTTTTGCTTGGTTTCTACAACTTGAAACCCTTCCTATCATCATCTCCATTGCAGAGTGTACAGGGTACATTTTTCCTGGCACCAGCACAACAGAAGTTGTTGTGCCATGTCATGACTGAAAAGTGCTCTCAATAATTTTTTTGGCATAGTTTTTATGATTTGAAGCTCTTCTTAACACCAACCACTTTACAGAATGTACTGGATGTGTTTTATTTTGGCACTAGCAGTAGAGAAGTTGTTGGTCATTGACTCAACTGAAGAGACCTCGCTACCCTATGGGAAGGGGAGATGTAGGAAGAATGAAGCATGCAATTTCATCGGTAAGTGACAATAGGTAGAGAGAGAGGATGACATCATAATGCTGTAGGCAGATAAGTATGAAGTCAGAGGTGCATGCCAGGTGTGGCAGGTTTCAAATGCATAATGTGGGGAAGAGAAGAAGTAAAAAATGAAAAATTCATGAATCTGACTCACTGAGATTTCTCTGTACCTCCTTGCTATCACATTACTTCCTCTTGTACACCACATTGGATTACTCCCATACAGAGTCCTTCGCTCAGTTCACCCATGCCACACATCTAACAGAACTTACTTGCCCTACTTCCCTCCAGTCCTCGCATGTCCCCTGTAGTCAAGGCCCATGTCATAAAACATCACTGCCTACAAGCAGGCATCACACAGTCTCCCCAACACTTATAAAGAGAAGTGCCTGTCCCCATAATCAGCATCCATAGACTACACTGTGTTCACCTTCTGGAACTTCTGCCCATATATCAAACAAGGCCATTTCCAAACAGTATCAGGTTCCTGTCCTCCTTCCTACCTATCAAGAATCTCAGTGGCAACTAACAAAATAAGGCAACAGCCAGACAATGCTTGGTATTTAGTCATCTTATGTTCCTTGGCATGGTGGGAGGTGGCACCCAGGTTTGTAGTCAAAGCAATGTGGTTGACACAAGAAAAAGTGTCACTCTTCTATATCTACTATGAAAATTCCAATTTTCTAAAACAAGACAGTTAAATAAAATAATAGTTTAAACACCTAACATATATCAGCCAACTCAGCTAATTCTAAAATGTTAACATTTTTAAAGGTTAAGGAAGGTTTTAATTTTACCATTCTCTACTCAAAGGCAATGTATCTCAGAATTTTATTTCCCCTGCCTCACTTTAATTTTTTTTTAATGTATACCCCATGATGATCAAACAAAGTTAATATATATCACAGAATATACAATCCATTCTGAATTTCCCCACCCCACCAAATTACTGCCACATACACTGGTAGGATGTGCACCCTATCTTGGGAAATACTACTCTAAAGTTAAAATGATCATTATGGCTGCATTTATTTATTTTCTTATCAATTACTAGTTTACACTCTTCATCTCAGCAGTCTAAAACACTATTTACTTTAAATGTTAGTCCCAAGTTTAAAATAGCTTTTGACTTAATAATTTTTTTTCAATCATTTATTTACATATTTATTTTTATGTTTTACTTCACCACTATACATTAATTTATTCAAGAACACAAATTTCTCAAAAGCCATCTTGGAACTATCTTTGAAGAAAAATTTCATCTCTTTCTCAATTAGCATCATGCTACCAGTGATTAAATGTAAATATTTCTCTCTCTCTCTCGCTCAGTTCCATTCAATAACTTGATCCACTTGCTAAACCTTTTAGACATTTAGCTTCATCCAAGAATGAAATCAATAAATTTTTACAACCTCCATAATGTCATGCTATTTATATTCCTTAATGTATTCATGGATACCAGAGAATATAATTATATTTTTTTTTAAATTGAGATTTACTCTAATGTCCACCAAAGTTCCTTGAAGATCTGCTACCACTCTAGAATTTCCCATTAGCTTACAAATCTTTTTCAATCCTATTTCAAATCTCTTTCTACTTTTGTATTTTATAAAACAATTTGCAACTAATATTCATGAACATTTTTCAGTTGATTCCCATTTATTATTCTTACATTTAATTGAGAAATTTGATACAATAGATTTCTTGTAGAAATATGACCAATAAATAGCTGTGCAGAGTACAAGATAAAAGTTGGTGTATTTTCATTATGTTATTTGTACTAAAGCTTTGACAAATATCTTACAGGTTGAATTTTCTTAAACCAATTACAAACATAGATTCTCAGACTATTAAAGATACATTAATTTTGTTTTTCATTTCATTGGTCATTTTTACATTCATTTCCCTAACAGAACTTACTTGCCCTACTTCCCTCCAGTCCTTGCATGTCCCCTGTAGTCAAGGCCCATGTCATAAAACATCACTGCCTACAAGCAGGCATCACACAGTCTCCCCAACACTTATAAAGGATGGATTGTTCCAAAAAATTAAAATATTGACATGACATTTTGGAAGTCAATAATTTAACACTTTTGTGATTTTATTTCTAATGAAATACACTATTTCAATTAATTAATTAATTAATGAAGAATTTGAAATTGTTGTTAATCATTTTACTATATAGTTCTTATATAAAATTAAGTCAGAAGATTTAATTTTCCCCATGACCCTCTCAAAAAAGAAGATTTAATTTAGATAGGAACTCATTAAAACAAGTGGTTTGTTATATAGAACCAGAGCCAGTTTTGGCCAAGTTGGTATCAAAAAGCAACTTCCCATTTTTTTTATCAATCAACCCAACTGTAAAGTGGTTGTCATATTTTAGTTAAACTGGCCACCGAAATGTAATGCTATTTACTTGAAAGCATGATTCAATTATGGAGTCACACACTATATTATTTATATATGTGTGTATTGTTTTACTATATAGAGGAAAGAACAGAGAAAGTAAATAGAATCCTGACAGAGGTAAGCATTGATCTACTTTGCCTGTTTTTTTATAAAAGTCATAACTATGCACCATTACTAGTGATGGGATGGTCATAGCTGGAATGCCCGTAAACATAGATTTGCTCAGTCGGGACCAACTTGGAATTTAAAAAAAAATTCACAAAGATCACACCCATAGAACACCTGTACATCAAAATAAAAATGAATTACTACCTAGATGTGTGAGGGGTACAGTTTGATATTGCAGAAAGCTCCATTCCTTGCAACCCATTACATGAACAATCACCCTTAAAAAAAAAACAGAGACATTGACTACCCTACTTCAGAACAGCTACTATAAAAGTATCTTATGAACACTATTTCTATCACTCAGTCCAGAAATCATAAAAAATAAAGACAACCACACAAAAGCACTGTTAGTCTCAAATATTGTGTAGGGATTCTTACTGCCAATGGTTAGCCCCAAATATAGTGTAGCGATTCTCATCACCAATAGTTAACCCTAAATATTGTAATATTGTGTAGGGATTCTCACAACCAATAGTTAACCCCAAATATTGTTTAGCGATTCTCACCAATAGTTAACCCTAAATATTGTGTAGGGATTCTCACCACAAATGGTTAGCCCCAAATATTGTGTAGGGATTCTCACCCCCAATGGTTAACCCCAAATATTGTGTAGGGATTCTCACCACCAATAGTTAGCATCAAATATTGTGTAGGGATTCTCACCACCAATGGTTAGCCCCAAATATTGTGTAGAGATACTCACCACTAATAGTTAACCTAAAATACTGTGTAGGGATTCTCACCACCAATAGTTAACCCAAAATACTGTGTAGGGATTCTCACCACCAACAGTAAACTCTAAATATTGTGAAGGGATTCTCAACACTAGTATAATTGCAGGAGAGCATCGAGAACAAGTTCACCTTACTCTACTTTATTATCATCATCAGCAGAATCTACAGACATGCAGAAATAGACTGGACAGTGGTGAGTGCAAAATATTTCTAGATAGCCACACCGCACAACATACAATCAAGTACTACATGTCAGAATATGTAGTACAGTCTTCAACTATGGGTCAGAGGATTGCACTCAATCATTTGTCCAGCTATTCATGCTCTATAGATTATCTTAATCAGAGCTATAACTTGGAACTATACAATAACAAAAACAACAACCAATAAAGACTGAAACATTAAGGATATACAACATAGTAATTCTATGACCAGTTCTTCAATATGTCAGTCTACAATAAGAACATCTTAGATTGAGAAACACTTTCTATTGATTGGTTGCTTATATGTAAACACAATTTGTTTGTATAGAAACAGGTTGTTTTCCTTTATACTTAATTCAGGCTCCAAATATTGAATTAATACATATATACTACAGACTGACGTCTCTAATAGATTAACACACCCTCCTGTTTCTACAACAACATCTATTTATTCTTACTGTTACTGAACTCTCTCTCTCTCTCTCTCTCTCTCTCTCTCTGTATTTGCACGTTTCTCAGTGTATGTAAGTATATGGTTCTTTTTTTACTCATGTGCACATGAGTATTTGTGTGTAAATAGTGGATGTGTAAATGATAATCTATGTATAGGTGTACAGATATGTATGTATGTATCTGTGTGTTAATGGCTGTTTATTTTCTCAGTGTCTCTTTGAAGAGCTTTAATGAAGTGATTAAATATTTGTAGGTTGTCTGCTATATTCTACATCCAGCTTGCACTGTGAGACATTCCCTTTAACAGCTGTCAATTAGAGATCACAATAATTTGAACACCTAACAATACTTATCTCCCCAGCAGTGTTGAATAACATTGATGCTATGAAGACAATGTTGGGGTTCCTCCCCACCAGAGTAGAATGCTTTTCTTCCCTCTGTTATCAATGCAGCCACTACACTTAACTGGATGCAGTTGAATGTGTGTATTGTGTTGGACCTCCAGTTGTTCTGACAATGAGTGTTACAGTTGATCAACAGAATAGCCAGCTCATGAATTTAACCTGCATGTAGTTGAGCATTTCACAGACATGTGTATCCATAAACATGGTTTTCAGGGGAATTTCACATAACACAGGTACTATTTTTTTTCTAGCTGAATAGATTGCTGCAACATGAAATAAAGTGCCTTGTCAAGGACACAGCCTGTCACAGGGAATCAAAGACAAAATCTACCATCTTGGGCCAAACACTCAAACCAGTAAGCCACATGCTTTCACATGCAGCAGTGTAAATACTACATAATTCTCAATATGAAAGCCATCTGTCAGTTCCCTCAAATGAATAAGGAAATTCGAATGACAATATAGAGTACCCTACTGATGATTTGTCAATGTTGATTTGTCAACAGTTTCAAATGGCATAGCCACCATCATCCTTTTACATCTTTTTTTCATGTTGGCACTGGCTGGACAAGTTGTCACGGTCTGAAACTAGCTTGTTCATACATTCCATATTTGGCAAGTTTTCTATAACTGGATACATTTCCCTATGACAACAAATTTATAGAATGTACCAGATGCATTGTGACACAAGCACTACCATTTTAGGAAATGTACAGATTGCATTTTATTTAGCCCCAACACTACAACTTTACAGTGTACTGGGTGTATTTTATCATGGCACCAGCACTAGACAATTTATCATATGCTGAAGGGTCCTCTCTACCCAATATTGTCTTCGATTGCTAACCACTTTACAGAATGTACCATTTCATGTCTAATAACATTTGTCCTCTCTATAAAATATCTTGGACTAGAGACTGTAAGAAGACAAGGGAAATGTTTAAAGGTTATCTGCCAGCAAGTTTAATGGCGCAGGCTTGTCTGTGTGCTTCACAAGCTGGATTTGCAGTTACATGGTTCTAGGTTTATCCCATTGCATGGTACTTTGGGTAAATTGTCTTCTGCTTCACAAAGTCCTAGTGATGGAATCTGATAGGCAGAAGCTGTGTGGAACCTGACAGTAAATATATATATATATATATATATATAAGCAAAAGGGATATTCAATTTGTTGGTAATTCAACAAATATAAATCTTTATAACTGATTCAGAGCACTTGACAGGTTTTCTGGAGTATAATATTCAATGATATTAAATAAATGGAAACTATATTTATAAAAGCATATTTATTCTATTATATATATTTCAAGGGTACCAAAACTTTCGTACGCTCTCATCAGATAAAATACAAAGTTTGTTTGATAAATTTTGACATAACCAAGAACCTTAATGGTTCAAGTTTTTCTTGGATAGTGAAGCAAACGAGAAGAAAAGTCAGATATTTCAAATTATTAAGATGAGTATGCAAATGAGGTTGAGGTATAGGGCTGAAAAAACGTTATTTTTAGACGCTATGCAGAATTTAAATAATTAGGATATATGTATGTATAAGTAGGAAAAAGAAAAAAAAGAAAGAAGAGCTTGTATTTACGTTAATTTAAAAGGAATTAACAATTTGCGGGAATGGTGGAATATGATTCCAGAATTTAAATTTATTTAGCTATATTATGAGTTATAATATTGTATATATAATCAATTACATTATATGAAGAATTATGGTTGTAAGTAGATTTTATCTTATTACATTACAATAGGTTGTAAGTATATAAATATCTATATAGATTAATAATTGTGCATGTATAAGTATTATAGAAATAGAAATAATTTACAATTATTAGTTGTTTACATTTCTCATATGAGTTACGAAGGATGTTGATTTTGCATTTTACATTAAAAAAAACATGTAGTTCAAGTTGTAAGAATAGAACAATTTGTAGATTCAAATATTTTGTTCCAACATTGAAAATGTTTTCAGAATATTGTTCATTTAGCGAAGTTATATAGTTTATCATACATATATTATAATATAATGTTTATGTTTGCACGATTGAAAAGGAAAAGATCACTCTAATCTTGTTTGTTAACCGTTAAATTTGATGAATGATTTACTCAGAAAATATATAGAGAAAATTATATATTATTTTGTGTGAGATTAATTTCAATTATATATTATTTTAGCTGAAAGATGTGTGAAAGTTTGAAGATCAAAGAAGAGGAAAAAAGTAATGTGCATTTCGAAGAACTATCTTAAAGAGGATAAACTTTCAGAATGTCAATTAAAGATTATCAATCTACATCTAAAAAAATATATTTAGAGGGGTATCATTAAGAAAATAATGTCAAATGGTAAAAATAGTAAAAAAAATATTAAAAAATTAAAAAATTAATGTCAAATGGTAAAAATAGTATTAATATTAAAAAATTAAGAAGGAAGATCATTTAAAAAAAATTTTAATTTTAATTTTTAAAGAAAATAGGATCATTTTAAAGGTGTATAAGATATAGTCAAGTGTAATGAATATTATAAATTAAAAATACTTCTGAAAGTGGAATTTTGGCGATGTTTGCAACTAGAAAATAATTCTGTTTTAAGATTAATAGTTTTGACAGTTAATTATATAAAATATTTCCTCGATACACAAGTTACAGAATCTTGAGAAAGCCATATTTCAGTATGCAGGTGCTTTCGAAATCATTCCCCAAGATATTGAATAGTCTATATTGTTGTCTTTTAAGTTCCAAATTAAATGTGAAAGTGATGTGAGAAAATTTTTTTTATCGGATCTATTAAATGTGTGTTTATGGTCAAACCAGCGTTCTTTGAATTTTATAGAAGTGGCACTAGTATAGTTAAATACTTTGTCTCTAGTTTTAACTGTGCATTTATAAATTAGGTGTTTGTCTAAGCAATTATTTTGTAAAGGGCAGTTTGATTTAATTCTACAGTTACATTTTCTGGAGCTGTTGTTATTCGGAATGGTACTATTATTCTGAATATTGTTGTTAGAAATAATATTATTGCTATTTTGGTTTGTTTGGTTAGGGTTTAAATTTAAGTTTCTATTATTAATTCTATTTATATTTTGTGCTATGTTCATAGTAGTAGAGTAGGATAATTTTATAGTGTGTTTGTTAAAAATAGAGTGGTATCTGTGGGCTTTAGGAAAACATTTATCTAGTGCTTTAAAAAATAGCTTTGCTAAAGGTTTTTTAACACTTAATGAGAATGGGGGAGAGTACCAAATAATATTTCTAGTTCTATTTTTTGTTTAGTTTAGTGTTTAAGTTAAATTGTTTATTATTATTATAATTAATTCTAGGATGATTTGTCATGTTATTGTTATCTATCTATTTAATTTTATTCCAGTTTCCTGCTCTATGTAAAGCTTCATTGTAATATTCTGCCTTATCATCAAAAATATTTTTATTAGCAGAGATGCGTGAAATCCGTTGTTGGACGCTATTGACAATAGTGTTTTTTATATTTCTAGGATGATTATAATTGAAACTTACGTAATTTAGATTTTCGTTAATTTTATAGAATGGATAGTAAAGACCTGTGCTAAGGTTTAAGGTTACATCTAAGAAGTTAACGATTTTGTAATTATTCTCGATTTCTAAATTAAGGTTGTAGTTATTGATAAATTGTATTATGAATTTCCTTTTCCTATGGTTTTCAATTAAAAGTAACATATCGTCGCGATATAAACCTCCGGCCATCTCTCGCATTTTCTTATGCAGTACATTATTAATAAATAATCCAACGAGGTCCGTTACTTGCGCCGAGTCAGATGATCCCATAGTGATATCAAGATTGTTTTTTCTGTCGGCTCTTGTCCAGAGATGATTATTAAATTTTATTAGGGTTTTACGTGCTGTTAGAATTATATTCATTTCTTCACTAAATAAATCTGTATGTTTAGATGCGTAGATAAGTGCCTTATTAAGTAAGCTAGGGGTAATAGAGGAGTAGTAATTTGCAATATCCATTTGAATTAATTTTTTGTTATGTTTTAATTTTATCTTATTAAACCAATCTATAACTTCATTAGTACAGTTCCATAGTTTAAGGTGTGATTTTTCTTTAAGTAGTGGTATAATTCGATCTAATATATGCTTGCTAATTATGCCTAAGTCCGATTTAGATGGTGCGATGAGTCTGACAATAACATGACAAATCATCCTAGAATTAATTATAATAATAATTGTTTCAACTTTTGGCACAAGGCCACAATTACCCAGTGCATTACTGGTACTTTATTTTATCGATCCCGTAAGGATGAAAGGCAAAGTTAACCTTTAATTATTAATTATAATATTAATTATTAATTATAATAATAATATAATTATAATATTGATTATTAATTATAATAATAATAAACAATTTAACTTAAACACTAAACTAAAAAAAAAAATAGAACTAGAAATATTATTTGGTACTCTCCCCCATTCTTAGCGTTAAAACATCTTTAGCAAAGCTATTTTTTAAAGCACTAGATAAATGTTTTCCTAAAGCCCACAGATACCACTCTATTTTTAACAGACACACTATAAAACTATCCTACTCTATTAAATTAAAATTAAAATTTTTTTTAAATGATCTTCCTTCTTAATTTTTTTATATTAATACTATTTTTACCATTTGACATTAATTTTTAAATATTTTTTTTACTATTTTTACCATTTGACATTAATTTTTTAATTTTTTAATATTTTTTTTACTATTTTTACCATTTGACATTATTTTCTTAATGATACCCCTCTAAATATATTTTTTTAGATGTAGATTGATAATCTTTAATTGACATTCTGAAAGTTTATCCTCTTTAAGATAGTTCTTCGAAATGCACATTACTTTTTTCCTCTTCTTTGGTCTTCAAACTTTCACACATCTTTCAGCTAAAATAATATATAATTGAAATTAATCTCACACAAAATAATATATAATTTTCTCTATATATTTTCTGAGTAAATCATTCATCAAATTTAACGGTTAACAAACAAGATTAGAGTGATCTTTTCCTTTTCAATCGTGCAAACATAAACATTATATTATAATATATGTATGATAAACTATATAACTTCGCTAAATGAACAATATTCTGAAAACATTTTCAATGTTGGAACAAAATATTTGAATCTACAAATTGTTCTATTCTTACAACTTGAACTACATGGTTTTTTTTTATGTAAAATGCAAAATCAACATCCTTAGTACAGCTGGGAAATAAAATTTCGTTTCACTTTTTCCGTTTATCATTTTCGGTGCACCCGGCCGATTAACCCACTCGATATGCAAATTGGGCTACTCAGCCGTTAATATGCATAAGGTAAGTATATACGTTCAACAATCTGGCAGGAAGGTATGCGTTGTTGACGATAGCTAATAAGCTTGAAACTAGTACAACGTTCCTTTGTCAGTGTTGAACACACGAGCAACGATGGTTGCTAGACACTACGGCTTAATACGGGATGTTTGTTTACAAACACACCGAGCATTATAATAAATGTTTGGTGAATCCATACGTACATATATATATGTGTGCATGTATGTATATATATATACATACTACTGTACGTCTGTATACATATATGAATGTACGTGGACACACTTATATTTAAGTAACAGCCGTACTAAGAGTGGGAATAGAAATTAAGTTTTTTTTTCCGTATATATATATATATATATATATATATATATACACAAAATGTAAACAGATAAACAACACAGGGAAACGATACAGTACAATGAAGTTATATATTAGTTTAATGCTTGATATAGTTGGAAAAAAACGTCTTAATGTTTTGGACATTAGTCCTTCATCAGAATATAGAATGAACGTTAAAAGAAAAATAGAAAGATAGATGAGAGAAATAAAAGGAAGAAATGTCAGTTCCTTTTACTCTGTCTTTCCTGTTTAGCTCTTAGTTATCTACATCACATGAAAGCACATTAGCAAGACATTCTTGGAAAATACAAAACAGTACTATGACTGCAGCACATTACAAGATGGTGCCGCAGCATGGCTGCAGTCTAATGACTGAAACCATTAAAAGAATAATAAAGACACTATGAATATTTCAATTAACAAACCTATTTTTAGCAGATCTTAAGAGTTAAACTACAATACTAACAGACTTTTTTCATTTTTACAGTGACTTAGTCTAAATAAATATAGTTACATTAAATCTATTCCAAAGAACATTTGAATTTAATTCATAACATTAGATTTAAATAACAAATTGGAAAACTTAGAAAATCTTGAATAAAAGACAAAAGAAAAAACAATGACCAATTAATCCAGTTAAATTTTAAACAAATCTGCGTGTATCTGTGTACATCTTCCCATTTGTCTATGTTTAAGTATGCATGTATTTATATGAAATAGCAGTGAGGTGGAATCTTACTAGAAGCAATAGTCTTTCTTGAAAGAAATACATATAAAAATGTCACTAAATCAATTAAGTAAAACCTAATTAATCAGAATCAAAAGCTTGAAATGTAATTACGAATCAAAAGACTAGTTAACTATTACATCCAGACAGACTTTAACAATAGTTAAACAAACAGAAAAAACAAATATCAAATGGATTTCATCAGTGAGATCAAATTTAATATATTCTAAGCTAATCAAAGTTGTTAGAGTATTGGTTTAAATGTCCCAGTATTTTTTCTGGCTCACAGCGCTCTGAGTTCAAATCCTACTGAGGTCAACTTTGTCATCTTTGCTTTTCCTTTTTTCAGAGTTGAGAAATAAACTATCAGTTTGGGGAAGGTAGATTGTTGGATTTGTTATAACAAGCCAGATGGGATGATTTGCAGTATCTCTTCTGAGTCAGAGCATTCTGAGTTCAAACTACACTTCCTTCTACCAAGAATTATGAATGGCAGATAGTATCAACAATGAAATAACCAACGGTAACATAGTATCTTTTGTTTGATCTGATAGGATGCTTTGCAGTATCTCTTCTGGGTCAGAGCATTCTGAGTTCAAACCACACTTCCTTCTGCCAAGGATTATAAATGGCAGATAGTAACAACAATGAAAAGACCAATCATAACATGGTATCTTTTGTTTGATCTGATGATTGGCTATTTTTTTTCTTCTTAAATACTTGTACTAGCCAAATGATTAATATGTCTATCTCCTGATTCATAAACAGTCAATTTATATCCCACAGTAGTTTTAAGACATTTTACATCTAACTGTACACTAGTTACCAGTAAATGACATATCAAAGTTAAGTTGGTTGATCTCTGGCTAATTGACAAAGTTGGTGTTTCTGTTTGCAGTCTAAATTTGTTTTAGATGTTTAATCAAATCTGTGATTGAAATGGCAATGATAGATCATTAAATGCAGGGATAGTAGAGAAATGCCTGCAGCCTCTTTAAGTATTCTTAGTTAAACACCACATTTCAATAGCAGTGTCTAAATAATTAAAGAAATATTTAACCCTTTTGATAGCAACCTACCTGAAACCAACCCTTGGTCTACAATATAAAGCTGTTTGTTTTAAAGTGTTTATATATATATATATATATATATATATTATATATATATATATATATATATAAAACTACCTTCCATCATAATTTTATGTATAAAACTTAGTTAAGTTATGTTTCAAACACCAGATAAATAATTGTTTCTACTTTAGGCATAAGGCCAACAATTTGAAAGGGTAAGGAAAGCCGATTAAATCGAAACTAGTGTGTTACTGGTGCTTTATTTTATCAACCTTGTAAGGATGAAAGGCAAAGCTAATCTCGGCAGGATTTGAACTCAGAACGTAAAGGGCCATAACTCTATACAGCAAAGCATGGTGTCTGATGCTCTCCCGATACTGCCGATGACAGTTATATCACTAAATCCCTTTAAATAATTCTGAAATTATTTGAAGATCATAGGTAATGTATTTCATTAGAAATATAGTCACAAAAGGGTTAAGCTATTGGCAAATCAGAACTATTCAGTCTAATTACTGGCTGTAGCCCTTAAATTGTATTTAGGATAATATTGGTTTCTGATTTAGGCACAATTTTGGGTGGACGGGAAAGTTGATCAGATCGACCCCAGTGCATTACCTGTACTTTATTTTATCGACCCTGAATCGTAAAGGGGCATAACTCTATGCCATAAAGCATATTGTCTGATACTCTACCGATACTGCCAATTCACCACCCTAGGATAATATTAAATGTTAAATTTGTCCCTCAACATTTGAGTACAAAATACACACCTTTGTATCATAGATCCAGGGGTGTTTTGAGAGAGTTTGGTATCAAATTGATCAATAATATAAGATTAGGCCTAGTGTTTTGCATGATTCCATGAATCTCATATATAATAGGCTTCTACACAGTTTCTGTTTACCAAGTAATGATACAGGAATTACTTAATAGGAAAATAGTATTGTAACTTTCATCATGTTCCCACAGCTGGTGCAGCCAGTCATTAGGGTGCCTCTCTAGACAATTTCAAAGTCAGCTGTTGCCACCGGTCTCTAATTCCCATCATGCATATAAAGGTTGTGGTGTTGTGAACTGTCCAGTTTTTGATGTTGTTGGACCAGGATTTTCTATGTCTGCCTCTTCTTCACCTTTCCTCAATTGTACTCTAAAGGATGGTTTTAGACAGGGATATGTGACCATAGCAGGCAAGCTTCCATCTTTTCACCATTGCAAGGAGTGGTTCCTATCTGCCAACATATCTGTTGACTTGCTGCCTAACAAAGCTCTTTGTTTTATTCATTGTGAATAGTTGGAAGCACTTTTGTTCAAATGCCTGGATTCTCCATTCTATGTCAACTGTAAGAGTCCAGTTCTCACACCTCTAAAGAATGGCTGAGGTCACTAGGGACTTGTACAATTTTAACAGGCATAAAAATTAACATATTTTAGCCATTGGGTTAATGATACAATAGTGTTACTGAGTAATTAACCCCTGTGTTTTGGTTCTCCTAAATATGCTAATTTTCCATTAGTAATTTTAATTAGATTTTTAAGTTCTGCATTAAATATTTTCAACAACTACTTGTTGATGTTCAAGCTGATGGTGTCTCTAAGTAATTGGCTTGTCTTTGTTTTTCTAAATATGCTAATTTTCCCAATGTAATCAGGCTGCAATACTGTAATTTTATTAATTGATTCCTTTATCATTACTTTGTGTAGTCTACACTTTGCTAAGAGAGTTCCTATTTAAATTAAATTTCCCACCAATAATTTTATATAACCTTATGTTAAGTTACTATCACAGTAATGAAATAATTGATAATTTTATTAAATCCCTCAAAATCGTTCATTGATTAATTGAAATAAAGTGTAGTTCATGAGAAATGTGCTGACGAAAGGTTAACCAACAGCTTCATGCAGTTTATTGCTGGCCAGTTAGAAAAGGCGTATCTATTTTTAAAACACCCACTTCAGCAGTTTATCTTAAAGTTCGAACATGAAAAAATTTTAATCAACACATGACAGCATAGAAAAAAAAAAAAGATACAATACAATGAAACATAAAAAATATGAAAGCAAGTAAGAAGGAATTTTAACGATGTAGATTTGAATTTATTTAGATGTTATAATGAGAATGTTTGTTAGTTAAATGTCACCATGTGGATCTGTGAATCAAACAGAGCCAAAGCAATTCTGTACTGATGCTATCTTGCACAACATATATACATGGCTCAGAGATTTACAATTGCAGGCTTAAAGAGAGGAATGGAAAGAAATGGTAGTAGAGACGTTAGCATGCTGCTGTCTACTGACCCTTTAAGAATTACAGCTTCTGCCTGACATTTCAATAGAACATATAAAAATGACGGCTTCTGACCTATTGCTCTGCCATCTTATGCAGCAGTGCAGCAGCAGAAAGATGAAAGGGACACACAGACGTGTATATATATATGTGTGCGTGTGTGTTTATATACATACATACATACATACATACATACAGAGAGAGAGAGAGAGATGCACATATATATATGTATGCATATATATATGCACACACACACATGTAGTATGTAGAGAATTATGTATGATGGTATATAATTGCCAAGTAGTTTCAGAATTAGCTTAATGTGTTTATATATTATTGGTCTGAAGAAAAGGTAGATTTTGGGGGTGAAAAAGTTGGAAAGGCAGACATAAACACAGACCAAATATAATCAAATATATAGATGGAAAAATTACCTTTTAAATCATTTCTAATTCTTTACACATGTTCCAAGAGAGTTATACAACAAATGATATATAAATATATATACATATATATGTACATATCTATACAAATGTATATATGCTATGAATGTTTGAGTATGTTTGCATACATACATACATACATACATACATACATGATGGCTGCCCCCTCATTATCGAGTATGGCCATTGCACGATATAATAATTAATAATTATTAATTTATTCTATCATGCAATACATGTGCGTGAAGATATTTTTTAAAGTGGGGAAAGACTGTGCACTGAGCCAATCCCACTCTCTGAGTGATAGTAGCTATAACCCGAAAAGAAGAAAAGATCAACATCATCGGTAACTACTGAGTCGCAGGTTTTATATCAGAGTTAGCCCAGTTACCTGAGTTGCCTTCTCCTAGAAGAATGCTCTGACAAAGGCTAGGGCTCCTTCACTCCCAGTGGTTTAACCGCGCGATCGGGTGTCCAGCCCGACTATTTCTGTCCCTACGCATATACATACACATGCACCCATGTATATATACATATACATACATATGTACATGTGTATATACATATTTACACACTTTTGGATGGCCGTTGACTCTTATGCACACATATACACATACATACACACACATACATACATGCATGCATGCATACACACACACATATATATATATGCTATGAATGTTTGATTATGCTTGATATTTATGTATAGGTGACACAAAGATTGATAGCTGTAAAGTAATATTGCCAGTTTCTTGAACACTCCTAACTGTTGCTGTCATAACATTAGGAAGTTCTATATTACCATCAGTCATTCACTAATCTAACATGTATGTATGTATATGTTGAATGTGGTTATAATCTAAAAGAAAAGGATGCAAACTGCTGCAGGAAAATTAGTCTATGGTCTTTTATACCAGTGTGAACTTTAAAGTGATGACGTAGGCAATATTAAAAGTTGAATCAATGATATTGCTAAGAAAAAAAGATATTTTTTATCTGTTATTTAGCTGCAGGTCAACTCTAATTGACGTAGAGTGAAGGGATTCCAGTCATGACCACATTTAGTTTGTAGGGTATGTATCTAGAATTACATTACAAAGAAGAGGAAAATAGTGAGAGGAAAACTATACACTCTTGGGTAGACACTATATCTCAGTGGTACTCTACAGACATGATGGCAGAGACATTGCCATGGCAAAGAGCCATCAGTACCCATTGCATCAACCCTTTCACATTGCAGGACTCCTTGGTGAAGGAATATGCTGTTGGGGGATTGAAAACACTGGTGGTTTTGATGACAGCTAGCATGAAATAGAAATAACCAGCCATGCTTAGTATTTAAATAATAATAATAATAATGAAAATTATTGTTTACAGTGCTCAGGTGCACTACAACTCATCAAAGTGCATGTATAATACATAGAATAATGTACAAATGTCAGGAAAGTGAACAGTGTATGAATCATGATATACACACAGATACATGTGTGTGGTATGAGTATGGAGAGGGAATATCAGGTGTAGAGTTGGCAAATTTGGGGAAGCATGGAAGTTTTGAAGGATGCAGTGTCCCGACAGTTAACAACTGATGCAGGTAGTTTAGTCACCTTCTACTCTTCTGTGGCAGTCCAGGGACACTGGTACTCTCTATGGCAGCCAACACAAAAGAGGAAACAAT
>OZ024743.1:225386362-225391362 GCA_964016885.1 Eledone cirrhosa
CTGTTTATAGAATTCTGTCTGCCTCTGTTACTCTAAAAACAAAAATAAAATAAATAAAAATAAACTATAACTTTGTAGAATTAGCTTTTAATGAATTCCCTTTTCAATCAACCAATGACCTACACCCATCCCACTCCCCACCCTCTCCTACCACTTGTAGAGACCTATAAATACCATACTTATTTTTTGATACCCAGATTCCTGATGATTTCTAAAGAATGAAACAGTTCTAGTCCTGTAGAATCTCATCTATATTAAAACTTTTATACTCTGCAATGTATTGAGTACTTTACTTACTGTGGTTACCTCCGATTCAACCCGGAATAAAGTATATATATATATATATATATATATATATATATATTAGAAAGTGAGATTTTTTTACAAAATGAAAAATAACTGAGGTGTCCTACACGAGTGAAAGTATAAAGAAAACAAGATGAAATCGAAAATGGAACTGGAGTCTTATTTTTTAAAAATATATATATATTTATTTGGTTCCTTTACCGGTTTCGCAGTTCTTCTGCTTTTCAAAAGTAGAGTTGAGATGGAGGGTCTGTGGTTTCTCTCACATCTATATAAATATATATATATATACATGGTGGCTGCCAACTCGTTTTCGAGTACGGCCACCACTTTAGATCCATGTAGGAGAACCCCTACCGATGCACTCTGGTACAAACACTACACTTGTGACAATTATTGACACAGTGCTGGGCCCATAGTACCATGTGACAACAAGTGCAGAGAGATCTCCAGATATATAGCAATGCCTGTGCCGTGAAGCTTTTATAGTGAGCAAAGGCACTGCACAAAGCCAGTCCCACTCTCTTAACCAAGATGATATTTACCAAAAAGAAGAACAAGTCAACATCATTGGATACCATCAGGTTTGCAGGTGTTATATCAGAGTTTTCCTTCTCCTAGAATTCTGCCCTGACAAAGGCTAAGGGGTCATCTCTCCCGGTGATTTTGGATGGCCATTGGCTCTTTAGAGCTCCTATATATATACATACACATATATATACACACACATATATAGATATATATCAGAATAGCAAGAGAATATATGTAACACTGATGAATTAAGTAAGAGGCAGAGAAAGTAAAAATTAAGGAGAGAGGCTGGATAAATGGAGATAGTTGGATGAATGAAGAGAAGTGGGATGTAGATACAGAAAAAGAGAGTGAGAAGGAAACAGACAGAGCTAGAGTTATGCATTTAATTGTCAGGCCCATTCATAAAAGATTATTGAATGTGTCTTACGATGCAGAAATCACTTGAATTCAATAGCTTGTTGGTCTTTTATTATATTCACTGCTGAACATTCAGTAGAACATATAGAGATATATAGTAGAACACATTAAACACATGGAGTAAACACATGAATCTTTTAATAAATTACCTAAATATATCTCTGTTGTCAGACAAATACATTTAGCCTAAATTTTGGGACCATTTAATCTAAACTATAATCCCTAAATCACTTTAGCTGCAAATAAGGTAGCTAATCCTTATTACAGAAAAATCTTTTGTGTCTTAAATGCTAAATGCATGATTTTCTATTCTAGTAATAATCATCAGAATCAATTATTTATATGCCCATTTTTTCCATGCTTGCATGGGTTTAACAAGTCTTCTCCATCAATTTCCTTCCGCTTGTTGCATTCCTGCACCATTTTCTCTGTGTGATTCAGCATATAAAGATCAGCTCTCCTTACCTCTTTCCTTCTTCAAACTTACACTTCTGCAACTTCCTTTTACTAGGATCTCTTAGCATTTCTGCAAATATTTAGCAACTCGAATATCAAAGATTTGTGCATTTGAACCATATGGAAATTTGTTGACAGGATCTAGCTGGAACTCCTCTCCATTGCCTTCTCTGCTTTCAAACTTATATTTAAACACTTTCTTGAATATGAAAAAAATAATTGTTTCTACTTTTGGCACAAGGTCACAAATTATCCCAGTGTATTACTGGTGATTTATTTTATTGACCCCCATAAGGATGAAAGGCAAAGTTAACCTCGGCGGGATTTGAACTCAGACCATAAAGGGTCGTAACTCTTTGCTGTAAAGCATGGCGTCAGACCCTCTACCGATACTGCCAATCCACATGTGGGGAGTCCTGGTAGCGGTGAACAGGAATTTGAGGGTTACATGTGAGTTGGATGATATATACAAGTGTTGTGAATGTAAATATTGGTATGGTGGATGGAGTCAGGTATATGTGTGTGGTTATAGAAACTGTGGGGAGGAGTTGAGGTCATTTTGGAAAGTAGTTCCAAGGTAAAAATTTAAGTTCTACTCAGTACTAGTGTGAATAGCTGGTAATTTGTGGTGTAAAATGATGCCTAAGACACAGCAGTATTGAGTAGATTGGTTGGGGGAACAGAAGTGATGGACAACAGCGGTGTTTTTTGCAAGTTGTGTGTGCCTATGTCATTATGAACCAGCCAAAGTAACATGTGTAATATAGCAGCCAAATATTTTGAATTAATATGGCCTTCAAAACGGTTGGAAGTTGGTAAAAAAAAACATTGCATAATGGAGTTATGAAACAAAAATTATGCTTTTAATGAAACTTAAAACATTTAAAATATCAAAATATTAAAATTTCATAAATATATTTTCCACTCACGAGAATTTCAAAACTACATCATCTAAACATGATGTGTTGATTAGTTGCCATGACTCATAAATGAGATTTAGATTTTTGCCCATTTCTCAGACATAAAATACATGGTCTGCTTATATTCGGATTGGATTATATTCGAGTATATATAGTAATTCTCACAGAGATTCAGTGTGGCCTTTTGAATCACAGTTATAGTTTCCATCTATTCACTTTCTCTCACATGGCTTGGGTTAAGCTGAAGGAAGCTATGATTCCCAACTACTCACACTAGGACTGAGTAGAACTTAATTTTTCATGTTGGAACTACTTTCCTAAATGACCTCAACTCCTTCCCACAGTTTCTATAGCTTCCCTTTATCTTTGTTTTCACACACACCCACATACACCTTGCACCATCCATCACACCAACAATCACATTCACAGCACTTGTGTGTGCCAACCAACTCACATGTAACCTTCAAATTCTTGCTCACACATGCATATCTATTAGATACATTGGTCCCACCATGCACGTGATAAGTACAGCAAAAGTAAGACAGCATTCTATACAGCAGCAAATCATGGCCAGGAACAACTATGCTTCACAGAGCATGGGAATTGAGTCTAATGAGTGGTGCGGATGATTGGGAGTGAACAGCAGATCATCCAGGATCAGCAAAACAACCAGAAATCATCAGAAAGTGTGGTTGAAGATGCCACACAGTGAAATTGAACACAAGACCTAATGATTGTGAAACAAACTTCTTAACCGTTCAGCCATGCTGTGTCTGTATGATATTGGAATACCAACAACTATGGCTTCTCAACATTTGATCTTACATTACCTATGGCAATAATTCACAAACTTTCATGAACAGTTGACTTAATTTAATAAAATAAATAGCAACAACAACACAGACATAGGCCCGAAATAAGTTGAATACTGGAGTGTGAAACAATAACTAAACATCTCAGTAGAATAAAGAAAATGTTTTGTTTTAACAGTTTTAACTTCTGTTTATCTTTTTATAATATTAATTTTGTTACCCTGAATTATAATTATTCTTAATTGAATTATTTAACCCATTTAATTATGCTATTTAATTATTGTTTATTAATATTGCTTTTATTATTCTTTCATTAAAGCTAGAATAAATTTAATGAAATTCTATTAGAAAGATTCATTTCAAAAATATTGTTCATTGATAATTATTGATATTATTCATTTCTTAGGATGGTGAGCAAATAAACATTGCATAATTAGGATTCCCATGATGGTGGTAATGGTAGTGTTGGTGGTGGTAAGTAGGGTGGTAGTGGTAGTGGTGGTGGTGGTAATGATAGTGTTGGTGGTGGTGATGAGGGTGGTAGTGGTAGGGGTGGTAATGATGGTGGTGGTGGTAATGATGGTGGTGGTGGTGGTAATGATAGTGGTGGTGGTGGCAATGATAGTGGCGGTGGTGGTAATGATAGTGGTGGTGGTAATGGTAGTGTTGGTGATGGTGATGAGGGTGGTAGTGGTAGTGGTGGTGGTGGTGGTAATGATAGTGGTGGTGGTGGTAATGATAGTGGCGGTGGTGGTAATGATAGTGGCGGTGGTGGTAATGATAGTGTTGGTGGTGGTGATGAGAGTGGTAGTGGTAGTGGTGGTAATGATAGTGGTGGTGTTGGTAATGATAGTGGCGGTGGTGGTAATGGTAGTGTTGGTGGTTGTGATGAGGGTGGTAGTGGTAGTGGTGGTGGTGGTAATGATAGTGGCGGTGGTGGTAATGGTAGTGTTGGTGGTGGTAATGATAGTGGTGGTGGTTGTAATGATAGTGGTGGTGGTGGTAATGATAGTGGTGGTGGTGGTAATGATAGTGGTGGTGGTGGTAATGGTAGTGTTGGTAGTGGTGATGATGGTGGTAGTGGTGGTGGTGGTGGTAATGATGGTGGTAGTGGTGGTGGTGGTAATGATAGTGGTGGTGGTGGTGGTGGTAATGGTAGTGATGATGGTGGTAATGATAGTGTTGGTGGTGGTGATGTTGGTGGTGGTGATGATGGTGGTAGTGGTAGTGTTGGTAGTGTTGATGGTGATGATGGTGGTAATGGTAGTTGTGGTGGCAGAATGTGGTGGTAGCAGTTTTTAGCAGTGGTGGTGGCAGCTGGAGAGTATTGGTAGTAGCAGTAAAAGCAGCACTATTAATATATATATATATATATATATATATATATATATACACACACACACACGCATATACACACACACACACACATATATATATATACACACACGCACACACATATATATATATATACACAAACACACACATATATATATATATACACACACACACACATATATATATATACACACGCATTTATACACACACACACACACAT
>OZ024743.1:225416362-225438862 GCA_964016885.1 Eledone cirrhosa
TGGGACTCTGTTAAAGGCTTTCTCCAAGTCAACAAAAGCTAAGTATAGGTGTTTACTTTTAGCTAGGTACTTCTCCTGTAGTTGTCGTACAATGAAAAGAGCGTCTGTGGTACTTTTACCTGACACAAACGCGAACTGCATTTCATCTAGATCAATTCGCTCTCTGATTAGTTGCGCTATTACTTTACCACTTGATTTGTATTTATTTTATTAACTTTCAAGGGATAAAATGCAAAGATGACAAGTACTGAAAGGCTTTTTGTTCTGTGTTCTACTGATTTAGCTAACCACTGCTCTAAATTATATATTAATGATAATAACTTCTTGCTTCTGACAGAACCTGCTGGAAGAAGTGTTTGAGGACTCTGCCCCCACGGCCCTATCAGGAATATGTGGAAGAAGAAGAGGAACATAAGCACAAGGATAGAAATTTTGTAGGGGGCGGGGGGAGGGGGTCAATTAAATTAGCCCCAGTACATGACTGATACTCTATTTTCATTGACCATAGAAAAATAAGTGGTAAATATGGCATTTATAAGATTTAAACTCATGCCATGAAGAGTCACAAATACTACAAGGGAATTTGTTTGAAGCCCTAACAATAAAAACCTGTCATAAAAACCTTTTTATAACATTATATATATATATATATATATATATAATATATTATATTATATAATATATATATATATATATATTTATATATATATAGTATATATATATATATATATATATTATATAGTATATATATATATATATTATATAAACATCCAAAGATGTAGCTATTTAAGCACGTGACTATATATATATATATATATATATATATGTATATATATATATATGTATATATATATATATATGTATATATATATATATATATATATATATATGTATATATATATATATATATATATATATATATGTATATATATATATATATATATATGTATATATATATATATATATATATATATATATATATGTATATATATATATATATATAGTCACATGCTTAAATAGCTACATCTTTGGATGTTTTGCATTTGTGTTAGATATATATATATATATATATATAATGTGTGTGTACATCTATACAGAGCTGCTTGTACTGTAAACTCTTTGTGTATGTGTGTGTATATATATATATATATATATATATATATTTATATATAAGTATTTATTTATATTTATATATATAAAACAATCAAATAATCAGTTTGAGATCACAATTTTGTGAATGCACAAAGACACATACAGACACACTCACAAAACATATTTTTCATTTTAGTAAATCTCTATAAATATAGCAAAGCCAGAAGACCGACTATGTTTAGCAAAGCTGACAATTCTGAACTGTATTTATTTTAAGTCAGGAAACTTCTTGATCTCTTAATCCAAATGTTTCTATAAAAAGTAAGGCTGCAAATGGAAGAACTGTGCACGTCTTGAAAAATAGATTAAATTTCTATATAAATAAATACTCTGTAGTGATTTACAAATAATCTCTACTATAGATTATGCAAAATTATGTGTGTCTGTTTTTTTTATATGTGTGCCAGTGCAGACTTGTATAAACATGTGCATGTAAGTATATGTGTGTGTGTGTCTGCATGTGTATAAACATACAGGAGGTCATCGTTTGGAAAATTATGACTTCATTTGCCTCAACGTTGCCAATATCTAAAACTATGGAAACAGTTGTCAGGACACTGCATCCTTCAAAACCTCCATGCTTCCCAAAATTCGCCAACACTACACCTGATATTACCCCTCCATACACACGCACGCATGTATCTGTGTGTATATCATGGCTCTTACACTGTTCACTTTCCTAACATTTGTATATTATTCTATATCATATACATGCACCTTTGATGCATTGTAGTGCACCTGAGCACTGTACACAATAATTTTCATTATCCTTATTATTATATTATAAAGTTCTTCACTTCCTTTATAATGATCCTTTTTATATAAGTACATGATAAAATGTATCTAGTTCACTCTATAAAGTGGTATTGCTGGTGGCGTGATAAAATTCCCCATACCATTATCATACAGTTAACTATCTAATATTTTATAGTGAAAACCATGCCATGTTATAATACCTACAACATATTACACAGTGAAAAATATAATGAACAATATTAGTGTGAACTTGACATTTCCTTGAGATTAATGACAGAACAACAACAGTATATGGACTGTTAAATAAATTCAATATATATAAACATATTTAAATATGTATTGCTTTCATATGATAATATTACGAATATAATGTTGTTGATAAACACAAATATAAACACATATAATAAATACAATCAACCATTGCTAGGAACCTCACAGAAACAGCACACCAAAATATATGACCAGAGCGTGTGAAAGAAAAAATAGGGAGGAAGCAAAAACAAAAACGAAAATAACCATTAATTCACCACCAAGTGCAACAATCGGCCACACATCATAAGGGTATTGGTCACACATCGTAAGCAAGACAATACATTTGTAATATTCAGAGTGAAAGCAATAAAGTAATAAGAAATTTCAATGGAGGTAAGACTGTTGATAGTCTTAATAAGGAATATGGTGGTGAAATGTGTGCATGTTAGAGAGCCAGCCCTGTGCTGAACCATTACAAAAATATTTTATTATTAATCCTTACATAGGGCGGTGAATTGGCAGTATCAGTATGGGGTTGGACGCCATGCTTTCTAGCATAGTTACGTCCCTTTATGGTCTGAGTTCAAATCCCACTGAGGTTAACTTTATTTTATCGACCCTGTAAGGATGAAAGGCAAAGTACCAGTAATGTACTGGGTAATTGCTGGCCTTGTGCCAAAAGTAGAAACAATTATTAATCCTTACATTACCATATTTCTAGCAGAAATATACTGCCTTTGTATTTTAGTTAATAAAGTAATCAATAATTATGAGAGGTTTTAGTGAAATAATTAATTTTCGAATCAATAATAAAAGACAATTATTTATCTACTGAAATTGAATATTATCAACCATATAATAATGAGATTTTCATCAAAAAATTGGGAAGACCCTTCAGTTGTGTCCAGGACATGAAAATCTCCCTAGTGCTGTAATGTGGTTGGTGATAAGAAGAGCATCAAGCTGTTGAAAGCTTGCCAAACAATGGGTTGGGAGGTTTCTTCAGTTGTGTCAAAGACATGACAACCGCTCTAGTGCTGGTGCCATAAAATACACTTGGTAGAGCATGGAATTATATGTAACTGAGATGTAGACACCCTACTTGTCTGGAGGGTTTAGTAGACCTACTTCAGTACTGACTTGATCTCTGAAGACTCATCCAACACTTGCTAGCAGGGATAGCAG
The DNA here is from genome assembly GCA_964016885.1 of Eledone cirrhosa. Taxonomy (NCBI): domain Eukaryota; kingdom Metazoa; phylum Mollusca; class Cephalopoda; order Octopoda; family Eledonidae; genus Eledone; species Eledone cirrhosa. The sequence goes on from OZ024743.1 coordinate 225,419,708, forward strand.
ACATTAAATGATGATGATGATGATTTGCATTTAAATTTTAACACTTTAACCCTTTAGCATTTGCATTACTCTATATTTACTATTGTATTTTCACGGTAACATATTTACCTCACATAATATCGAATCTATGAGATTTTGATATTTCTTAAGTTGAGAATAATACCTTAACATTAGTATGAGTGGCCGGTTATGTCCGGTTTGAACAGAAAGAGGTGAGAGAAGTCTGGCTGGATATGGCCGGTTTAAATGCTAAAGGGTTAATAAAACCGTTTTTTGTTAGATTTGTGTTTAAAGAGTTATCACTATATTATATTATACAGTTAACTATATCATATAGTCAAAAATATGTTCTACAGTCAATATCATATGTCTGGATAGTTAAGACCTGAACAGCACCAGTAAATCATTAGTTCGGTATTTTGATAGATTCCATATCACTGCTAGTAGAATTTCATTCTAGATTATAGTTTTGTGGGTGTCTTCATAATCAAATGAATAAAAAACGTTAATTTTATTTTAATGAAGATTATATACTCACAAAACTATTTGCTAATATCAACACAGGTATTGAAAGCATGGAACAAACTACCTGCATCAGTTGTTAGCTGTCGGGACACTGCATCCTTCAAAATTCCTGAAATTCGCCAACACTACATCTGATATTCCCCCTCCATACATATGCATGCATGTATCTGTGTGTATATCATGACTCATACACTGTTCGCTTTCCTGACATATTCTATTTACTATACATGCACCTTTGATGAGTTGTAGTGCAGCTGAGCACTGTACACAATAATTTCATTATCATTATTACCCATCATGCATTGCATGATCACACCTTCCTTTCTAGTTAAGTCTATCCTAGATTATGGGGTCCTGTTTGTTAAGTGGTTATCAAAATTAGGACACTGAATATATAGAAATCTCAATTCTTTAGACAGTGGAAAACCAATTGAGAGAAAGATAGATAAAGAGAGGGAGGAGAGAGTCAGGAAGGGAAGGATAGGATGAGAGAAATGGAGAGAGGAGGGAGAGGCAGAGAGAGAGAGGGAGAGGCAGAAAGTGAAAGGCAAAGAGAGACAGAGAGAGAGAGAGAGAAAGAAAAAGGCAAAGAGAGAGAGGCAGAAAGTGAAAGGCAAAGAGAGAGAGAGAGAGAAGAAGACAGAGAGAGAGAGAGGAAGACAGAGAGAGAAAGAGACAGAGTTGGCTCTTATATTAATAGGTCAAGTGACTTAAGTAGAACTTCCTCACAGAGTTATCATTACTATGGTACTGAAAAAATAGAACTAAAAGAAACGAAAAAAAACAAAAAAAAACAGCATGGATTTATTATTGTGAGTTGAATGATTTTCATTGGTGTAGGATGTTTTTTCTGGAAAAACAAAATGTTTAATAGTGCCCCAAATACTGTTTAACTACTTTGTTACCCTATTCCTAATGAAAGACACAACCTATAATTTTCAACACATTTTGAAAACAATCAAGAATTAGGAGTTTATATATATATATATATATATATTTACAGGGTGTGGACGATATTTGTTCGCAATTTTCAACTACTAATTTTATGCAAATTTTTTTAACTTCCATGGTCACTCTTGTCTTCATAAAAACAGTGACTATATTTCCATTATTTATTTTCAGAATAATTGATTATGAATAATTTTGAACCTCCAAATTTGTGGAAGAGACACGGAGTTCTTCTTGGAATCCGCGCCGGGAGGACAAATAAGGAAATTTCAGACTTTCTCAGCGTCAGCAGGAGAATAGTGGAAAAGGTCAGAAAGAATTGGAAGATTCAGGATTCGACTACAAAGCAACATCAGAGAGGAAAACGCATGATCGACGATCTGATGCCTTCAGAACGCCCGAGTTCGTCGCTGAAGTTCAGGATATCATCAACAATGAGCCTAGCAAGTCGATGCGTGCCATTGCAAGGGAGAAAGGCGTGGATGAAAAGCTCATTAGGCTGGTGGTAAATGAAGACATTCACTACGTTTCATACAAGATGAGGAAAGGACAATTTCTGTCAAAGGCGATGCAAGAAAAGCGACTGAAGCACGCAAAGAAGCTGATCAACAAGTTGAAACACCCACTGGAGCCAGACATGCTGTGGTTTTTCTCCAACGAGAAAAACTTCTGCCAAGACCAGAAGATCAACTCCCAGAACAACAGGTGGCTCGCTGTCTCATCCAAAGACGTGCCCAGAATCCTGCAGACAAAGTTTCCAGTGACAATATTGGTCTTAGGTGTCGTCAGCAGTCAAGGTGACGTCATGCCACCTCACTTCTTCCCTAAGGGCCTCAAGCTGAACACCGATAGCTACATCCGTGTTCTGAGTGAGGTAGTAAAGCCCTGGATCGACCAGGTAGCTGCAGGTAGACTCAGCACCCTGCCATACCAGGCGAAAGACCCAAGCCTGGCTGTCAGAGAACTTCGTCGACCACACTCCACCTGACATCTGGCCTCCCAGCTCACCTGACTGCAACCCCCTCGACTTCTTTGTGTGGTGCGCAGTGGAACGAGACACCAACATATCTAGCTGCAATACGAAAGACGATCTGAAGGCCAGGATCACAAGTGCCTTTAGGGGCCTAAGTCGGGGGACAGGGACGAAGGCCTGTAGCCGGTTCCGAGGCCGCCTTGAGGCTGTCATCAAAGCCAATGGCGGTTTTATCGAGTGAGATCGAAAGAACAAGTCATGAAGACAAACTGACCCTAGTTTGATAAATATATCTTAAAAAATAAAACTACTGTGTTATTTTTTCCTAGACATTAATTTTGCGAACAAATATCGTCCGCACCCTGCATATATCATCATCACCATTTTACATTTGCTTTACAAAAAGCACCCAGACCACACTGTAAAGTGGTCATGTAGGAGTCACAGCAAAAAGCACACAGCACACACTGTAAATGTGGCTGGCATTAGGAAGGGCATCCAGTTGTAGAAATCTAGTCAGAAACAGTTCTGTATGAGCAGGATACAGTCACCTGACCCAACCTGCCTCAAATGAGACAACCCATCCAACGTAGAAAGTGGACATTAAACAGCAATGATGATGATGATGATTTACATGGATTGGATGGGATGGGTCATCACAGTCTCTGACTAGACAGGTCAGAAAACCACATCTTGCACATATGTCCCATATTATGGCATGGTTTATATGGCTGGATGACTTTCCTAAAGCCAGTAACTTTATAGATTGTATTGAGTGCATTTTATTGTAGCATACATATGTATCTGTGTGCTTAGCTGCACATTCCGATTGCATTTGTTAGCTTAGCTGCGGCCAGAGCTTCGATTATGCTGAACTTCCATTTATATATATATATATATAACATTACAAATTGTTTATAATTCTTACAGAATGAAAATATGAACACAAATATAAACATATAATAAATACAATTAATCATTGCTAGGAACTTCGCAAATATAATAGTTTCTACTTTGGGCACAAGGCCAGCAATTATCCCAGCGCATTACTGGTACTTTATTTTATCGACCCCCGTAAGGATGAAAAGCAAAGTTAACCATGGCAGGATTTGAACTCAGAACATAAAGGGTCATAACTCTATGCTGCAAAGCATGGCGTCCGACCCTTTACCGATACTGCCAATCCACAAATATAATGCACAAAAATATATGATGAAAACGAGAGAAAAAAAAAAAGCATCAATTCACCACTAAGTGCGACAATTGTCCGCACACTATAAGGCTGAATGGAAATTTTTGGAAGCAAGCTAACAGGCTTTACTGTGGGTAATGGCATGGCTAAGGCACTTAAACAACGAGGCACCTTCGCAGGTATCACCTGACATCTCAGTAAAGCAAGATGCTAATGATGACAAGAACTTTGCTGTCAGTGGCCCAGCTCTACCAAACATCTCAAACATCACAGGCCAGAACAAGTAGTTATTTGATAGTTCCTGGTATTTTAGGATTTTATTCCATTCAACAATGGAAGCAGTGACCCTCATATTTACTATGACATCCATGATGTGGGAGGGAGCAAAAGAGTCACTGACTGAAACATCTTCTTACACAGGGACAAAGAGTAAGGCCATCTGGTCTCTTCTGGTTAGTCCAACCAGCTCCAGAACTGAGGGGATATTTACCCAACCTAGGACCCACTTAATGGTCAAGTTTAGCTCTGTGTCACAGGCAAAGCAACCAGCATTCTGGTGGCAGGACAAACCATGGAAGCCTGTGGAGTTAAGAGGCCTACAACACCAACATCTCAGACTCCTACAGACATCAGCTCCCACTTGGAGAGCAATGGAGATGCAGAGCGCATCCAGACTGAGAAGAATGTCGGCTACAGGAAGGGCATCAACCCAATCCCCTGAGAATTTTGCAATTGCAGAAAGTAAGAGACACCATGAAAATTGATCAGATTGATCAAAGAGAGAGCTGAACATGTTGCTCAAAAGCAGATTGTCCCATACTCTCTGCTTCTGTCTATCCTTGTCTGTATCAGGTACTGACAAACCGAGCTCTCTTCACTGTAGTAAAGCTTCATCCATTTCCCTGGTGGAACTAATCCATGCTGGAAAGGAAAAGATGTCATCTACTAAAGGGAAGCAAGCGTGGATAGAGGAAAGAAAGCAAGGTAGAGATATAGATGAACATTTCCCCAGACCGAGACTTCCAAACCGTTTGGGCAAGGCAGCCTGGTCACAGGACTCTGGAGAGAGACTGACATTGACCAAGTCCTCAAGTTCACTGAAGATTAAGTGTGTGGGAGAGATAACAAGAATCTGCAAGATAGACTAACTCTGAGGAAATACAACAACTTGTGAATCGCCAATTAAATTCCTAAGTATAAAAAAAACCTTGGTGAGGCTTCATAGCCATGAGGTTTTCTTTAAAGTTGCTCGAGGTTAGCCAATTTAGATCAAAAGATGGACTTGATGGCTTGCTCAGTAATTAGGGCTTCACATTGATGAGGGAGGAACCGTGAGAGAAGAGAAGGGCTCTGTAAACAGGTTTACAGTCTGCTGATGTGAAGCTGGGTGGTTATACATATCCAAAATGGCTGACTGAATACGCATGTGTGTGTTTTTTCCCCTTTTTTTCTCATTTTTCTCTGTTCCTTCCTCTTCTCACTCCTTATCTTTCTTTCTAACTATCGTCTGAAGGACTAGTGTCGAAAATGTTAAGACTCTTTTTGTGAGATTTCAAGCATTAAACTAATATATTTCTTCAATGTACTGTGTCATTTGCTTCGTTATTCCTGTTTACTTTTTAAAACATACATATATATAGGTATATATATATATATATATATATATATATATATATATATATATATATATATCATCATCATTTTACGTTCGCTTTTCCCTGCTTGCAAGGGTGGGACGGGAACTGATTCTGGCTTGATTTCTACAGCTGGATGCCCTTCATAACACCAACCACATTTACAGTGAGTGCTGGGTGCTTTTTTTTTCTGTGGCGCCTACACGTCCACTTTACAATGTGGGCTGGGTGCTTTTTTACAGTGGCACCTCCACGACAACTTTGCAGTGGAATGATAGGGAGCCCAGTCCCTATCATCTCATTTCTACAGCTGAGTAAACTGGAGCAATGTGAAATAAAGTGTCTTGCTCAAGGAAACAACACATCACTCAGTCTGAGAATTGAACTCACAACCATTCGATTGCAAGGCCAATGCTCTAATATATATATATATATAATGATTCATTACAAATAAAACAGCTCTAGTCCTGTAGAAGTCAATTTCTATATTAAGATGAATATAAATACATACATATACATACAAGAGAGAGAGAGAGAGAGAGAGGGAAAGAGAGAGAGAGAGAGAACAACACACAAATATAGGTTAAATATCAAAACAAAAGCAAAATCTCCTTCATTCTACAAATAACCACTGCATGATAAGTGTATGATTTCCATTCAATTCAAAACAGACTGAAGTATGACATATCTAAAATGTAGAACTAGTAGATGGCTTATAGGCAGTCAATTAGCCAACTGCATGACGTACATGTGCTCAAGCAAAACTTATTGAGTTTTACATAAAAATAACAGATTCATATGCACATAAAGCATAAATACACCAACACACACACATTTATATATGTATAAATATATACATACAGACAGACTTATGTATATGTACACATATATACATACACACACTATATATATATATATATATATATATATTTCGTTTCTGAATTTGTTTAGCAAGATTCTTTATCTGAAAAACGTGTGTTGAAACCGATATTGTTATGCTTTGGGAGGGTCATGTTGCCAATAAGAAACACATGCACCAGTTGCTTTCACTTCAATTTATTATAAATTAAATTTATAAATTTAGGAATTTATAAATTTCCGGTTGGTTGGTTGGTTCCACAACCAGACGATTGTTCATATATTGTCAAAGTTCTTTCGTCACACATTCTGCAGTCACTGAAGAGGTCACAGAATGTGTGACGAAAGAACTTCGACAATATATGAACAATCGTCTGGTTGTGGAACCAACCAACCAACCGGAAATTTATAAATTCCTAAATTTATAAATTTAATTTATAATAAATTGAAGTGAAAGCAACTGGTGCGTGTGTTTCTTATTGGCAACATGACCCTCCCAAAGCATAACAATATATATATATATATATCTATATATATATATATATATCAGGGGTGATGTGTGTATGCATGCACTGCATGCCTTACTTTTTTCCAGGATAAATAATTTTTGCATAATATAAAATTAATATGTGATATTTTTTGGGAGGGGGATTTCGGATTCCTTAATTTCTTAGGATAAATTGTAAACAAGTGATGCTTTCCAGCATAGAGTTACGTCCCTTTATGGTCTGAGTTCATATCCCGCCAAAGTTAACTTTGCCTTTCATTTTTATTGGGTCGATAAAATAAAGTACCAGTAATGCACTGAGATAATTGCTGGCCTTGTGCCAATAGTAGAAACAATTATTTAAGTAGAGCAAGCTCCTGTTTGCTTAGTAAAAAAAGAATAAAAAGCAGCAAATAAATTGCTTTCATTTTCTATTGTAAAAACGATGATGAAAACAAATGAGTAGGAGTGAGGTTAAAGAGAGCAAAGCAAAATTGTCCCTGTTTCCCTTCCTGTCATAGTAAGAAAAAGGACAGATGTTATTTTTTTCTCTATTGAGAATTGAGCTTGATAAAAGAGAAAACAAAAGCAACCTTTTTGCTGCATGTTTTCCAACCATAGTTAGCCATCAGGTACACTATCAACAAATGTTCTCCCAAAGTGCTAATTTTTTTTTACTGAGTGGCTGAGATCAAATGTATTTATGTTAGTCGTCCACTGGGACACCTCTAAGAGTTTTGATGGCAGAAGTAATAGAAAACACAAAAAGCTACTCTATGTGCTCTCAAAGTTGATTATATTGACTCCAGTACTCGACTGGTACTTTATTTTATTGACTTCCATAAGGATAAAAGGCGAAGTTGACCGTGACAGGATTCAAACTCAGAATATAAAGGGCCGTAACTATATGCCGCAAAGCATGTCTGACACTCTACCAATACTGCCAATCCACCAACGTATATGAAATCAAAGACTTGCATATTCAAGGACTTAAAGCTTTCAGAGAGATTTAGAGGAAAAGTTGGTATTTAGTCAATTTGCACATTTGTTTTATTGATGATTCTGGTTTATTTTGTATGATCATTTGGTACTCAAGACTCAAATTCATTAATGTAACCATTACCCAGAATTCTCTTCTTGACCAGTTTACACTTGGAGCAAAAAGGAGCCCTGATCAAACTTTTTCTTTTGTGATTAAAAAATGTAAAGTGTTCATCTATTTATCCATTCATTTTAAATATCTAAAATTATTTTTTGAAAAGTTACATAGAAAAGTAAACTTTAGTAAATCTAAATGTTTTATTAGAAGGCTTTGATTCATTAAAAAAAATTATAACCACGTAACATTGTTATGTTTTTATTTCTCCACATGATGACAAAAGAGTCAGTTAGCTCAGTTTCCTCCCTACTTTCCCAAATCTATGCAACAAGAAGCTTCAAAGAGAAGAAGAATATTATCAATCTTGGAAGATAGAAGCCAAAGCTGGAACTGAAAATCAACCCAAAACGAATGGTAGGATGTCCCATTCTGAAGAAATTATTCTGTTTCCCATGTCTGTTATTTTGTCAACATAAGAACTAATGAACAACTACCAGCTACTGTGAGTTGAACAATTTAATTACAGCTTTGACAAGACAAAAAATTCTCAGAAATATTTGAATTCTGTAATTGCTCTGAAAACATTTAGTTGACAATGTTTCTGACCATACCTGCCATATCTTCTTCCTATGAGAGATCGTTTTCTTCATTAAAGCAAGTAAATAAGTATATGCAGAGTTCTCAAAGTGAAGAGAGATTGAGTAATTTGGTCTTCAGTTCCATGAATAAAGACATTTTGAAGAAAATGAAGGTAGAGCATGATGCTGCTACATTTTATAGCAAAGTGATCAATGAATTTGTCAAAAAGAAAAAGAATTGAACTGATTTACAAATAAATTTGAAATATCTTATTATTTGTAGGTTTAATCATTTTTTCAGATTTCTCTTGTAACCAATAAGTGTCATCATGGTAGGCCCATTGCCAAGGTGTTACTAATGGGGAGACATCAAGTGCAGTGTAGAGGGGCATCAAGCCCAAAGTGTGACCCGTTTGTAGAAGTGCATTTTTTCACATTAAAATTCATATCATATTCACAGATGAGAGGGGTGAATAATTTTGCTAAGCGGAGAGTAAGGCTCTACAGCCCCATTCTCTGCCATGATGATTGGCCTGCCTCATGGACTGCATGCCCTACTTTCCAAGTCACCCTTCCCCATTGATATATATGTATGTATGTATGTGTGCATATAGAAATAATCGGGCTGGATACCTGATTGCGCGGTTAAGCCACTGGGAGTAAAGGACCCCCTAGCCTTTGTCAGGGCATTCTTCTAGGAGAAGGCAACTCAGGAAAGTGGGATAACTCCAACATAAAACCTGTGGCTCAATAGTTACTGATGATCCCTTCTTTTCGGGTTATAGCTACTGTCGCTCAGAGAGTGGGATTGGCTCAGTGCACAGTCTTTTCTCACTTTAAAAAAAATTCACACACAGGCATTGCACGATAGAATTAATCAATAATTATTAATAATGTTATATCGTGCAATGGCCATACTCGATAACAAGGCAGCCATCATGCAATTGGGTAAGGTCGGCTTTTATCACCTCATCCCAGGTCTTCTTGGGTCTTCCCATTCCACGGCTTCTATTGACTTCTAGTGCTCTGCACCTTTTTATGCAGCTATATATTATATATATTATATAATGTATATGTATTAGCATAATCGAAACCAGTTATATTTAATACAATAATTATAAAATTATTCATTTTGTTGAATTAGAGAAACAATAGTCTTTAAATATACTTGTGCATTTTCACCATCACTTTTTAACCTTTGTTTTAACTATTGTTTCTCTAATTCAACAAAATGAATAATTTTATAATTATTGTATTAAATATAACTGGTTTCGATTATGCTATTACATATACATTATATAATGTGGATTGGCAGTATCGGTAGAGAGTTGGACGCCATGCTTTCCAGCATAGTTATGTCCCTTTACGATCTGAGTTCAAATCCCGCCGAGGTTGACTTTGTCTTTCATCCTTACGGGGTCGATAAAATAAAGTACGAGTAATGCACTGGATAATTGCTGACCTTGTGCCTAAAGTAGAAACAATTATATAATATATATAATATATAGCTGCATAAAAAGGTGTAGAGCACTAGAAGTCGATAGAAGCCGTGGAATGGGAAGACCCAAGAAGACCTGGGATGAGGTGATAAAAGCCGACCTTACTCAATTGCACCTCTCAAAGGCGATCACACACGACCGTGACCTCTGGCGTCACGCAGTAATACAGAAGACCCGACTTCCCACGGGTACAGGCCGAAGCTGAAGCATATAGACAATATGAGTTATATTGTTAATATTAATATATATATATATATTAATATTGTTAATATTAATATATATATATATTAATATTGTTAATATTAATATATATATATTAATATAAATATATATATATATATATATATATATATATATATATAAATATTAATATTGTTAAATATATATATATATATATATATATATCATCATCATCGTTTAACGATGCATGGGTTTGGACGGGAGTTTTCCCACTTGAGGCAAGATTGGTTGTCCTGCTCGTACAGGACTGTCTGGCGGGTTTTCTACAGCTGGAAGCCCTTCCTAACACCAACCAAGTTTACAGTGTGGACTGGGAGGTTTTTACCGTGTTACCTACACGGCCACATTACAGCGTGGACTGTGTGTTTTTTTTTTTGTTGTGACACCTACACGACCTCATTTGTTTCGGACTGGATGTTGTGGTACCAACATAACTTCACATTTAAGGGGGGTGGGGTGGATGAGGTGGTGGTAGTGGGACGGGGGTGTATTTTGTTAGAGGTGCCTACTGACTGTAGGTTTCGCTTTGTACTTAGGCAAGGCGGGTCTTCTGTATGACTGTGTAGCGCCAAAGATCTCGGTCCAGTGACATTGTCTTGGAGAGGTGTAAGTGTGTGAGGTCGGAATTTATCAAGTCATCCCAGGTTTTTCTGGGTCTGCCTACTCTGTGGCTACCGTCTATTTTTATCGCCCTGCACTTTTTTATACGGCTGTCATCTTTCATACGCATCACGTGACCGTACCAACGTAGTCTTCTCTCGAGTAAACAACATCTGATCCCTCTTATTCCTAATTTCTCCCTTAGTTCGTTTATGCTTTGCCGTTCACGTATATTACTATTACACATCCAGCGGAGCATGCAAGCTTTGTTTCTCTCCAGTCTGTGTATATCCTCTGCACACAATGCCCAGGTCTCATTGCCATGTAACATTGCTGTTCGTATGCAGGCATCATACAGCCTGCCTTTCATTTTTAGAGAGAACACTTTAGCGGCCAATAGTGGTATAAGCTCTCTGAACTTTTTCCATCCCGTTCTGACTCTAGCTACTGTACTTTCAGAGCACCCTCCACCACTGCTGATTTTGTCACCCAGGTAACGGAAGCTGTCCACTATTTCTATAGAACCATCTGGGCAATGGAAGGAGCTAGTATCCTATGGGCACTTGCTTCTACTTATTGCACCTGAGCACCGGCCACGTATAAAATCTATGTTCTTAGTTAGCTTACCTGTGATCCCACTACATCTTTTATGCACCCATATTTTGCATTTGGGACATAAAATGGAGTTTCTGCCTACTCCTTTCCTACACACTGAGCATGGCCATTTCCCAGATGGGACCGGTGCCCTATTTTCCTTCCTACAAACTAGAACTTTAGTCTTAGACAAGTTAACTTTAAGGCCTTTTGATTTTAGGCCATGCTTCCATGTTTGGAATTTCTTCTCTAGTTCAGCCATTGATTCAGCTATGAGCGTTAGATCGTCTGCATATAGGAGTTCCCATGGGCAGCCGGTCTTGAACTCCTGTTATAGCCTGAAGGGCAATAATAAATAGTAGGAGGCTAAGATGAACACCAACTTTTACGCTAAACTCTTCACTATATTCGTTGTTAATTCTAACCTTGCTGACTGTTTCTTTATACATGGCTTGTATAGCTCCCACAAGCCATTCATCAACACCTAGTTTTCTAAGCGCCCACCAGATAATGGAGCGGGGGACTCTGTCAAAGGCTTTCTCCAAGTCAACAAAAGCTAAGTATAGGGGTTTACTTTTAGCTAGGTACTTCTCCTGTAGGTGTCGTACAATGAAAAGAGTGTCTGTGGTACTTTTACCTGACACAAACCCGAACTGCATTTCATATAGATCAATTCGTTCTCTGATTAGTTGCGCTATTACTTTTTCTGTGACCTTCATGACCTGGTCGATTAATTTAATGCCTCTATAGTTACCCCTATCAAGAGCATCTCCTTTACCCTTGTAGCAGTTAATGATGATGCTGCTACGCCAGTCCTTCAGAACGGCCCCATTCTGTATGACTTGGTTTACTATCCGGGCGACCATAGTGTGTCCCACCGTTCCAGATGCTTTCAGCATTTCAGCAACTATTTCCGAAGGCCCAGCCGCCTTACCCGTCTTCATATCTTTGATTGCCTTACTTATTATACTACCTTCAACTAGCACTGCTGGTCCCTCTATTGGATCGATGTGGGGGAGACTGTCTTTCATCCATTTATTCTCCTCATTTAGTAGCCTTTCGTAGTGACACTTCCAAGTTACCTTCTTATCAGCGTCAGTGATGGCAAGTACACCATCATCATTAAGGACACACTTCTCCCCGACAATATCACGGTTTTCCTTGACACATTGCCTAGCAATCCTGAACACTTCACGTTTTTGGTCCTCGCGTTGTAGAACATGCTTGAACTTTCTTTCCTCTACTTCCCCTCTTGCGAAGTACACTTGTCTCCTAGCTTCCCTCCTGGCCACTTGATAGTCTTCTCTACTTTCCCCATCCCACCATACTTTCCAAGCCTGCTTTTTGGCCTTAATTGACTCCTCCACTTTACTGTTCCACCACCATGTTACTCTCCTCCTGCCTATAGGCTTGCTCCAGCCACAGATTTCATCTGCTGCCTTCAGCAGGTTAGCTTTCAGGAATTCCCACTGTTCCTCTATATTGTACGACTCTAATTGCTCTTCCTTACTGTCGTAAGCATCAAGTAATATGCTTTTAAATTTATTACTGGCTGTGGGGTCCTTTAGCTTCCATATTTTTCTCCTGAGGATAGTCCTCTTCTGTTGTCTAGTACGTCTCGTCCTGACTATGAGGTCGCTAATTAGCAGTCCATGTTGGGAGTTGCATTCTTCATGGGGGAGGGATTTAGTGTTTACAACAGACACTCTATCACGTCTTCTGGTAAGGATATAATCTATCTGACTGGCGTTTTCCCCTGATCTATAGGTGATCAAGTGATTGTCTCGTTTTTTGAAGTTAGTGTTACAGATAGTTAGGTTATTTGCATCGCAGAATTCCAAGATTCTGGAGCCTTCCTCATTTCTAGTACCAAACCCATAGCCTCCATGGATTCCGTCATAGCCGTCACAATGTTGTCCAACGTGACCATTTAGGTCGCTAGCAATAATTATGTAGTCACTGTCGGTTATTTGGGAGGTAGTGAGCATCAATATCTCATAGAATCTGTCTTTTATAGCGCCAGGCAGTCCGGATTGGGGTGCATACGCAGATAGTACTGTCACAGTAGTTCTATTTAGGACAAGTCTTATTTTAATTATTCTGTCGTTCACTCTATTTACGTCTATTATCTTATCTACCCATTTTTCTGCTAACATGATTCCTACCCCACCCAGCCCACTTAAATTTCCCACCCAGAAAAGCTTATAGCATCGTTTTTTACCCACAATTAATCTAGCAGACCCACCCTTCCACCTGGTCTCTTTGATACAGCAAACATCAACCTCCTTACGTTCAAGCATTTCTACAACCTCGTTAGAGTGACCTTTTAAGGTGCCTACATTCATGGTACCAACTCTGAAGTTTTGGATTGCGTTTGGTGGGTGAGAACGGTGGGGCGCGGGGAGGGGTGAGGGAGATGGGGGTTGGGGTTATGTTGGCCATCCGCGGCCGAAACAAAGAGGAGCAGTCCTTGTCTTTTCGTCCGGCAGCATGTGGTGAATTTGTCTTTATCTTTGGCATTGTCACTGAGTGTCCAGAATTTTCAGACTCTCCAGAATTCCATAGTCCATCCATCATATCGGCAAGCAACCAGAAGTGATAGCATAGGCCGTTGACTTATGATTGGTCTAATAATAATGGTGGAGAGTGCGGTGGGTGGGAGGGGTATGGGGTAGTTAGCGATAACAGTAATAATAAGCATATAACAGTAATAATAAGCGAATAATGGAGTTTTAAAATACAAGAAGATTATTTAGAAACAACCAGACAGAATTATAGAATAGCATTGAGAGAGAGCAAAAGATTGGATTCTGGGCGATGATACGGATATATGAATGAATGGACCGATAGGCTGGAGAGAGATAAGAAAAATGGCACTTACATTACACTTCACAGGGGACGACGAGGTCTGACCATTAATAAGCGTTGACAAATTCTGAGATTCGTACCTCGTAACAGGTTTATTTATATTTGGTGAGAGAAGGGAGTGATTGAAAGGATGAACTAAACTAGCCGGCGCGTAATACGATATAGTGGGGGGGGGGGGTAAAGATTAAGAGGGACAAGGAGGCCATTTTATAAATCCTAGAATTTTTCGGCCAAAATTAAACAAACAAGATCGTTATTTTAGAAAAACAAATGGGGCATTTTACGAGAGGGTTTAAATGAAATCTTCGAATTTTAGGCATAATTGGGCAAGCATATAACAGTAATAATAAGCAAATAATGGGGTTTTATATATATATATATATATATATATATATATATATATATATATATATATATATAGTTATATATTTCTTTCTTTCTATCTGTACATACAGGTGTATATAAGAAGTGTAGAGTACATAGCTACAAAACAGTTGTCAATAGCTGTAAATGCAATGGCATTTGGAAGATCTATATCCCAAGCATCTGACCGTTTCTGGCTGTTACTGGTCGAGAAGAACATCGCCATGGTAAAGCAACCTCCCTACTCACCCGACCTCACTTCATGTGATTTTTTTCCTTTTCCCCAAGCTCAAGGGGGTTATTAAGGGGACCCATTTTCCAGACGTGGAAGCCATCAAGTGGGCTATGATGCCAGAGCCATGGAGAATCCTAGAATGATCCTTCCAAGAGTGCATGGAGTCATAGTGGAGATGAATGGGAAAGTGCATTAGACTTGTGGGGGATTATTTTGAAGGGGAAACATTGTAGATTGGACTTGGAATATTTTTTGTCACCCCAGTCCTGTTTCTTTTTTGAAACACCTATTTAAATTCAATTTGTGTGGTTCGATAAATTTATATATATATATATATATATTGTTATACTTGGGGAGGGTCATATTTGTGTAATAATATTGCCAGAATTAATAACAGAAAACACTCACTGTTTGGTTGGTTTTCGCTTCTGTGTCTTTTATATCGGTTAATTTAATTTATTCGGTCCTCAATGTTGCCATTGACTGACCAACGGTCAAAAATACAGATACAATATAGACACAAACACATATATATAGTCTATCAAAGTTCTTTCATTGCACATCTGCAACATCGTCAGTGTTGCTATTATATTTCCTCCCATTGCATTGTATGCTTACGCCATCTTTATTTAGTCTGTTTATTTATTTATTTATTTATTTTTTTGTCTTCTCTGTGCATGCGTTTGCGTGTGTGTATAGTGTTTTGTTTGATGTGTGTTCTTGTTTGGGTGACTGTGTATTGGTTAATATATTCTATCTTAGTTTGCTAGTGTGTGTTTATATGTGTTTGTTGTTATTGTGCTTGTGTATGTATTTATTTATTTATTTATTTATACTTCTCTTAGGTCAGTGTTGTTTGTTTGGGTGTTGTTGTTATTCAATTCATTTTTCTGTTTAGCCTTGGCCTTCTAAGTTCTATTTCGCTGGCAAATCAGAGAGGCCAGCGAAATAGAACTTAGAAGGCCAAGGCTAAACAGAAAAAATGAATGGAATAACAACAACACTCAAACAAACAACACTGACCTAAGAGAAGTATAAATAAATAAATAAATACATACACAAGCACAATAACAACAAACACATAAATACACACTAGTAAACTAAGATAGAATACATTAACCAATACACAGTCACCCAAACAAGAACACACATCAAACAAAACACTATACACACACGCAAACACATGCGCAGAGAAGACAAAAAAAAACAACAAATCAATAAATAAATAAACAGACTAAATAAAGATGGCGTAAGCATACAATGTAACGGGAGGAAACATAATAGCAACACTGACGATGTTGCAGATGTGCAACGAAAGAACTTTGATAGACTATATATATGTGTTTGTGTCTATATTGTATCTGTATTTTTGACCGTTGGTCAGTCAATGGCAACATTGAGGACTGAATAAATTAAATTAACCGATATAAAAGACACAGAAACGAAAACCAACCAAACAGTGAGTGTGTTCTGTTATTAATTCTGGCAATATTATTACACAAATATGACCCTCCCCAAGTATAACAATATTTGTTTCGACACGATTTCATATAAAAAATCTCGCAAAACTATATATATATATATATATATATATATAAAGAAAAAAAGATGAAATCGAAAATGCAACTGGAGTCTTATTTTAAAAAAATATATATATTTATTTGGTTCCTTTACCGGTTTCGCAGTTCTTCTGCTTTTCAAAAGTAGAGTTGAGATGGAGGGTCTAGTTTTTCTCACCAGATGTGAGAAAAACTACAGACCCTCCATCTCAACTCTACTTTTGAAAAGCAGAAGAACTGCGAAACCGGTAAAGGAACCAAATAAATATATATATTTTTTTAAAATAAGACTCCAGTTGCATTTTCGATTTCATCTTATTTTCTTTATACTTTCACTCCTGTTGGACACCTTGGTTATTTTTCATTTTGTAAAAAAAACCTCACTTTCTAATATATATATATATATAAATTTATCGAACCACACAAATTGAATTATGTTACTACCTAATATATATATTAGGTAGTAACATGTCCTTTGGCCGTATTTGACTAAATAAAATTGGTCTGTTAGTTGAGATTTTAGAAAACCCTCTGAATGGAAAAAAGCATGAGTATTGACGTACATGGGACATGAACCCACATTAATGGTTACACATTGATCCAGCAAACCAAAGATGTGGGTTCGTGCCCCATGTACGTCAATACTCATCCTTTTTTCCATTCAGAGGGTTTTCTAAAATCCCAACTAACACACTAATACAGTGTAAGTACATGTTACTACCTAATTTTCAAATTCGCTAGCTGTTTTTAAACAAAGCCTGTTTTGTGTCTCCCTATTTATATATTTATATATATATATACATATGGAGGCACATGGCTTAGTGGTTAGAGCATTGGCCTTGCAATCAAAGGTTGTGAGTTCAATTCTCAGACCGAGTGATGTGTTATTTCCTTGAGCAAGACACTTTATTTCACATTGCTCTAGTTTACTCAGCTGTAGAAATGAGATGATAGGGACTGGGGCCCCTATCATTCCACTGCAAAGTGGTCGTGGAGGTGCCACGGCAAAAAAGCACCCAGCCCACACTGTAAAGTGGACGTGTAGGTGCCACGGAAAAAAAGCACCCAGCACTCACTGTAAATGAGGTTGGTGTTAGGAAGGGCATCCAGCTGTAGAAATCAAGCCAGAATCAGTTTCCGTCCCACCCTTGCAAGCAGGGAAAAGCGGACGTAAAGTGAAATGATGATGATATATATATATACACACACACACACATACATATATGATACTAAGAGTACTAAGAATAGCTGCCTCTAATAGAAATAAAATTGAATACATCATCATCATTGTTTAATGTCCATTGTCCATGCTAGCATGGGTTATATGTAGATATAAGTGGAGTATATATTTTTTTATTGAGCGAGTTGAAAATGAAGAATTCTCTACTGAGATGTGAAAAACATGTACACACACCTACATTATGAGGTATACATTGTGACACCTACATTGTGACATACACCCACAATGGGATACACAGATACATTGTGGCACCTACATTGTGACATACACCCACAATGGGATACACAGATACATTGAGACATACACCCACAATGGGATACACAGATGCATTGTGATACATACATTGTGACATACACCCACAATGGGATACACAGATACATTGTGACATACACCCACAATGGGATACACAGATACATTGTGACACATACATTGTGACATACACCCACAATGCGATACACAGATACATTGTGACACCTACATTGTGACATACACCCACAATGGGATATCCAGATACATTTTGACACCTACATTGTGACATACACCCACAATGGGATACACAGATACATTGTGACACCTACGTTGTGATATACACCCACAATGGGATACACAGATACATTTTGACACCTACATTGTGACATACACCCACAATGGGATACACAGATACATTGTGACACCTACATTGTGACATACACCCACAATGGGATATCCAGATACATTTTGACACCTACATTGTGACATACACCCACAATGGGATACACAGATACATTGTGACACATACATTGTGACATACACCCACAATGGGATACACAGATACATTGTGACACATACATTGTTACATACACCCACAATGGGATACACAGATACATTGTGACACCTACATTGTGACATACACCCACAATGGGATACACAGATACATTGTGGCACCTACATTGTGACATACACCCACAATGGGATACACAGATACATTGTGGCACCTACATTGTGACATACACCCACAATGGGATACACAGATACATTGTGGCACCTACATTGTCACATACACCCACAATGGGATACACAGATACATTGTGGAACCTACATTGTAACCTACATGCACACTGGGATACACAGATACATTGAGACATACACCCACAATGGGATACACAGATACATTGAGACATACACCCACAATGGGATACACAGATACATTGAGACATACACCCACACTGGGATACACAGATACATAGTGACACCTACATTGTGACATACACAGATACATTGTGACACATACATTGTGACATACACCCACACTGGGATACAGATACATTGTGACATACACGCACAATGGGATACAGATACATTGTGACACATACATTGAGACACATACATCATGATACACACACTGTGAGTCACATATTGGATGCACACATTTTAATACATACTGTGACACATACAAATTGGGATGCACACACTGTAACATACACTGACATACACACCTGATGCACACATTGTAACACACACTGACATACACACCTGATGCACACACATTGGGATGTACACATCATGGTGCACATACACACATGTGACATACATTGTGACTAACACACCAAAATAGACTCATATAGAAAGGTAGAAATATGAGGAGGTACACACACACACACACATACACTGTCTCTGACTCTCC
>OZ024743.1:225441362-225446362 GCA_964016885.1 Eledone cirrhosa
TATACATACAGACACAGACAGGCACACACACACAGACAGGCAGACACACACAGACATACATACACGCACACACACAAAACAGGCAGACATACATACAGACGCATACACACACAGGCAGACACACATACAGGCAGACGCATACAGGCAGACATACATACAGACACATACAGGCAGACACACATACAGACACATACAGGCAGACAGGCAGAAATACATACAGACACATACAGGCAGACACACATACAGACACATACAGGCACATACACAAACAGGCAGACATACATACAGACACATACAGGCAGACACATACACACACAGGCAGACATACATACAGACATACACATACAGGCAAACATACATACAGACACATACAGGCAGACACATACAGACACATACAGGCAAACATACATACAGACACATACAGGCAGACACATACAGACACATACAGGCAGACACATACAGGCACATACACAAACAAGCAGACATACATACAGACACATACAGGCACATACACAAACAGGCACACATACATACAGACACATACAGGCACATACACAAACAGGCAGACATACATACAGACACATACAGGCACATACACAAACAGGCAGACATACATACAGACACATACACAAACAGGCAGACATACATACAGACACATACAGGCAGACACATACAGGCACATACACAAACAGGCACACATACATACAGACACATACAGGCACATACACAAACAGGCACACATACATACAGACACATACAGGCACATACACAAACAGGCAGACATACATACAGACACATACACAAACAGGCAGACATACACAGACAGGCAGACATACATACAGACACATACAGGAAGACATACATACAGACACATACACAAACAGGCAGACATACATACAGACACAAACAGGCAGACATACACAGACAGGCAGACATACATACAGGCACATACACAGACAGGCAGACAGACAGGAAGAGAAGAGAATGAGGAAGACAGTGACAATAAGATAGAAGTAAAAGACAAAAAGTATAAAGGAGAAATAGAAGGATTGAGAAGGAGAGACAGAAAGAGAAATGGAGAGAATGAGAAATAATAGTTACATAAGAAAGAAGAAGAGTAAGCAGAGAAATGAGAAAGAGAAGAGAACAGAAAAAAGGTTAAGAAAAAGAGGAGAGAGAAGAGGTGGGGAGATGATGGGGAGGATGATCGTTTTGTTGTTGTTGGGTTAACTGGTGGTTGTGGTGACTGATGGTGGTTGGTGATGATTGCTTTGTTGTAGTGGTGGTGGTGGTGGTAGTGGTGAAGGTAGTTTTTGTGATGATGATGATGATGGTTGAGATGCTGCTGTTAGTGGTGGTGGTGGTGGTGGTGGTGGTAGTAGTTTTTGTGATGATGATGATGGTTGAGATGCTGCTGTTGGTGGTGGTGGTGATGATGATGGTGGTGGTAGTAGTTTTTGTGATGATGATGATGATGTTTGAGATGCTGCTGTTGGTGGTGGTGGTGGTGGTAGTAGTTTTTGTGATGATGATGATGTTTGAGATGCTGCTGTTGGTGGTGGTGGTGATGATGGTGGTGGTAGTAGTTTTTGTGATGATGATGATGGTTGAGATGCTGCTGTTGGTGGTGGTGGTGATGGTAGTAGTTTTTGTGATGATGATGATGATGTTTGAGATGCTGCTGTTGGTGGTGGTGGTGGTGGTAGTAGTTTTTGTGATGATGATGATGATGGTTGAGATGCTGCTGTTGGTGGTGGTAGTAGTTTTTGTGATGATGATGATGATGGTTGAGATGCTGCTGTTGGTGGTGGTGGTGATGATGGTGGTGGTAGTAGTTTTTGTGATGATGATGATGATGTTTGAGATGCTGCTGTTGGTGGTGGTGGTGATGATGGTGGTGGTAGTAGTTTTTGTGATGATGATGATGGTTGAGATGCTGCTGTTGGTGGTGGTGGTGATGATGGTGGTGGTAGTAGTTTTTGTGATGATGATGATGGTTGAGATGCTGCTGTTGGTGGTGGTGGTGATGGTAGTAGTTTTTGTGATGATGATGATGATGTTTGAGATGCTGCTGTTGGTGGTGGTGGTGATGATGGTGGTGGTAGTAGTTTTTGTGATGATGATGATGATGGTTGAGATGCTGCTGTTGGTGGTGGTGGTGGTGGTAGTAGTTTTTGTGATGATGATGATGATGGTTGAGATGCTGCTGTTGGTGGTGGTAGTAGTTTTTGTGATGATGATGATGATGGTTGAGATGCTGCTGTTGGTGGTGGTGGTGGTGATGGTGGTGGTAGTAGTTTTTGTGATGATGATGATGATGTTTGAGATGCTGCTGTTGGTGGTGGTGGTGATGATGGTGGTGGTAGTAGTTTTTGTGATGATGATGATGATGGTTGAGATGCTGCTGTTGGTGGTGGTGGTGATGGTAGTAGTTTTTGTGATGATGATGATGATGTTTGAGATGCTGCTGTTGGTGGTGGTGGTGATGATGGTGGTGGTAGTAGTTTTTGTGATGATGATGATGATGTTTGAGATGCTGCTGTTGGTGGTGGTGGTGATGATGGTGGTGGTAGTAGTTTTTGTGATGATGATGATGATGGTTGAGATGCTGCTGTTGGTGGTGGTGGTGGTGGTAGTAGTTTTTTTGATGATGATGATGATGTTTGAGATGCTGCTGTTGGTGGTGGTGGTGATGATGGTGGTGGTAGTAGTTTTTGTGATGATGATGATGATGTTTGAGATGCTGCTGTTGGTGGTGGTGGTGATGATGGTGGTGGTAGTAGTTTTTGTGATGATGATGATGGTTGAGATGCTGCTGTTGGTGGTGGTGGTGATGATGGTGGTGGTAGTAGTTTTTGTGATGATGATGATGATGTTTGAGATGCTGCTGTTGGTGGTGGTGGTGGTGGTAGTAGTTTTTTTGATGATGATGATGATGTTTGAGATGCTGCTGTTGGTGGTGGTGGTGATGATGGTGGTGGTAGTAGTTTTTGTGATGATGATGATGATGTTTGAGATGCTGCTGTTGGTGGTGGTGGTGGTGGTAGTAGTTTTTGTGATGATGATGATGATGGTTGAGATGCTGCTGTTGGTGGTGGTGGTGATGATGGTGGTGGTAGTAGTTTTTGTGATGATGATGATGATGTTTGAGATGCTGCTGTTGGTGGTGGTGGTGATGATGGTGGTGGTAGTAGTTTTTGTGATGATGATGATGGTTGAGATGCTGCTGTTGGTGGTGGTGGTGATGATGGTGGTGGTAGTAGTTTTTGTGATGATGATGATGGTTGAGATGCTGCTGTTGGTGGTGGTGGTGATGGTAGTAGTTTTTGTGATGATGATGATGATGTTTGAGATGCTGCTGTTGGTGGTGGTGGTGATGATGGTGGTGGTAGTAGTTTTTGTGATGATGATGATGATGGTTGAGATGCTGCTGTTGGTGGTGGTGGTGGTGGTAGTAGTTTTTGTGATGATGATGATGATGGTTGAGATGCTGCTGTTGGTGGTGGTAGTAGTTTTTGTGATGATGATGATGATGGTTGAGATGCTGCTGTTGGTGGTGGTGGTGGTGATGGTGGTGGTAGTAGTTTTTGTGATGATGATGATGATGTTTGAGATGCTGCTGTTGGTGGTGGTGGTGATGATGGTGGTGGTAGTAGTTTTTGTGATGATGATGATGATGGTTGAGATGCTGCTGTTGGTGGTGGTGGTGATGGTAGTAGTTTTTGTGATGATGATGATGATGTTTGAGATGCTGCTGTTGGTGGTGGTGGTGATGATGGTGGTGGTAGTAGTTTTTGTGATGATGATGATGATGGTTGAGATGCTGCTGTTGGTGGTGGTGGTGGTGGTAGTAGTTTTTTTGATGATGATGATGATGTTTGAGATGCTGCTGTTGGTGGTGGTGGTGATGATGGTGGTGGTAGTAGTTTTTGTGATGATGATGATGATGTTTGAGATGCTGCTGTTGGTGGTGGTGGTGGTGGTAGTAGTTTTTTTGATGATGATGATGATGTTTGAGATGCTGCTGTTGGTGGTGGTGGTGATGATGGTGGTGGTAGTAGTTTTTGTGATGATGATGATGATGTTTGAGATGCTGCTGTTGGTGGTGGTGGTGGTGGTAGTAGTTTTTGTGATGATGATGATGATGGTTGAGATGCTGCTGTTGGTGGTGGTGGTGATGATGGTGGTGGTAGTAGTTTTTGTGATGATGATGATGATGATGGTTGAGATGCTGCTGTTGGTGGTGGTGGTGGTGGTAGTAGTTTTTGTGATGATGATGATGGTTGAGATGCTGCTGTTGGTGGTGGTGGTGGTGGTGGTGGTGGTAGTAGTTTTTGTGATGATGATGATGATGATGGTTGAGATGCTGCTGTTGGTGGTGGTGGTGGTGGTAGTAGTTTTTGTGATGATGATGATGGTTGAGATGCTGCTGTTGGTGGTGGTGGTGGTGGTAGTAGTTTTTGTGATGATGATGATGGTTGAGATGCTGCTGTTGGTGGTGGTGGTGGTGGTGGTGGTGGTGGTAGTAGTTTTTGTGATGATCATGATGATGGTTGAGATGCTGCTGTTGGTGGTGGTGGTGGTGGTAGTAGTTTTTGTGATGATGATGATGTTTGAGATGCTGCTGTTGGTGGTGGTGGTGATGATGGTGGTGGTAGTAGTTTTTGTGATGATGATGATGATGATGGTTGAGATGCTGCTGTTGGTGGTGGTGGTGGTGGTAGTAGTTTTTGTGATGATGATGATGGTTGAGATGCTGCTGTTGGTGGTGGTGGTGGTGGTGGTGGTGGTAGTAGTTTTTGTGATGATGATGATGATGATGGTTGAGATGCTGCTGTTGGTGGTGGTGGTGGTGGTAGTAGTTTTTGTGATGATGATGATGGTTGAGATGCTGCTGTTGGTGGTGGTGGTGGTGGTAGTAGTTTTTGTGATGATGATGATGGTTGAGATGCTGCTGTTGGTGGTGGTGGTGGTGGTAGTAGTTTTTGTGATGATGATGA
>OZ024743.1:225448862-225508862 GCA_964016885.1 Eledone cirrhosa
AAGACAGAGAGATGTAGATATATGCCGAACTAGAATCTATGCGCGAGATGTGGTCATACGACCTGAGTGGTCTAGGTACAGGCTGACCTGCCTAACCCATGCCAGCATGGAAAACAGACATAAAACTGTGATGATGGAGATGCTAAATAGAGAGAGAGATAAGTGCAGAGAAAGCAAAAAGTTGGATACACACTCTCATGTATGTATGTATATAAGTGAGTATGTATGTATGTATGCGTGCATGCATGAATGTAGGTAAGTGTGTTTGTATGTATGTGTACTAAATGGTCCCCCCTCCCCGGTATGGACTAGGATTAATGGGAAAATATTTTGGCTTTTTCAAATTCTCCCTTCAACCCAAATGATAAATGTAACAGTAAACCTTAATATATACCCTTCTCTCTCTCTCTCTCTGTATATATATGTGTGTGTGTGTGTGTGTGTGTGTGTGTG
The DNA here is from genome assembly GCA_964016885.1 of Eledone cirrhosa. NCBI lineage: Eukaryota > Metazoa > Mollusca > Cephalopoda > Octopoda > Eledonidae > Eledone > Eledone cirrhosa. The sequence goes on from OZ024743.1 coordinate 225,449,316, forward strand.
TGTGTGTGTGTGTGTGCGTGCGTGTGTGTGTGCGCGCGCGTGTGTGCGCGCGCGTGTGTGCGTGCGTGTGTGTATCCCAGGTTCAATCAGGGGTAACCACAGTAAGTTATCCAATACATGGAGTATATACAGCGATTAATATAGAAAAGGTTTCTACAAGAATAAAACTGTTTCATTGATTTGAAATCATCACATATATACATACTCACATATATATATATATATTGAGTTCTTCATACGGATTGGACACTACCGTATATTTTGGTAAACGACGCCATGCTTTGCAGCATAGTTACGTCCCTTTACGATCTGAGTTCAAATCCCGCCGAGGTTGACTTTGCCTTTCATTCTTACGGGGTCGATAAAATAAAGTACCAGTAATGCACTGGGTAATTGCTGGCCTTGTGCCTAAAGTAGAAACAATTATATATATATATATATATATATATATATGCATTTCTCTCTCTCCCTCTTATATAAATATAGCTGTAGAAATGAGATGATAGGGACTGGGGTCCATATCATTCCACTGTAGAGTGGTCATGGAGGCGCCACGGCAAAAAAAAAAGCACCCAGCCCACACTGTAAAGTGGATGTGTAGGCGCTACGGAAAAAGAGCACCCAGCACTCACTGTAAATGAGGTGAGTGTTAGGAAGGGCATCCAGCTGTAGAAATCAAGCCAGAATCAGTTCCCGTCCCTCCCTTGCAAGCAGGGAAAAGCGGATGTAAAAATGAAATGAAAAAAAAATATATATATATACATGGAGAGAGAGAGAAATGATATACCATATATACTTATGTATATAATCCCCATCACCATTTTACAGTCAATATTTGCATGGCATTGGGTATTTCGAGGCTCCAGCAGAGAAGATGTATGTTAGTTGGATTTTTGTGAAAATAATTGCAACTATATACATATATAAATATAGATATGCTTATACATATGCACACACATATATGTGCATGAAAGAATATATATCGGTGTATGTGTATATATATATATATAATCATCACTTTTATGTCCGCTTTATATATAAATATATTTATCATTTTATGTTCACTTTATATATATATTTATATATTCAGGATTGCAAGGCAGTGTAATAGGGAAAATTGTGATGTTGATGGAGAGAAGTATGTCTGAGATAATAATTGTTTCTACTTTTGGCACAAGGGCAGCAATTATCCCAGTGCATTACTGGTACTTTATTTTATCGACCCCATAAGGATGAAAGGCAAAGTTAACTTTGGCGGAATTTGAACTCAGATCATAAAGGGCTGTAACTCTTTGCTGCAAAGCATGGTGTCAGACCCTCTACTGATACTGCCAATCTATAATAATGGTATACTTGCCCTCACTGACACTGAAAAGAAGGTAGCATGGAAGTGCCACTATGAAAGATTACTGAATGACGAGAATGCATGAGAAGATAGTTTGCCCCAAGTAAACCCAACAGAGGGACTAGCTGTACTTAAGGCAATCAAGGATATGCAGACAGGCAAAGCAGCTGGACCATCAGAGATTGTTGCTGAGATGCTGAAGGCATCTGGGATAGTGACTTTTGTCTTAACCACCTGTATTGTAAACCAAGTAAAACAAATTGGGGTCATACCCAATGACTGGCATAGCAGCAGCACCGTCATATGCTACAGGGTCAAAGGGGAAGCTCTAGACAGAAAACACTATAGAAATATCAAGTTGATTGACCAAGTCATGAAGGGCACAGAAAGAGTTATAACACAGCTAGCTGATCAGTGTCCGAGTTAAACAAGATGAGATGCAGTTGAATTTGTGCCAGGTAAAAGTACCACTGATGCTCTCTTCTTCATGAGGCAACTGCAGGAGAAGTACCTAGTTAACAGTAAACCCCTCTATTTGGTATTTGTTCATCTTTTTGACAAGGCCTGTTCCATTATCTGGTGGGCTCTTAGAAAACTATGAGTAGAGGTGTGGCTTGTGAGAGCAGTAAAAGCCATGTATAGAAGAACAGACAGCAAGGTTAAAATGTATAACAACTATAGTGAAGAATTTAGCATGCAAGTAGGAGTCCATCATGACTGTTCTTAACCATCTTCTGTTTATAATTGTCATGCAGGTTATAACAGAAGAGTTTAAGCTTTGTATCCAGATGATCTAAGTAGGAGGATTCGATATAATTTGATTGAAAGAGTCAAATATTAATGATCCTAGACCGATTATGTAACACATACAGAGAAACACATGTCTGTGTTATGCAATAAATTGTTGTCACTCTTCTGGAACTTGTGTTTTAAATAATAATTTTTGTAAATTTCTACATATATCTATGTATATATATATATATATATATACACACACATTAAAAACAACAAAAGACCGAACTGGAAACTTTCTTCACAATTAGTGTTGTTTTCTCAAGGCTCTTGTAGCCTAGAGGAAACAAAAAATTTCAGCTCAGATCATATCAATGAACCAAAACAACAGTAGTAAGCTTTATTTCATCTTTATGTTTTTTTTTGTTTTTCCTATTCAAATTCTAGCTGTCTGACGAGGTCTTAACTGTTGTATAATGGTTATCACCAAAATATATTTAACAGGGGCTATGAATAAACAAAGTTAATTTAAATTTTAACCTGTTGACTGTTACTTGTTGCTTTATAAATATACTCCAGAGTAAACATATCTACCTGCATACTTCATCGAGTGTTCTACTCTGCAGTGTCAGTGATTAACTAACAAACACATACTCGAATTAATATATATATATAAATATATACACACACACAGAGTGTCTGAAATGTTAAGACACTTTTTTTGCTATTTCAAACGCTAAATTAATATATTTCTTCAATGTACTGTCGTTTGCTTTGTTATATCTGTTTACCTTTTACATATATAAATACATACATATATATGACATGTATGTATATATCTATATAACAAACATATATATACACACACAAATACAGGCCTATATATTGAATCCAGTATATTTGCATATGTACACAATCATATACATATATGCAAACATCATTTGCAACTGGACATAAAATATAGGGGCCATAACACTTATTCAAGGGGGTTTTCTTCTGTGAAGACCTTCTGCTGTCCAGCTCTCCTTAATATTTCTTACCACTATATATATATACATGTAATCATCCTCATCATCATCATCATTACTGTTTAATATCTATTTTCCATGCTTGCATGGGTTAGATTGGTTGTTGCATTAACCCTATAGCATTTAAACCGGCCATATCCGGCCAGACTTCTCTCACCTTTTTCTGTTCAAACCAGCTGTAACCATCTACTCATACTGATGTTAAGGTATTGTTATCAAAATAAATGATATCAAAAACTCATAGATAAAATATTATGTGAGATAATTATGTGAGGTAAAGCCTTTATCGTGAAAATACAATAGTAAATATAGAGTAATGTAAATGCTAAAGGGTTAAGAGACAATTCAGGTCAGTAGACCATGTCTGGTTCATACAGATCTGTATTTTGCTTGACTTATACATCCAGATGCCCTTCCTAATACCAACCACATTAGCATATATATATATATATTTAATCAAATAATTTCTGTTTTCACTCTATGTGGGATCATCTAAAATTACTATTATATATCATCATCACTGTTTAACGTCTATCTTCCATGCTAGCATGGGTTAGACAGAAGTTGTCTCACTTGAGGCAAGATTGGTCAGGTGACCGTATCTTGCTCGTATAGGACTATCTGGCAGGTTTTCTATGGCTGGATGCTCTTCCTAACACCAACCACATTCCCAGAAGACCACATATATAATGAAATTCCATTATAACAGAGTATAAATAAAATTTGTTGTAACAAAAAATTCTTTATAATGAGATCGACCTAACACATCGAGCATGTAGCCGGGAATTGAAAAAAATTTTGTTATACTGAAAAATTTGTTATAATGGTATTCATTATAATGGAATTTTACCTGTATATATATCATCTTCTTCCCCTACATTTTCCTGAGAGAATGGTCGTGGCAGAGTCCTCAGTCAAACCTTCCAGAGAGCCCTGCCAGCAACAAGAGTCACTTCCTCCTCTCTCTCTCTCTCTCTCTCTCTCTCTAAATATATATATATAACAAAGTGAAACCTACTACAATGTGAAACCTACTACAGTCAGTAGGCACCTCTAACAAAATACCCCCCCCCCCTCACCCACTACCCCCCCCCCCCCCCATCCACACCACCCCTTTCAATGTAAAGTTATGTTGGTACCACAACATCCAGCCCGAAACAAATGAGGTTGTGTAGGTGTCACGACAAAAAAACAACAGTCCACGCTGTAATGTGGCCATGTAGGTAACATGGTAAAAACCTCCCAGTTCCACACTGTAAATGTGGTTGGTGTTAGGAAGGGCATCCAGACGTAGAAAACCCGCCAGACAGTCCTATGCGAGCAAGACAACCACTCTTGCCTCAAGTGGGAAAACTCCCGTCCAAACCCATGCAAGCGTGGAATATGGACGTTAAACGATGATGATGATGATGATACATTAATATATATATATATATTATAGGAGGGAGATTAAAGGAACACTGGTGAGAACTTAAGGAGGAGAAAAATTCATCAGTGATATACCAGCATGCCAAACTAGAACACACGGGCTCAATAGTTAACATAGAAATAAAGACCCTATCCACACATAAAACTGATGCAACACTCAGACAAATTATGGAAGCTACACACATAATAGAAGATAGACCTAGCCTGAACAGAAAACACAAGTGGAATATTAACAGCACACAACTTAACGACTGAAGACAGAATAGCAAAAAAAAGACACAAACAATAAAACAACAAACGAAACAAACCCACACACACACTTAAAACACAGACATGACAAACACATACACAGAAACAAACATGCAGGCACAAATAGAAGTGCAGACGCGAAACATGAAAAATGCACCACAAAACAAAGACAAGATGGAGTAGAAGTTTAAGGCCAGAAAAAAGAGGAGACACAAAACAGGCAGCCATTGAAAAGGTCACAGAATGTGTGATGAAAGAACTTGGATAAATGAATGAATAACAAACAATAAAGTAAAATTAATTGGTGTGTGTGTGTTTCTTGCTATTGGCAACATAACAATCCCTAAATATAATAATATATATATATATATATATATATATATATATATATATATATATATATATATATATACAGACACACACATACATATTCCGTATTTCCTGGCTATTTTTTTTCTAAAATAAGTTTTTAAAAATCTACCATGCATCCTGGAGGCCAAAGGTTGTTTGTTAATTTTTTCAAATTTTTGGTTGTCAAAATTAGGGTGTGTCCTCGAGGACGAAGCGACTTTGGCACCGGGAAATACGGTATATATATATATATATATATATACATACATATATACACATATATCTACATATACACACACACACATATATATACACACACACACACATATACACACACACACACACACATATACACACAAACACATATACACACACACACAAACACACACACACACACATATATATATATATAAAACCCATGCTAGCATGGGAAAGTAAACATTAATTGGTGATGATGATAATCATGATGTATATGTAGAAAATATCCATAGCTGTGAAAAATGAAAATAGTGCTCAATCGGAAAGAGAGCGGCTATATACCATCATCATCATCGTTTAATATCCATTATATATATATATAGAGAGAGAGAGCAAGAAATGGAAATATATATATATATCATCACCATCATCATCATCATCATCATCATCGTTTAACGTCCATGTTCCACGCTTGCATGGGTTTGGACGGGAGTTTTCCCACTTGAGGCAAGAGTGGTTGTCTTGCTCGCATAGGACTGTCTGGCGGGTTTTCTACAGCTGGATGCCCTTCCTAACACCAACCACATTTACAGTGTGGGACTGGGAGGTTTTTACCGTGTTGCCTACACGGCCACATTACAGCATGGACTGTGTGTTTTTTTGTTGTGACACCTACACGATCTCATTTGTTTCGGTCTGGATGTTGTGGCACCAACATAACTTTACATTAAAAGGGGCGGTGTTAGAGATGCCTACTGACTGTAGTAGGTTTTACTTTGTATTTAGGTAAGGCGGGTCTTCTCTATTACTGAGTACCACCAAAGATCTCGGTCCAGTGACATTGTCTTCGAGAGGTGCTAGTGTGTGAGGTTGGAATTTATCGGGTTGTCCCAGGTTTTTCTGGGTCTGCCTACTCCGTGGCTACCGTCTATCTTTATTGCCCTGCACTTTTTTATACAGCTGTCGTCTTTCATGCACATCACGTGACCATACCAACGTAGCCTTCTCTCGAGTAAACAACATCTGATCCCTCTTATTTCTAATTTTTTCCTTAGATCGTTTATGCTTTGCCGTTCGCGTATATTACTATTACACATCCAGCGGAGCATGCAAGCTTCGTTCCTCTCTAGTCTGCGTATATCCTCTGCACACAATGCCCAGGTCTCACTGCCATGCAACATTGCTGTTCGTATGCAGGCATCATACAGCCTGCCTTTCATTTTTAGGGAGAACCTTTTAGCGGCTAATAGTGGTATAAGCTCTCTGAACTTTTTCCATCCAGTTCTGACTCTAGCTACTGTACTTTCAGAGCACCCTCCCCCACTGCTGATTTTGTCATCCAGGTAATGGAAGCTGTCCACTATTTCTATAGAATCCGCTGCGCAATTGAAAGAGCTAGTATTTTGTTGGCACTTGCTGCTACTTATTGCACCAGAGCACCGGCCACATGTAAAATCTGTGTTCTTAGTTAGCTTACCTGTGATCCCACTACATCTTTTATGCACCCATATTTTGCATTTGGGACATAAAATGGAGTTTCTACCTACGCCTTTCCTACACACTGAGCATGGCCATTTCCCGGAAGGGACCGGCGCCCTATTTTCTTTCCTACAAACTAGAACTTTAGTCTTAGCCAGGTTAATTTTAAGGCCTTTTGATTCTAGGCCGTGCTTCCATGTTTGGAATTTCTTCTCTAGCTCGGCCATTGATTCAGCTATGAGCGTTAGATCATCTGCATATAGGAGTTCCCATGGGCAGCCGGTTTTGAACTCCACTGTTATAGCCTGAAGGGCAATAATAAATAGTAGGGGACTAAGAACAGAGCCCTGATGAACACCAACTTTTACGCTAAACTCTTCACTATATTCGTGACTATATTCACTATATGCTGACTGTTTCTTTATACATGGCTTGTATAGCTCTCACAAGCCATTCATCAACACCTAGTTTTCTAAGAGCCCACCAGATAATGGAACGGGGAACTCTGTCGAAGGCTTTCTCCAAGTCGACAAAAGCTAAGTATAGGGGTTTACTTTTAGCTAGGTACTTCTCCTGTAGGTGTCGTACAATGAAAAGAGCGTCTGTGGTACTTTTGCCTGATACAAACCCGAACTGCATTTCATCTAGATCAATTCTCTCTCTGATTAGTTGCGCTATTACTTTTTCCGTGACCTTCATGACCTGGTCGATTAATTTAATGCCTCTATAGCTACTCCTATCTAGGGCATCTCCTTTACCCTTGTAGCAGTTAATGATGATGCTGCTACGCCAGTGCTTCGGAACAACCCCATTCTGTATGACTTGGTTTACTATCCGGATGACCATGGTGTGTCCTACCGTTCCAGAAGCTTTCAGCATCTCAACAACTATTTCCGAAGGCCCAGCCGCCTTACCCGTCTTCATATCTTTGATTGCCTTACTTATTATACTACCTTCGACTAACACTGCTGGTCCCTCTATTGGGTCGATGTGGGGGAGACTGTCTTTCTCCCATTTATTCTCCTCATTTAGTAGCCTTTCATAGTGACACTTCCAAGCTACCTTCTTATCAGCGTCAGTGATGGCAAGTACGCCATCATCATTAAGTACACACTTCTCCCCGACAATATCACGGTTTTCCTTGACACATTGCCTAGCAATCCTGAACACCTCACGTTTTTGGTCCTCGCATTGTAGAACATGCTTGAACTTTCTCTCCTCTACTTCCCTTCTTGCGAAGTACACTTGTCTCCTAGCTTCCCTCCTGGCCACTTGATAGTCTTCTCTACTTCCCCCATCCCGCCATACTTTCCAAGCCTGCTTTTTGGCCTTAAATATATATATATATATATATATATATTCCCTGAAGGATCACAAATCCAATTTCCCCAACAACCCCTCTATTCGGCTTATTAACCCTACGAAGTCTGATTTAGGTAGACTTAGTAAAAGAATTTTAGATAGAATTATACCTGAAATTAGAAGTTCGGCCCCTCTTGCACTGTGGAATAATTCTTTTGCGGTGATTGATTGGTTCAACGGCATATGCAATAAGGAACATTGCCGTTTTATCTTATTCGACATCAATAATTACTACTCCTCCATCACTTTACCACTTCTTCTTAGAGCTATCAATTTCGCTAAAACGCTCACGGTGGTTAAGGATTTCGAAGTTGATGTCATCCTCAATTCCCGTAAGTCGGTGATATATATATATATATATATATATATATACATTTCCATTTCTTCCTCTACTTTCACCTATCCTTCTATATATAATTCTCTTTTCTGATGAACAACTAAAGCCTGAAACATTAAGATTCTTTTCCTACTACAACAACCACTATATCATTGTTAAACTGTATTGTTTTCCTGTTTCATTTTCACTTGTTGACGTTTTGTATACATATATATGCATGTGTGTTGTGTTGTGTTAATGTATCATCATCATCATCATCATTTTACGTCCACTTTTCCCTGCTTGCAAGGGTGGGACGGGAACTGATTCTGGCTTGATTTCTACAGCTGGATGCCCTTCCTAACACCAACCTCATTTACAGTGAATGCTGGGTGCTTTTTTGCCGTGGCACCTCCACGACCACTTTGCAGTGGAATGATTTCTACATCTCATTTCTACAGCTGAGTAAACTGGAGCAATGTGAAATAAAGTGTCTTGCTCAAGGAAACAACACATCAGCCGGTCTGAAGATTGAACTCACAACCTTTCGATTGCAAGACCAATGCTCTAACCACTAAGCCATGTGCCTTCATATGTATGTATTTAACTAGATGTATTCTATATATATGTATATACACACACACACACATTATATATATATATATATATATATATATATATATACACACACACATATACATAGCCCCCTCCTGTTTATTATTTCCCTTCAGGCTATAAGAGAGGAGTTCAAGAGCGGCTGCCCATGGGAACTTCTATACGCAGATGATCTAACGCTCATAGCTGAATCAATGGCTGAACTAGAGAAGAAATTCCAAACATAGAAGCATGGCCTAGAATCAAAAGGCCTTAAAATTAACTTGTCTAAGACTAAAGTTCTAGTATGTAGGAAGGAAAATAGGGCACTGGCCCCCTCTGGGAAATGGCCATGCTCAGTGTGTAGGAAAGGAGTAGGCAGAAACTCCATTTTATGTCCCAAATGCAAAGTATGGGTGCATAAAAGATGTAGTGGGATCACAGGTAAGCTAACTAAGAACATAGATCTTATACGTGGCTGGTGCTCAGGTGCCAAAAGTAGTAGCAAGTGCCCACAGGATACTAGCTCCTTCCATTGCCCAGATGGTTCTATAGAAATAGTGGACACCTTCCGTTACCTGGGTGACAAAATCACCAGTGGTGGAGGGTGCTCTGAAAGTACAGTAGCTAGAGTCAGAACGGGATGGAAAAAGTTCAGAGAGCTTATACCACTATTGGCCGTTAAAGGTTTCTCTCTAAAAATGAAAGGCAGACTGTATAATGCCTGCATACGAACAGCAATGTTACATGGCAGTGAGACCTGGGCATTGTGTGCAGAGGATCTATGCAGACTGGAGAGGAACGAAGCTTGCATGCTCCGTTGGATGTGTAATAGTAATATACGCGAACGGCAAAGCGTAAATGAACTAAGTGAGAAATTAGGTATAAGAGGGATCAGATGCTGTTTACTCGAGAGAAGACTACGTTGGTATGGTCACGTGATGCGCATGAAAGACGACAGCTGTATAAAAATGTGCAGGACGATCAAAATAGATGGTAGCTAGCTATGGAGTAGGCAGACCCAGAAAAACCTGGGACAATTTGATAAATTCCGACCTTACACCTCTCCAAGACAATGTCACTGGACCGAGATCTTTGGCGCTATGCAGTAATACAGAAGACCCGCCTTGCCTAAGTACAAAGCGAAACCTACAGTCAGTAGGCACCTCTTAACCAAAAATACACCCCCACCCCCATCTACACCACCCTTTCTCCGTAAAGTTATGTTGGTACCACAACATCCAGTCCAAAATAAATGAGGTCATGTAGGTGTCACGACAAAAAAAAAAAAAGTCCACGCTGTAATGTAGCCATGTAGGTAACACGGTAAAAACCTCCCAGTCCACACTGTAAACGTGGTTTGTGTTAGGAAGGGCATCCAGCCATAGAAAACCTGCCAGACAGTCCTACACGAGCAAGACAACCAATCTTGCCTCAAGTGGGACAATTCCCGTCTAAACCCATGCTAGCGTGGAAGATAGACATTAAACGATGATGATGATGATGATGATGATATACATACACACATATACACATACATATATATATATATATATATATATACACACATACATATATGTGTGTATGAGTCCCAGGTTCAATCGGGGGTAACTACAGTAAGTACGGTACTCAATACATTAGTAGAGTGTAAACAACAAATTTAATATAGAAATGGCTTCTGCAGGACTAGAACTGTTTCATTCCAATGAAATAGTTCTAGTTCTGTGGAAGCCATTTCTATATTAAATTTGTCATATATATATATGATATATATACATATTCAATTATCTTTACATACAGACATACACACAAATACATATATGCACACAAATACAGGCCTATATATTTGCATATATATATACAAACAACATTTGCAATTGCACATAAATATATTCAAATATATATTATATATACACATGCTCAAAAGCAAATATATATGCACAATCATAAATAACCACAAATATACACACACACATATTCTCATCTAGACACTACACATACATATACATATATATATATATATGAGAATACAATGTGTGTATGTATTTGTGGTTATTTATAATTGTGTATATATATTTGCCTTTGTGCATGTGTATGTATATCATATATTTGAATATATCTATGTGCAATTGCGAATCTTTGTACATGATTGTGTATATGTGCATATATATAGGCCTGTATTTGTGTGCATATATGTATGTCTGTATGTATAGATATCTGAATATGTATGTGTGTGTATATATATATAATAGTAAGATTAATGAGAGTAAATTTTACTTATTTAGTAGGTATATATATATATATATATATATATATATATATATATTACAAATATATGTGTGTGTGTGTGTATTGTGGATTGCATGTATAAATGCTTTAATGTGACAATGTATCTGCATGTTATAGCATGTGTGTGTGTATATATATATGTATGTACTGGTGTCCTGTGTGTATATATATATATATATATATATATATATATATATATATATATATATATATGTGTGTATTAATGTTATCTATGTTTTTTGTTTGGTGAATATATATATATTTATATATATACGTTTTGTGCATTTATATATATTTGCTTTCAGTATGAATATCTACTGTCTTGTGTGTATATATAGATCCATGTTTGTGTATGTATGTGTATGTATGTATGTATGTATTTTCATGTGTAGATATTATGTAATTGTCTTGTATGAATGTGTTTGTATGTTCTTTTGATTTTTTTAATGCATGTATGTGTGTATATATATGCATATATATGTACTGTGTTGTGTTTAGTATTTGTTGTTTGTGTGTATATATATATATATGTGTGTGTGTGTTGTGTGTATATTTTGTGTATTAGAATGTATTTATGTGTGTTGTGTATATCTGTATTCATTATATTGTGTGTACATATCTATGTTGTATATCTATGTATGCATTTGTTTTGTGATTATACATATATATATATGTATATATATATATATATATATATATGTATTTGAATTGTGTATGTATATATCTACGTGTGTTTTGTATGTATGTATCTGTGTTGTGTGTATGTGTCTACGCATGTGCATTCAAGGTGTGTGATCTGGTGTGTATGTGTCTGATGCTGTGTGTATGCATCTGATATTGTCTGTATTTGTCAGATGTTTTGTGTATGTGTGATGTTGTATGTGTATGTTTGATGTGTGTGTGTGTGTGTCTGATGTGTGTGTATTTGTCTGATGTGTGTATGTGTCTAATGTGTGTATGTGTCTAATGTTGTGTATCTATGCCTGATGTTGTGTGTATGTGTCTGAGGTTGTATGGTAGGTATATTTTTGTTTATATGTGTATATCTGCATTTGAAGAATAATGTGTCTGTGATGTGACGACACCAACACTACCACTGCCACCACCACTATCATCATCACTACCTTCTTCTCTTCATTCTCCACTACCATGACTATCACTTCCACCACCATAACCCTTGTTGAATTTGAAAGGAAAAGAAAAACAAGTATAGGTGGAAAAGGAAAATCAAGGTTAGTTTGTTGGAATTCAGCACAGGAATGGCAAGTAAAATGTTGGAAGAAAGAGGGAGTATAAAAACTGACTTACCGTAGCAGACAGTAAATCCGACAGCAGACTACCTAAAGCAGTTTTAAGCTCAGAAATATTTGATACAGCTCGTAGACTCTCATGAAGTTCCTGAAAAATAAGAGGAAAGCTGCTATTTCACGGAAGCACGTGATTATGTAGCATCCCAAACCAGCTTGCAGCTCTGAGGTTGCCATCGATCACATTCTCTGTGTCTTCTTTCTCTAGCAGTTCATTATTATTTACATGCTAAAACCAACAGATGCCAACCTTTTTGTAGCAGAACATACAATAGTGATAGCGTGGCACTCAGGAACAAAAACAACCTTTTCTCTCGTTTTTTTTTTAATTTTATTTTAATTGATAAAAAAAACAAATTAACCTTTAGTAATTGATTATGTAGAAAATAGAATAAAATGAAATAAAATGAAAAAATAAAACAAATATTTAAAGAAATCTAATAACATTTTAGTCACAGGGAAAACATCATAAAACTATTTTGGTAATAATAAAGGGTAAAAATATATTTTCAGCATCAAATATTAATATAAAACTGAGGTAAACAGGATACACATTTTCAATAACTTTTATTGTTGTTATTGTCTCCCTCCCCGCAGGGGTGTGTTGATATGTAAAAATATTGTAAACAAATACATAACATTTAATAATAATGATTCAGTTGTGTTAAATACTTGACAATCTGTCTAGTGCTGATGCTGCAATAAAATGTACCCAGTACACTGTGAAGTGTTTGGTGGTAGAAAGGGCATCCAACCATAGAAGCATGCCAAACCAAAGCTTGACAGGACTCTTCAGTTGTGTCAAGGACATGACAACCTCCCTAGTGCTTGTGCCACAATAAAACACATCCAGTACACTTACTAAAGTGGTTGGTGATAGTAAGGTTATACAACCATAAAATAAACATGCCCCCCCCCCCCCGAACAAAAAGGGGGGGGGGGGGGGCTCTAGTCATTTCTAAAAAGACACTGGCTTCAATTAAATACTGATTGATCTATGATGACCCATCCAACCCATGCAAACATGGAAAATTAGACATTATATGATGATGATGATGGTAATGGTGGTGGTGATGGTATTGATGGTGGTGGTGGTGGTGGTGCTGGTGATGGATGTGTTTGAGACAGTAAGCTCACTACATTTACTGAAGTTAGTTACAAGTGTCACAGTTCTGTGTTCAAATCACATTATAGTCAACTTCCTCTTTTCATTATGACATGGCTGATAAAATAATTATTAGTAATATACTAAAGTTGATTTAGTCAACTACATCCCTACATGGGAAAACTGGAATTACAGTGTAGCACAAAATGCTATGCAGGATTTGTTCCAGATCTCTGTGCTCTGAGTTTAACTCGTTCCTCAGAAAACTTTGCCTTTCATCTTTTCAGGGTTAATAAAATAAAGTATCAGTCCAGGGCAGAGGATTGGTGGAATTGTTAATGTTGGAAGAGATGCCATGTGATATTTGTGTTCTGAGTTCAAATCATGCTAGCCTACTGGTGATGGACTTAATTTCTTGCTCAGTTTAATACCACTACCTGACACTTGGGTACATTTAGAAGAGTCCTCTTTATTGCAAACATTCTGGTTGAATCTCCTGTTTAATTATACTTTCCCCTGTTTCTTATACCAGTCTCAGAGGCCCTGAAAAGGTTTATAGGTACTAATATTTCCTCACTGACTAAACAGTAAAAAGAAATACTATATGATATACATCCCCACTCAACAAAACTTCCCAAAGAGAATAAATGATAATAACAGTTAGAAATATATAATTGTTTCTACTTTTAGCACAAGGCCAGCAATTATCCCAGTACATTACTGGTACTTTATTTTATCGACCCCATGATTTCTATAGGCACAAGGCCAGCAATTTGGGGAAAGGGGGAGTCAATTAAATCGACTCCAGCGCAATACTAGTGCTTTATTTTATCAACCCCATAAGGATGAAAGGCAAAGCTAACCTTGACAGGATTTTAACTCAGAACATAATCAGTGGAAAGAAGCTGCAATAGAGAAAGATGTGGGTAGGGATTGTGAAAGCTGATCTCAAGATACTGAACCTCACTAAGAAGATGACAAAGGAATGCAACAGATGGAGGGAACCTGTGCTAGATAAAACCCATCTGACCCATGCATGCATGAAAAAAAGAATAGATGTAAAATGCTGTTAATAATGATATATTAATCTCAGTGCAATAAAGCCTGTGTAGTTAAGAAGTTTGCTTCACAACCGTGTGGTTTCAGATTGTGATCCCACTGTATGGCATCGTGGGCAAGTGTCTTCAACCATAGCATCATGTTCACTGAAGCCTTAGTGACGTTTGCTACATAGAAACCATGTGGAAGTCTGTCAGAGAGACTTTTCCTGTTCTTGGATAATAGACTTAATCATTTATCAGTTTTAACACAACCTGGTTCTTTCTTGAGTATATTTAGTCCATACTGGGACAAATATTTGGGTCAAGTTACCAGTCTGAGGATTACTTCCTCTCTTCCTACCACCAATCAAGAAGAATCTAAAACACGGTTAAATCTCTAGTGATAGTGCCACAATTAAATGGTACCAGTGCACTCTTTACAGTATTAGGAAGAGCAACCAGCTAGAGAAGTGTTACCGATGGCATGGGTTCAAATTGGAATTAACTTGGAGCAAGGCAACCCATCCAACAGAGGACAATGTGGAAAGCGGATGTAAAATGATGAATATATATGATGATGATAATGATCTTTTAACATCCATTTTTCGACATTAGCATGGGTTAGATGAGTTATCCTGTTGTGATATAGGTCAGGTCAGGTGACCATGTCTTGCTCATACAGAGTTGAATTTGGCTTGGTTTCTACAGTTGGAAGCCCTTCCTAATGCCAACCACATTTACAGTGAGTACTGGGTGATTTTTGTTGTGACACCTACATTACCACTTTACAGTATGGGCTGGACACTTTTTTGTCATTTCACCTACACGACTACTTTACAGTGTGGGCTGGGTGCTTTTTGTCATGTTGCCATCACAACCACTTTGGTGGGAAAGGTGAGGGAGGATTGGGAGGTGGGCATATGGGCATATGTGAGGGGCATGTTCGGTCTTGGTCCTATGTCATCATCTTTGAGAGGTGCAATTGTGTGAGGTCAGCTTTTATCACCTCATCCCAAGTCTTCCTGGGTCTCCCGATATATATATATATACACACACACACGCAGAGGAAGAAAGAGGGATATAAATTCAGAGCATCCCTTTCAGAAAGGCTACCAAGGGTGGATTACAGAAAATTATGTACGATAAAGGAGTTTTCATAAAATATAAAGGTGAGATTGCTAAAATCAATGGTATATCCAGTAATGGTGTATGGATGTGAAAGCTAGATAATTAACAAACAAGATAGAAGTAACCTGTTGCATTGAAAATATAGTGCTTCAGAAAATTATTGAGAACATCATGGACAGAAAGAAGAACAAATAGATCAATATTGCAGCAAGTGAAACCTGAGAATCCTCGGGAAAACACCATTGATTGTCAAACATAGATTAAAATACTTTGGTTATGCCATGAAGAAGAGGAGGGGGTATTGTGTGAGTAGTAACTGAAGGTTCAAAAAGAAAAAAAGTAAAATATGCATGAGATGGATAGAAGAGGAAATAGTAGCAAGTGGTAGTAATTCATTTTCACAGCTGAGGCATATATCTAATAGGCAACACCTTCCTCTACCTTCTCTCCTTACATACACCTCCCTTTGCAGTAACCATCCCTCCCCTATTACCTATGCCTGCAATTTCCTCAAGCTTCCTTCCCCTCCCTTCCTAATTCCAAGACAAAAAGTGCCCAGTCCACACTGTAAAGTGGTCATATTGGCAACATGACAAAAAGTACCTAGTCCACACTATAATGTGGTCGTGTAGGTGACATGACAAAAAGCAACCAGCACACATTGTAGATGTGGTTGGCGTTAGGAAGGGCATCCAGCTGTAGAAACCAAGCCAAAATCTGCCTTGGGTGAACTAGATATGGTCCTCTGACCTGATCATCCCATCCTACTAATGTGGAAGATGGACGTTAAACTATGATGATGATGATACATGATACATGATTTTCCATTCACTGCAACAAAAAGTATACCCTCTTCTCTATGTGTCTCCAAGAACTCCATGTTCTGTGCCATGGTGAATTTTCCTGATAATTATGTGACGGGAATAAAAAGGTTGATTATCAACGTCCTGGTACTGGAGTAGACTCACCGGTCAGAATAAAAATGCAATCTGACCCATTCATGCCTCCCTACACAATTACTCCCAAGTAACTATTTTCATCATTGTACCCCCACCCATATCCCAGGATCATCTCGCCCCACTCACATTTAAATCCTCAAACACCATCCATACTCCATAGTAGCTGTTCACACCATCACAGTACTCTCTAGCTCTATTCGAGATCAACCCCTCTCTTCTCAAGATGACCCCCACCTCATTCTAAATCCTAATACACTAATCCTAACTCCTTAGTAAGAGTTTGCATTCATCACTGTATTACCCACACTATCTTAGATCAACCCATCCATTCCACACATGACCCTCCCACAGACTTATATGTCCATGGCACACTTTCTCCACCTCCATCTTTTCTCCAATTCATTCATGCCTTTCAATCCCACTAAACTTGTCATACACACATGACACTATACTTGTCCTCCCCCATCCCAAACTATTGTCACTTACCCATGACATATCAACTTGACCTCTGACCTCTGAATTATGCACCCAATTGGGTAGCGTCCTCCCAGAGACATTTTGGAGGAACTGCATTTCAGCCACTTTTATTTGCAATTGTATTCTTTTAATCATTGCCCAAGATTCATGACCATAAGAAAAGGTAGCACAAACATCAAATTGAAGATAGTGAGTTTAGCTTTTACACCCATGTCCCTTTTTTGATGACCAAGTGCTGAAGGTGGCACATTATTATATCAGTTCCAACAAATGTTGCATTAAATTTAGCTTCCTGCCTTCCATCACTTGTGAGAATGACCCCAAGATAATAAACTTCTCTACCTGCTTCAGTGTAACTCTACTGACATACAGAGTGCACTGCATAGGCCTTCTCGAGAGGACAAATGTCTCAGACTTTGCAGTACTGATTTTCATTCCTGCCAAGCAGCACTCAATAGCTGACCTGTCCAGTGAATGTCAGAGAACACATTCCAATGATTTAAGTAGTACCAAGCCGTCAGCAAATATCAGCTCACTGGTCTTACACTTCCAACCCAAATTTGAATGTCATTCCTATTCATGAAGATTAGGAACAGGAAAAGTGACAATAACCTTTGTGGAGTCCGACACCCTCATTCTCAATCCCTTGCATGTTAATTTCATGAGCTGGCTGTTGATCAAACAACTGGAAGACTCATCAACTGAACCAATGGAGGTCTAACACACGCACACACAGAGCTAGCACAATCACCGAATTGATGGTGGACAGATTTTCTAATGCAATCTCTCTCCAATATCCTCTCTTTCTTTAAATAGATATATATTGATACACAAATAGACATATTTTAATTTTATTCTTCCACTAGTTTCAGTCATTGGACAGTAACCATACTGGAGCATCACCTTCAAAGGTTTAAGTTGATTCTTCTGACCCTCAGTATTTTGTTTGATACTTCTTTAATCGCCCTCTTAAGATTCAAAATACAAAGTGGACATTGGTATAAGGGGAAATAATTCAGTCAGACAATAATAGCAAAGAGCATTTCTATTTAAATGTACTGGGTTTCATCCCATGATCATACACATGCACGCACACACACAAACACATGGCTGGGACATTTGTTATTAAAACATCCAAGAAACCTCCAGCTAAACTGGTATAAAGGTAGCAGTAAATTTCTTATACTTTTTGCATTTCACACACATATACGCGAACATGAAGAAACTAAATCAGGAGTGGAGATTTGTTGCCGCTCTTAAGCTGCTGTTTTTTTAAATATAAAAAAAATGTTTCCTTTCATTATTCATTTACGTTTCTCTTCAGAAAAGCATCCTTATCCTTAAACACACACACACATATAAATTGATGAAAGTTACGGAGTAGGTAGACCCAGAAACACCTGGGACGATTTGATAAATTCTGACCTTACACACTTACACCTCTCTAAAACAATGTCACTGGACCGAGATCATTGCCTATGTACAAAGCGAAACCTACAGTCAGTAGGCACCTCTTAACCAAATATATACCCCATCCCACTACCCCCCCCCCCCCACTCCCACGAACACCACCCTTTCTCCGTAAAGTTAAGTTGGTACCACAACATCCAGTCCAAAATAAATGAGGTCGTGTAGGTGTCACGACAAAAAAGACACACAGTCCATGCTGTAATGTGTCGTGTAGGTGACACGGTAAAAACCTCCCAGTCCACACTGTAAACATGGTTGGTGTTAGGAAGGACATCCAGCCGTAGAAAACCTGCCAGACAGTCCTATACGAGTGAGACATTGTCACCCGACCAATCTTGCCTCAAGTAGGACAATTCCCGTCTAAACCCATGCTAGCATGGAAGATAGATGCTAAACGATGATGATGATGATATATATATGTATATGTAAAAGTAAACAGAAAAAAACAACACAATTGGTACAGTATATGGAAGGAATATATTAGGTTAATGCTTGAAATAGCAGGAAGAGGGTCTTAACATTTCGGACGCTAGTCCTTCATAAGAAGAAAGAATGAGAAATTAGAAAGATTGAAGGGATGGGGGTGGAATCAGAAAAATGGTTTCAGAGGAAAAAATATATATATATATCATCATCATCATTTTTCACATCTGCTTTTCCATGCTTCCATGGTTTGGATGAGTCCTCAGCATGGCATCACTCCACACATCACAATCCTTTTTCCTCTCTGTGAGACTCAGTGATTTGAGGTCAGATCTCACAACCTCTGTCTAGGTCTTTCTTGGTCCACTTCTACCACAATTTCATTCCACTGGCATTTCCTCACCCAATGATCATTGACCATGTGCATCACATATCCAAACCAATGCTGTCTTCTCTCCTGAACACCACCTTGAATTCCTCTTAAACCTAGCTTCTCCTTCAACTCATTCAAGCTCTGCCTCTCTCTCACATTTACATTGCACATCCAATGGAGCATGGTTGCTTCACTTCTGTCCAATCTATGCTCATCCTCCACAATCACAGCCCATGTTTCACTACCATGCAGCATCGCACTTTGCACTCAAGCATCATACAGTCATCCTTTTGTACGTAGGGTGAAACATACTGTGGTCAACAGCAGGAGAAGCATAGAGAAGTTCCCATGCATAGCCAGTCTTATTCCTCTGTTATGGCCTGGGGAACTACATTCCTCACAAAATTTAACAAAGCTTCTTATATAAAATTTTCAATGAACGTTTTTAGATATAAACACTTTAAAATAAATAGTTTTATATCGTAGAACCAGGGCCAGTTTCAGGTAATTTAGTGTCAAAAGGGGTAAAGGTGTTTACTGAGTGAAAAACAAACAATAGTATCATTCTTAGTATTCTTGTAGAAGACTTTTTAGCACCAAAATATTGCTAATGTACAAAACTCTGTTACCTATCTAGTTAGACAAGCTATTTCACTGCATCTGCTTTAGTCTAAGGACACAGTATAGTAGATGTATCAGTTTGAAAATCAACTATTATGCCTCTGCACAAGGAGTGAGAAAATAGAGAAAGTTTTTTTTTTAAATCATCTACATTGGAATGTCTCTTGGTATAAAACTCAGTTATATTTCCCAAATACAATATTTATGTATTCTTCTGTACATACTCTTTTACTGGTTTCAGTCAGTAGACTGCAGCCATGCTGGGTACTGTATTAAAGTGATGTTTTAGTTTATTATATTAACCCCAGTGTGTGTTTTTATCAACCCTGGTACTTATTTTATCGCTGTCTTTTTGTCAAACAGCAAAGTTACAAAACATAAACATGGAGACAAACACAAACACAGACGGACAACCCTTCCCTATGCACATTTATATAGATATATTTGATAGGCTTCAGCAGTACTGTCTGCCAAATTTCACTCACAAGGTATTACTCAACCCAAGTCTAGAGTAGAAGGTTCCATGCAGTGGAAATAAACCTGAAACCATAATGGTTGTAAAATGAATTCCTTAACCGTACAACCATGTCTCCACCTTAATGATTAAATAGAAATCAATAGTAAAATTTACATCAGAATAGCAGGATAAAGAAAGAGAGGGAATTTATCTAAAGACTATTCAAAATATCAGTTCATTTCTCAAACTAACACTGTACATATATATCTTTTTATATTTTACTTCATTACCATCTCATATATGAACAATTGTAAAAACATTTGCTATTGTCTTTCAGCGTTATTGTACCTTTCTTTTATCGCTGTTGTTGCTGACGCCATTATTATTAATTATTATTATCATTGTCATTATCATTAAATAAAAAAAATTATTATTATCATCATCATCGAAGTAATTATGATTATCATTATCCTTGTTGTTGTTGCTGTTAATTTTTTTTTTTATCTGTGCTTTATCATCATGGTAATATGCCATCCAGGATTTTTTATTTTTTATTCCACAGTACAGTTTTTGTAGCTATGACAACCAGACATAGCTGCCAGTTAGAAATATACCAAATAGTAAAAAAAAAAAAATTATATAAAATGAATGATAAAAAGATGTGACCAAAATTTAACAATTATTTTAGATAAAAAGAACAAAACAGTGGCGTGAGATTTTGTGCAGTACTAAGAAGAATGAGACCTCCTGCTGAGACCTCTTGACTAATCACATTATATATATACTAGACCGGTGGATTGGCAGTATCGGTAGAGGGTCGGACGCCATGCTTTCCAACATAGTTACGTCCCTTTACGATCTGAGTTCAAATCCCGCCGAGGTTGACTTTGCCTTTCATCCTTACGGGGTCGATAAAATAAAGTACCAGTAATGCACTGGATAATTGCTGGCCTTGTGCCTAAGGTAGAAACAATTATATATATACTAGACCACCAGTGACCCGTTGGGTCATATTCCCTTTAAAGCATTTTTGAAAAATCATATTCACTTAAAAATAATTTTTGAATAATTAAAATATACACAGACATGCATATAATATGAAATGAAACTGGAAGGCCCATATATATATATATATACGTGTGTGTGTGTGTATGTATATATATATATATATATAAATGTGTGTGTATATATGTATGTGTGTGTGTATATATATATATGTGTGGGTGTCTGATCTATATACATTGGTCATAGACACACATACACATATACACACACATACATACATCGATAAAATAAAGTACCGGTAATGCGCTGGGTAATTGCTGGCCTTGTGCCTAAAGTAGAAACATATATATACACAGCAACATCACCAGATCTCTCTCTTCCATTCTCCTGCTCTGTCTCCTTT
The DNA here is from genome assembly GCA_964016885.1 of Eledone cirrhosa. Classification (NCBI taxonomy): domain Eukaryota; kingdom Metazoa; phylum Mollusca; class Cephalopoda; order Octopoda; family Eledonidae; genus Eledone; species Eledone cirrhosa. The sequence continues at coordinate 225,471,455 of OZ024743.1, forward strand.
CCCTATGTCTCTCTTTCAATCTACTCTCTCACAACCAGCATCTCTTTCTCACTATCTCTCTGTTTATGAAGGCAATCGGGGCACGGGTTCCCATGCTCCGATTTACATGAAACTTGTTTTATTCCATTTGTATGCCCATTTCAGGGTCAACTTCCTATCAAAGTATTTTCCAATTATGCACCCTTTTGGCTGTATTACATTACAGACAAGCAAGCAATCACAGAGTTTTAGTAGAATATAGATAGATATATTTCTTTATTAGCCACAGGGGCACAAAAGAAGGGGACAAATACAAAGGGGGAAGTTTACATACAATAAAAACGTGTAAAATGTTATCACAGATGGAAGTAGAATATAGATAGATAGATAGATAGATAGATGAATGGAGGACTGTGAGACTGTCAATCTCTCTTCAATTTCTGTACATATTGTCAATTACGATTTTATTTGACGTATTATATTGTAACAAAAAGGTACAACGAGATATGACAAATATGTAAAGAGTGTTACCTAAATAACAGTTAATGTAATGTAACATATATACAAAGGATAATACAATATCATGATTAAGGTAACGTGTTCTTTGTAACGAGTTGTTGTTAACAGTGAAGTGAAAATGAAATAGTGTTGTTGTTGTTAGCAGTAAATTAAAAATGAAATACGAGGTGGGCCAGAAAAGTTCCAGGACTGATGTCACAAAAGATCTATTTTAAACCCAAACTTCACACTCAGAGTTTTCTCCTTCAAATTAATCCCCCTGGAGTATGTAACTGTCATCTTAGCTCTCTGCAGCGATCAAACTTTTTTCTTCATAATTTTATATACATGTCCTCTGTTTCAAGTCATCAAGCAATGAGCACAGAGCAATGAACAGACTTGAAAACTCCGTCAGAAGCACTGGGATTGCTGCAGCAAGTGTATGGAGATGAGACGATGTCACGCTCACGTGTTTTTGAGTGGTGCAAGAGGTTTAAAGAAGGACGCGAGGACGTGGAAGATGACCCCAGGAGCGGAAGGCCTTCAACAACCAGGACCGAGGTCAACATTGAGCGCGTCAGGCAGATGGTGCGTAGCGATTGTCGGCTGACTGTTCGAGTGATGGCAAATGAGCTGGGCATCAATCAGGACAGCGTCTGGAAGATTCTCACTGAAGATTTGGACATGCGGAAAGTATGTGCGAAGATGGTGCCAAAACTGCTGAACGATGACCAGAAGGGTGCCAGGACATCCCCGAGCGTCTTGAAACCGAACCAGTCTTGTTAAAGACAGTCATCACCGGTGATGAGTCATGGATCTTCGAGTACGACCTGGAGGGGACCCGTTTTGAAGACGTGGACGACATCAAAAGGACCGTGATGACGGAACTGTGGAGGATCCCGGAAGAATCCTTCCAGAGCTGCATGCAAGCATGACAGAAAAGGATGGAAAAGTGCATTAGACTCCAGGGGGATTACTTTGAAGGAGAAAACTCTTAGTGTGAAGTTTGGCTTTGAAATAAATCTTTTGTGACATCAGTCCTGGAACTTTTCTGACCCACTTCTTAGTAGGAATCAGAAGGCTTTTTTGATAGTTAACAACAAGGTAATTTATTAAGTTATTTCTCAATTACTGCTAAAAATGAATGAGTGAGAAAGCCACACAAATATGCTTGTGATAAAGACAGATGTGTTGGAAGAGGGAAAGTAGTTTTACAAAGGTGTTTAGAAATAAGTATTTTTAGAGGAAGTTAATAGATAGTGGTGAGAGTGTTACGAAAGTTAATATTTGTTTGTGTATTGTATCACAGAGAGTAACCGAAGTAGTCCAAGGTAATGTGGCAAATATCATCATAAGGCATTACAACGTTTTTTGATATATTATTTATTTACAAACAGATTACAAAGGTTTAGCTGGCATGCCATAATGAAGTGAATAGACAAATTAAGAGTTTAAGGAGGTACGGTCAACTGGCTGAGGCGTTAGCCAGACCCGTAGTGATATTTGTTGCTACATATTGTCTATGCTTGAGGAACGAAATCAAGAGATGTTTACCTTCTGGTGACGAGATTCAAAGAGAGATTTTCGAAGCAAAACGGAAATTTTTCCCTTTCGGCGGAAGTTGAAATACATTCTCCTACGTTGATAGTGATTGGCTGAACTGAGCCAAATAACGTATGGAGAATGTATGCAAGAGCCATCAGAATGTAGGTCACTACAATACCCCCTATTTAGTCTGGAAGATGATATATAAGATTGAATTAGCAGGAAAAACGCTGAAAGAGAGCACATCAATGAAAAAATTGAACAAAAGAATGCACCCAAGAAGAAAAATGAGGCGCTAAGGGCTTTGTTGCGCCGCAGTGTCAAATGACTAGCTGTTTTGCTATTTATGCGTGACCACCCGGTGTCTAACATAAAACGGATAAAGTCTGACATGGGAAAAGTTGCTGTTCTTGCATTAAATGTTAGCTGTTATGGTAAGTGTTGTACCAGAGCTGTGGATGAAGCTGTTTTGGTAGTTTACCAGTAGCTGTTATCAATGATGGTGCTGTTCATGCTTTACCAGAGCTGTATAGCTGTTATGGTAAGTGTTATACCAGAGCTGTGTAGATGGAGCTGTTATGGTAAATGTTGTAGCAGAGCTGGCAAGAAGATGATGGGTAGGCGAGAAATTGTTGGCCTCCCAGATGAATTGCCGGAGGTGCTAGGCATCCAGGAAAAAATGGCTAAAGTTGCTTTGAAAAGAAAAAAGCAAGTTGAATCTGGAGGTGAGTTGTAGTTGAAGCTGTAATTCTGGCGATTCGTCGAAGAAATGGTGGAAATGCTGACAGGTCCAGTTCCATCTGTTGTTTTCCCAGTGAGTCGGGTAAAGTAACAAGATTGAGGTTGTTATGTCACAGAACAACGATCGAAGTCGAAGGTTGAAGACAAATCTAGAGTCACCAATATTATGAACGCCACGTCTGACACCATAGTGGTGAGAAGACTGTCAGGAAGCAGTGAATCTTCAGTAAATAATTGTTTCTACTTTAGGCACAAGGCCAGCAATTAACCAGGGCATTACTGGTACTTTATTTTATCGACCCCGTAAGGATGAAAGGCAAAGTCAACCTCGACGAGATTCAAAGAGAGAGATTTTCGAAGCGAAGCGGGAATTTTTCCCTTTTGGCGGAAGTTGAAATACATTCTCCTACGCTGATAGCGATTGGCTGAACTGAGCCAAACAATGTATGGAGAATGTATTCAAGAGCCATCAGAATGTAGGTCACTACAGGTGTATGTATAAATCTATACTATAAAGCTGACGGCCGTATGTAGGTAACAAATAAAAATATTGCATACGCTGAGGTGAGGCTCTAACAATGAAATTTCCATTATGGTTGTACAAATTATTGTTTGTTAAAAAATGTGTTCTCTGTTCAGCCTTTATTGTTGTAACTATCAATTTTCTTTAGCGTACTGGCTACTGAACTGGGGAATCCTCAAAACTATTCAAACCCAACATCAGAGCACATTATCCCCACCCCCCTCCTCGCTGACTTGAGATGCGTGCGGTATCTTTGCACTGAAATGGAGGGGGGATTTCTGAAAAGATAAAATGTCGGTATACCTAGCCTAATATAACATATATGTCAACTCCCTGTCTGTTGTTGGCGATAGTAGTTGGAAGTTGAGTTGGTCAGTCTTGGCAGTTCCCATATTTCTAATTGAAAACAAAACATATTTTCCAAGTAATCTTGAAAAAAAGAAAAGAAAACAAAAACGCCCAGAGATTTGGTAATATACTTTCTCATTAAGTTGGTGTTTGGAACATAATATAATAAAGGTTCTTAATAGTGAAAGGATTTTAAAATTTTAAATATAAACATTTCAAAACAGTTTTATATCGTAGAACCACGGACAGTTTGTTAACCAAATGTTTAAGCTGATATTTGGAACGTAGCTAAAGAGAAGTTCTTACATAAAATTATGATGGAAGCATTTTAAAACAAAGTTTTTCACCGTAGTACCCGGAATCATTTCCGACAATTTGGTAGGAAAAAGTTTAATCACAGACCAAGAATCTTTAGATGTGTTGTCAGTATCTTTTAAGCGCAGTTTAAAGAATCACACACCAAGAATCGCTGGACTTCTTCTTTTGAGAAATTTCTTCATATGAATGAGGAGGGCTTGTTGCATACGAATGTCGAGATCTTTCTTCATATGAATGAGGAGGGCTTGTTGCATACGAATGTTGAGAGTTTTCTTCATATGAACGAGGGGGGCTTGTTGCATACGAATGTTGAGAGCTTTCTTCATATGAACGAGGAGGGCTTGTTGCATACGAATGTTGAGAGCTTTCTTCATATGAATGAGGAGGGCTTGTTGCATACGAATGTCGAGATCTTTCTTCATATGAACGAGGAGGGATTGTTGCATACGAATGTCGAGATCTTTCTTCATATTAACGAGGATAGCTTGTTGCATACGAATGTCGAGAGCTTTCTTCATATGAATGAGGAGGGCTTGTTGCATACGAATGTCGAGATCTTTCCTCATATTAATGAGGATAGCTTGTTGCATACGAATGTCAAGATCTTTCTTCATATGAACGAGGAGGGCTTGTTACATACGAATGTCGAGATCTTTCTTCATATGAACGAGGAGGGCTTGTTGCATACGAATGTCGAGATCTTTCTTCATATGAATGAGGAGGGCTTGCTGCATACGAATGTCGAGATCTTTCTTCATATGAATGAGGAGGGCTTGTTGCATACGAATGTCGAGATCTTTCTTCATGTGAACGAGAAGGGCTTGTTGCATACGAATGTCGAGATGTTTCTTCATATGAACGAGGAGGGCTTGTTGCATACGAATGTTGAGAGCTTTCTTCATATGAATCGAAAGTGAAAAATGTCCCCGAAACAAGGGAGATAATTCGAATATCACTTGAATTGTTTTTCATTAGCAAACAAATAATTTCGAATGTCGAGATCTTTCTTCATATGAATGAGGAGGGCTTGTTGCATACGAATGTCGAGATGTTTCTTCATATGAACGAGGAGGGCTTGTTGCATACGAATGTCGAGATCTTTCTTCATATGAACGAGAAGGGCTTGTTGCATACGAATGTTGAGAGTTTTCTTCATATGAACGAGGAGGGCTTGTTGCATACGAATGTTGAGAGCTTTCTTCATATGAATGAGGAGGGCTTGTTGCATACGAAGGTCGAGAGCTTTCTTCATATTAACGAGGATAGCTTGTTGCATACGAATGTCGAGATCTTTCTTCATATGAACGAGGAGGGCTTGTTGCATACGAATGTCGAGATCTTTCTTCATATGAATGAGAAGGGCTTGTTGCATACGAGTGTCGAGATCTTTCTTCATATGAACGAGGAGGGCTTGTTGCATACGAATGTCGAGATCTTTCTTCATATGAATGAGGAGGGCTTGTTGCATACGAATGTCGAGATCTTTCTTCATATGAACGAGGAGGGCTTGTTGCATACGAATGTCGAGATCTTTCTTCATATGAATGAGGAGGGCTTGTTGCATACGAATGTCTAGATCTTTCTTCATATGAACGAGGAGGGCTTGTTGCATACGAATGTCGAGATCTTTCTTCATATGAACGAGGATAGCTTGTTGCATACGAATGTCGAGATCTTTCTTCATATGAATGAGGAGGGCTTGTTGCATACGAATGTCGAGATCTTTCTTCATATGAATGAGGAGGGCTTGTTGCATACGAATGTCGAGATCTTTCTTCATATGAACGAGGGCTTGTTGCATACGAATGTCGAGAGCTTTCTTCATATTAACGAGGATAGCTTGTTGCATACGAATGTCGAGAGCTTTCTTCATATGAACGAGGAGGGCTTGTTGCATACGAATGTCGAGAGCTTTCTTCATATGAATGAGGAGGGCTTGTTGCATACGAATGTCGAGATCTTTCTTCATATGAACGAGGAGGGCTTGTTGCATACGAATGTCGAGATCTTTCTTCATATGAATGAGGAGGGCTTGTTGCATACGAATGTCTAGATCTTTCTTCATATGAACGAGGAGGGCTTGTTGCATACGAATGTCGAGATCTTTCTTCATATGAACGAGGATAGCTTGTTGCATACGAATGTCGAGATCTTTCTTCATATGAATGAGGAGGGCTTGTTGCATACGAATGTCGAGATCTTTCTTCATATGAATGAGGAGGGCTTGTTGCATACGAATGTCGAGATCTTTCTTCATATGAACGAGGGCTTGTTGCATACGAATGTCGAGAGCTTTCTTCATATTAACGAGGATAGCTTGTTGCATACGAATGTCGAGAGCTTTCTTCATATGAACGAGGAGGGCTTGTTGCATACGAATGTCGAGAGCTTTCTTCATATGAATGAGGAGGGCTTGTTGCATACGAATGTCGAGATCTTTCTTCATATGAACGAGGAGGGCTTGTTGCATACGAATGTCGAGATCTTTCTTCATATGAATGAGAAGGGCTTGTTGCATACGAATGTCGAGATCTTTCTTCATATGAACGAGGAGGGCTTGTTGCATACGAATGTCGAGATCTTTCTTCATATGAATGAGGAGGGCTTGTTGCATACGAATGTCGAGATCTTTCTTCATATGAACGAGGAGGGCTTGTTGCATACGAATGTCGAGATCTTTCTTCATATGAATGAGGAGGGCTTGTTGCATACGAATGTCTAGATCTTTCTTCATATGAACGAGGAGGGCTTGTTGCATACGAATGTCGAGATCTTTCTTCATATGAACGAGGATAGCTTGTTGCATACGAATGTCGAGATCTTTCTTCATATGAATGAGGAGGGCTTGTTGCATACGAATGTCGAGATCTTTCTTCATATGAATGAGGAGGGCTTGTTGCATACGAATGTCGAGATCTTTCTTCATATGAACGAGGGCTTGTTGCATACGAATGTCGAGAGCTTTCTTCATATGAATGGGGAGGTCTTGTTGCATACGAATGTCGAGATCTTTCTTCACGTGAATGAGGAGGGCTTGTTGCATACGAATGTCGAGATCTTTCTTCATATGAACGAGGAGGGTTGTTGCATACGAATGTCGAGATCTTTCTTCATATGAATGAGGAGGGCTTGTTGCATACGAATGTCGAGATCTTTCTTCATATGAATGAGAAGGGCTTGTTGAATACGAATGTCGAGATCTTTCTTCATATGAACGAGGGCTTGTTGCATACGAATGTGGAGAGCTTTCTTCATATGAACGAGGAGGGCTTGTTGCATACGAATGTCGAGATGTTTCTTCATATGAATGAGGAGGGCTTGTTGCATACGAATGCCGAGATGTTTCTTCATATGAATGAGGAGGGCTTGTTGCATACGAATGTCGAGATCTTTCTTCATATGAATGGGGAGGGCTTGTTGCATACGAATGTCGAGATGTTTCTTCATATGAATGGGGAGGGCTTGTTGCATACGAATGTCGAGAGCTTTCTTCATATTAACGAGGATAGCTTGTTGCATACGAATGTCGAGATCTTTCTTCCTATTAACGAGGATAGCTTGTTGCATACGAATGTCGAGAGCTTTCTTCATATGAACGAGGATAGCTTGTTGTATACGAATGTCGAGAGCTTTCTTCATATGAACGAGGAGGGCTTGTTGCATACGAATGTCAAGATCTTTCTTCATATTAATGAGGATAGCTTGTTGCATACGAATGTCAAGATCTTTCTTCATATGAACGAGGAGGGCTTGTTGCATACGAATGTCGAGATCTTTCTTCATATGAACGAGAAGGGCTTGTTGCATACGAATGTCGAGATCTTTCTTCATATGAATGAGGAGGGCTTGCTGCATACGAATGTCAAGATCTTTCTTCATATGAACGAGGAGTGCTTGTTGCATACGAATGTCGAGATCTTTCTTCATATGAACGAGGTGAGCTTGTTGCATACGAATGTCGAGATCTTTCTTCATATGAATGAGGAGGGCTTGCTGCATACGAATGTCAATATCTTTCTTCATATGAACGAGGAGGGCTTGTTGCATACGAATGTCGAGATCTTTCTTCATATGAACGAGGGCTTGTTGCATACGAATGTCGAGAGCTTTCTTCTTATGAACGAGGAGGGTTTGTTGCATACGAATGTCGAGAGCTTTCTTAATATGAACGAGGAGGGCTTGTTGCATACGAATGTCGAGATCTTTCTTCATATGAACGAGGAGGGCTGGTTGCATACGAATGTCGAGATCTCTCTTCATATGAATCAGGAGGGCTTGTTGCATACAAATGTTCAGATCTTTCTTCATATGAACGAGGAGGGCTTGTTGCATACGAATGTCGAGATCTTTTTTCATATGAATGAGGAGGGCTTGTTGCATACGAATGTCAAGATCTTTGTTAATATGAACGAGGAGGGCTTCTGGCATACGAATGTCGAGATCTTTCTTCATATGAACGAGGAGGGCTTGTTGCATACGAATGTCGAGATCTTTCTTCATATGAATGAGGAGGGCTTGTTGCATACGAATGTCGAGATCTTTCTTCATATGAACGAGGAGGGCTTGTTGCATACGAATGTCGAGATCTTTCTTCATATGAATGAGGAGGGCTTGTTGCATACGAATGTCTAGATCTTTCTTCATATGAACGAGGAGGGCTTGTTGCATACGAATGTCGAGATCTTTCTTCATATGAACGAGGATAGCTTGTTGCATACGAATGTCGAGATCTTTCTTCATATGAATGAGGAGGGCTTGTTGCATACGAATGTCGAGATCTTTCTTCATATGAATGAGGAGGGCTTGTTGCATACGAATGTCGAGATCTTTCTTCATATGAACGAGGGCTTGTTGCATACGAATGTCGAGAGCTTTCTTCATATTAACGAGGATAGCTTGTTGCATACGAATGTCGAGAGCTTTCTTCATATGAACGAGGAGGGCTTGTTGCATACGAATGTCGAGAGCTTTCTTCATATGAATGAGGAGGGCTTGTTGCATACGAATGTCGAGATCTTTCTTCATATGAACGAGGAGGGCTTGTTGCATACGAATGTCGAGATCTTTCTTCATATGAATGAGGAGGGCTTGTTGCATACGAATGTCTAGATCTTTCTTCATATGAACGAGGAGGGCTTGTTGCATACGAATGTCGAGATCTTTCTTCATATGAACGAGGATAGCTTGTTGCATACGAATGTCGAGATCTTTCTTCATATGAATGAGGAGGGCTTGTTGCATACGAATGTCGAGATCTTTCTTCATATGAATGAGGAGGGCTTGTTGCATACGAATGTCGAGATCTTTCTTCATATGAACGAGGGCTTGTTGCATACGAATGTCGAGAGCTTTCTTCATATTAACGAGGATAGCTTGTTGCATACGAATGTCGAGAGCTTTCTTCATATGAACGAGGAGGGCTTGTTGCATACGAATGTCGAGAGCTTTCTTCATATGAATGAGGAGGGCTTGTTGCATACGAATGTCGAGATCTTTCTTCATATGAATGAGGAGGGCTTGTTGCATACGAATGTCGAGATCTTTCTTCATATGAACGAGGAGGGCTTGTTGCATACGAATGTCGAGATCTTTCTTCATATGAATGAGGAGGGCTTGTTGCATACGAATGTCTAGATGTTTCTTCATATGAACGAGGAGGGCTTGTTGCATACGAATGTCGAGATCTTTCTTCATATGAACGAGGATAGCTTGTTGCATACGAATGTCGAGATCTTTCTTCATATGAATGAGGAGGGCTTGTTGCATACGAATGTCGAGATCTTTCTTCATATGAATGAGGAGGGCTTGTTGCATACGAATGTCGAGATCTTTCTTCATATGAACGAGGGCTTGTTGCATACGAATGTCGAGAGCTTTCTTCATATTAACGAGGATAGCTTGTTGCATACGAATGTCGAGAGCTTTCTTCATATGAACGAGGAGGGCTTGTTGCATACGAATGTCGAGAGCTTTCTTCATATGAATGAGGAGGGCTTGTTGCATACGAATGTCGAGATCTTTCTTCATATGAACGAGGAGGGCTTGTTGCATACGAATGTCGAGATCTTTCTTCATATGAATGAGGAGGGCTTGTTGCATACGAATGTCTAGATCTTTCTTCATATGAACGAGGAGGGCTTGTTGCATACGAATGTCGAGATCTTTCTTCATATGAACGAGGATAGCTTGTTGCATACGAATGTCGAGATCTTTCTTCATATGAATGAGGAGGGCTTGTTGCATACGAATGTCGAGATCTTTCTTCATATGAATGAGGAGGGCTTGTTGCATACGAATGTCGAGATCTTTCTTCATATGAACGAGGGCTTGTTGCATACGAATGTCGAGAGCTTTCTTCATATTAACGAGGATAGCTTGTTGCATACGAATGTCGAGAGCTTTCTTCATATGAACGAGGAGGGCTTGTTGCATACGAATGTCGAGAGCTTTCTTCATATGAATGAGGAGGGCTTGTTGCATACGAATGTCGAGATCTTTCTTCATATGAACGAGGAGGGCTTGTTGCATACGAATGTCGAGATCTTTCTTCATATGAATGAGAAGGGCTTGTTGCATACGAATGTCGAGATCTTTCTTCATATGAACGAGGAGGGCTTGTTGCATACGAATGTCGAGATCTTTCTTCATATGAATGAGGAGGGCTTGTTGCATACGAATGTCGAGATCTTTCTTCATATGAACGAGGAGGGCTTGTTGCATACGAATGTCGAGATCTTTCTTCATATGAACGAGGAGTGCTTGTTGCATACGAATGTCGAGATCTTTCTTCATATGAACGAGGTGAGCTTGTTGCATACGAATGTCGAGAGCTTTCTTCATATTAACGAGGATAGCTTGTTGCATACGAATGTCGAGAGCTTTCTTCATATGAATGAGGAGGGCTTGTTGCATACGAATGTCTAGATCTTTCTTCATATGAACGAGGAGGGCTTGTTGCATACGAATGTCGAGATCTTTCTTCATATGAACGAGGATAGCTTGTTGCATACGAATGTCGAGATCTTTCTTCATATGAATGAGGAGGGCTTGTTGCATACGAATGTCGAGATCTTTCTTCATATGAATGAGGAGGGCTTGTTGCATACGAATGTCGAGATCTTTCTTCATATGAACGAGGGCTTGTTGCATACGAATGTCGAGAGCTTTCTTCATATGAATGGGGAGGTCTTGTTGCATACGAATGTCGAGATCTTTCTTCACGTGAATGAGGAGGGCTTGTTGCATACGAATGTCGAGATCTTTCTTCATATGAACGAGGAGGGCTTGTTGCATACGAATGTCGAGATCTTTCTTCATATGAATGAGGAGGGCTTGTTGCATACGAATGTCGAGATCTTTCTTCATATGAATGAGAAGGGCTTGTTGAATACGAATGTCGAGATCTTTCTTCATATGAACGAGGGCTTGTTGCATACGAATGTGGAGAGCTTTCTTCATATGAACGAGGAGGGCTTGTTGCATACGAATGTCGAGATGTTTCTTCATATGAATGAGGAGGGCTTGTTGCATACGAATGCCGAGATGTTTCTTCATATGAATGAGGAGGGCTTGTTGCATACGAATGTCGAGATCTTTCTTCATATGAATGGGGAGGGCTTGTTGCATACGAATGTCGAGATGTTTCTTCATATGAATGGGGAGGGCTTGTTGCATACGAATGTCGAGAGCTTTCTTCATATTAACGAGGATAGCTTGTTGCATACGAATGTCGAGATCTTTCTTCCTATTAACGAGGATAGCTTGTTGCATACGAATGTCGAGAGCTTTCTTCATATGAACGAGGATAGCTTGTTGTATACGAATGTCGAGAGCTTTCTTCATATGAACGAGGAGGGCTTGTTGCATACGAATGTCAAGATCTTTCTTCATATTAATGAGGATAGCTTGTTGCATACGAATGTCAAGATCTTTCTTCATATGAACGAGGAGGGCTTGTTGCATACGAATGTCGAGATCTTTCTTCATATGAACGAGAAGGGCTTGTTGCATACGAATGTCGAGATCTTTCTTCATATGAATGAGGAGGGCTTGCTGCATACGAATGTCAAGATCTTTCTTCATATGAACGAGGAGTGCTTGTTGCATACGAATGTCGAGATCTTTCTTCATATGAACGAGGTGAGCTTGTTGCATACGAATGTCGAGATCTTTCTTCATATGAATGAGGAGGGCTTGCTGCATACGAATGTCAATATCTTTCTTCATATGAACGAGGAGGGCTTGTTGCATACGAATGTCGAGATCTTTCTTCATATGAACGAGGGCTTGTTGCATACGAATGTCGAGAGCTTTCTTCTTATGAACGAGGAGGGTTTGTTGCATACGAATGTCGAGAGCTTTCTTAATATGAACGAGGAGGGCTTGTTGCATACGAATGTCGAGATCTTTCTTCATATGAACGAGGAGGGCTGGTTGCATACGAATGTCGAGATCTCTCTTCATATGAATCAGGAGGGCTTGTTGCATACAAATGTTCAGATCTTTCTTCATATGAACGAGGAGGGCTTGTTGCATACGAATGTCGAGATCTTTTTTCATATGAATGAGGAGGGCTTGTTGCATACGAATGTCAAGATCTTTGTTAATATGAACGAGGAGGGCTTCTGGCATACGAATGTCGAGATCTTTCTTCATATGAACGAGGAGGGCTTGTTGCATACGAATGTCGAGATCTTTCTTCATATGAACGAGGAGTGCTTGTTGCATACGAATGTCGAGAGCTTTCTTCATATGAACGAGGAGGGCTTGTTGGATACGAATGTCGAGATTATTCTTCGTATGAATGAGAAGGGCTTGTTGCATACGAATGTCGAGATCTTTCTTCATATGAATGAGGAGGGCTTGTTGCATACGAATGTCAAGATCTTTCTTCATATGAACGAGGATGGCTTGTTGCATACGAATGTCGAGATCTTTCTTCATATGAACGAGGAGGGCTTGTTGCATACGAATGTCGAGAGCTTTCTTCTTATGAACGAGGAGGGCTTGTTGCATACGAATGTCGAGAGCTTTCTTCATATGAACGAGGAGGGCTTGTTGCATACGAATGTCGAGATCTTTCTTTATATGAACGAGGAGGGCTGGGTGCATACGAATGTCGAGATCTCTCTTCATATGAATCAGGAGGGCTTGTTGCATACAAATGTTGAGATCTTTCTTCATATGAATGAGGAGGGCTTGTTGCATACGAATGTCGAGATATTTCTTCATATGAACGAGGAGGGCTTGTTGCATACGAATGTCGAGATCTTTTTTCATATGAATGAGGAGGGCTTGTTGCATACGAATGTCAAGATCTTTCTTCATATGAACGAGGATGGCTTGTTGCATACGAATGTCGAGATCTTTCTTCATATGAACGAGGGCTTGTTGCATACGAATGTCGAGCTCTTTCTTCATATGAATGAGGAGAGCTTGCTGTATACGAATGTCGAGATCTTTCTTCATATTAACGAGGATAGCTTGTTGCATACGAATGTCAAGATCTTTCTTCATATGAACGAGGAGGGCTTGTTGCATACGAATGTCGAGATCTTTTTTCATATGAATGAGGAGGGATTGTTGCACACTAATGTCAAGATCTTTCTTCATATGAACGAGGAGGGCTTGTTGCATACGAATGTCGAGATCTTTCTTCATATGAACGAGGAGGGCTTGTTGCATACGAATGTCGAGATCTTTTTTCATATGTATGAGGAGGGCTTGTTGCATACGAATGTCAAGATCTTTGTTAATATGAACGAGGAGGGCTTGTTCCATACGAATGTCGAGATCTTTCTTCATATGAACGAGGAGTGCTTGTTGCATACGAATGTCGAGATCTTTCTTCATATGAACGAGGAGGGCTTGTTGCATACGAATGTCAAGATCTTTCTTCATATGAACGAGGAGGGCTTGTTGCATACGAATGTCGAGATCTTTCTTCATATGAACGAGGAGAGTTTGTTGCATACGAATGTCGAGAGGTTTCTTCATATGAACGAGGAGGGCTTGTTGGATACGAATGTCGAGATTATTCTTCGTATGAATGAGAAGGGCTTGTTGCATACGAATGTCGAGATCTTTCTTCATATGAATGAGGAGGGCTTGTTGCATACGAATGTCAAGATCTTTCTTCATATGAACGAGGATGGCTTGTTGCATACGAATGTCGAGATCTTTCTTCATATGAACGAGGGCTTGTTGCATACGAATGTCGAGCTCTTTCTTCATATGAATGAGGATGGCTTGTTGCATACGAATGTCTAGATCTTTCTTCATATGAACGAGGAGGGCTTGTTGCATACGAATGTCGAGAGCTTTCTTCTTATGAACGAGGAGGGCTTGTTGCATACGAATGTCGAGAGCTTTCTTCATATGAACGAGGAGGGCTTGTTGCATACGAATGTCGAGATCTTTCTTCATATGAACGAGGAGGGCTGGGTGCATACGAATGTCGAGATCTCTCTTCATATGAATCAGGAGGGCTTATTGCATACAAATGTTGAGATCTTTCTTCATATGAACGAGGAGGGCTTGTTGCATACGAATGTCGAGATCTTTCTTCATATGAACGAGGAGGGCTTGTTGCATACGAATGTCGAGATCTTTTTTCATATGAATGAGGAGGGCTTGTTGCATACGAATGTCAAGATCTTTCTTCATATGAACGAGGAGGGCTTGTTGCATACGAATGTCGAGATCTTTCTTCATATGAACGAGGAGGGCTTGTTGCATACGAATGTCGAGATCTTTTTTCATATGAATGAGGAGGGCTTGTTGCATACGAATGTCAAGATCTTTGCTAATATGAACGAGGGCTTGTTGCATACGAATGTCGAGATCTTTCTTCATATGAACGAGGAGTGCTTGTTGCATACGAATGTCGAGATCTTTCTTCATATGAACGAGGAGGGCTTGTTGCATACGAATGTCAAGATCTTTCTTCATATGAACGAGGAGGGCTTGTTGCATACGAATGTCGAGATCTTTCTTCATATGAACGAGGAGAGTTTGTTGCATACGAATGTCGAGAGGTTTCTTCATATGAACGAGGAGGGCTTGTTGGATACGAATGTCGAGATTATTCTTCGTATGAATGAGAAGGGCTTGTTGCATACGAATGTCGAGATCTTTCTTCATATAAATGAGGAGGGCTTGTTGCATACGAATGTCAAGATCTTTCTTCATATGAACGAGGATGGCTTGTTGCATACGAATGTCGAGAGGTTTCTTCATATGAACGAGGAGGGCTTGTTGGATACGAATGTCGAGATTATTCTTCGTATGAATGAGAAGGGCTTGTTGCATACGAATGTCGAGATCTTTCTTCATATGAATGAGGAGGGCTTGTTGCATACGAATGTCAAGATCTTTCTTCATATGAACGAGGATGGCTTGTTGCATACGAATGTCGAGATCTTTCTTCATATGAACGAGGGCTTGTTGCATACGAATGTCGAGCGCTTTCTTCATATGAATGAGGAGGGCTTGTTGCATACGAATGTCTAGATCTTTCTTCATATGAACGAGGAGGGCTTGTTGCATACGAATGTCGAGAGCTTTCTTCTTATGAACGAGGAGGGCTTGTTGCATACGAATGTCGAGAGCTTTCTTCATATGAACGAGGAGGGCTTGTTGCATACGAATGTCGAGATCTTTCTTCATATGAACGAGGAGGGCTGGGTGTATACGAATGTCGAGATCTCTCTTCATATGAATCAGGAGGGCTTGTTGCATACAAATGTTGAGATCTTTCTTCATATGAACGAGGAGGGCTTGTTGCATACGAATGTCGAGATCTTTCTTCATATGAACGAGGAGGGCTTGTTGCATACGAATGTCGAGATCTTTTTTCATATGAATGAGGAGGGCTTGTTGCATACGAATGTCGAGATCTTTCTTCATATGAACGAGGAGGGCTTGTTGCATACGAATGTCAAGATCTTTCTTCATATGAACGAGGAGGGCTTGTTGCATACGAATGTCGAGATCTTTCTTCATATGAACGAGGAGTGTTTGTTGCATACGAATGTCGAGAGGTTTCTTCATATGAACGAGGAGGGATTGTTGGATACGAATGTCGAGATTATTCTTCGTATGAATGAGAAGGGCTTGTTGCATACGAATGTCGAGATCTTTCTTCATATGAATGAGGAGGGCTTGTTGCATACGAATGTCAAGATCTTTCTTCATATGAACGAGGATGGCTTGTTGCATACGAATGTCGAGATCTTTCTTCATATGAACGAGGGCTTGTTGCATACGAATGTCGAGCTCTTTCTTCATATGAATGAGGAGGGCTTGTTGCATACGAATGTCTAGATCTTTGTTCATATGAACGAGGAGGGCTTGTTGCATACGAATGTCGAGATCTTTCTTCATATCAACGAGGGCTTGTTGCATACGAATGTCGAGCTCTTTCTTCATATGAATGAGGAGGGCTTGTTGCATACGAATGTCAAGATCTTTCTTCATATGAACGAGGAGGGCTTGTTGCATACGAATGTCGAGATCTTTTTTCATATGAATGAGGAGGGCTTGTTGCATACGAATGTCAAGATCTTTCTTCATATGAACGAGGAGGGCTTGTTGCATATGAATGTCGAGATCTTTTTTCATATGAACGAGGAGGGCTTGTTGCATACGAATGTCAAGATCTTTCTTCATATGAACGAGGAGGGCTTGTTGCATACGAATGTCGAGATCTTTTTTCATATGAATGAGGAGGGCTTGTTGCATACGAATGTCAAGATCTTTCTTAATATGAACGAGGAGGGCTTGTTGCATACGAATGTCGAGATCTTTCTTCATATGAATGAGGGCTTGTTGCATACGAATGTCGAGATCTTTCTTCATATTAACGAGGATAGCTTGTTGCATACGAATGTCGAGATCTTTTTTCATATGAATGAGGAGGGCTTGTTGCATACGAATGTCAAGATCTTTCTTAATATGAACGAGGAGGGCTTGTTGCATACGAATGTCGAGATCTTTCTTCATATGAACGAGGAGGGCTTGTTGCATACGAATGTCGAGATCTTTCTTCATATGAACGAGGATAGCTCGTTGCATACGAATGTCGAGATCTTTTTTCATATGAATGAGGAGGGCTTGTTGCATACGAATGTCAAGATCTTTCTTAATATGAACGAGGAGGGCTTGTTGCATACGAATGTCGAGATCTTTCTTCATATGAACGAGGAGAGTTTGTTGCATACGAATGTCGAGAGGTTTCTTCATATGAACGAGGAGGGCTTGTTGCATACGAATGTCGAGATTATTCTTCATATGAATGAGAAGGGCTTGTTGCATACGAATGTCGAGATCTTTCTTCATATGAATGAGGAGGGCTTGTTGCATACGAATGTCAAGATCTTTCTTCATATGAACGAGGATGGCTTGTTGCATACGAATCTCGAGATCTTTCTTCATATGAACGAGGAGAGTTTGTTGCATACGAATGTCGAGAGGTTTCTTCATATGAACGAGGAGGGCTTGTTGCATACGAATGTCGAGATCTTTCTTCATATGAATGAGGAGGGCTTGTTGCATACGAATGTCAAGATCTTTCTTCATATGAACGAGGAGGGCTTGTTGCATACGAATGTCGAGATTTTTCTTCATATGAACGAGGGCTTGTTGCATACGAATGTCGAGATCTTTCTTCATATGAATCAGGAGAGCTTGCTGTATACGAATGTCGAGATCTTTCTTCATATTAACGAGGATAGCTTGTTGCATACGAATATCGAGATCTTTCTTCATATGAATGAGGAGGGCTTATTGCATACGAATGTCGAGAGCTTTCTTCATATGAACGAGGAGGGCTGGTTGCATACGAATGTCGAGATCTTTCTTCATATGAATGAGGAGGGCTTGTTGCATACGAATGTCGAGATCTTTCTTCATATGAATGAGGAGAGCTTGCTGTATACGAATGACGAGATCTTTCTTCATATTATCGAGGATAGCTTGTTGCATACGAATGTCGAGATGTTTCTTCATATGAATGAGGAGGGCTTGTTGCATACGAATGTCGAGATATTTCTTCATATTAATGAGGATAGCTTGTTGCATACGAATGTCAAGATCTTTCTTCATATTAATGAGGATAGCTTGTTGCATACGAATGTCAAGATCTTTCTTCATATGAACGAGGAGGGCTTGTTGCATACGAATGTCAAGATCTTTCTTCATATGAACGAGGAGGGCTTGTTCCATACGAATATCGAGAGCTTTCTTCATATGAACGAGGAGGGCTTGTTGCATACGAATGTCGAGATCTTTTTTCATATGAACGAGGGCTTGTTGCATACGAATGTCGAGATCTTTTTCATATGAACGAGGAGGGGTTGTTGCATACGAATATCGAGAGCTTTCTTCCTATGAACGAGGAGGGCTTGTTGCATACGAATGTCGACATCTTTTTTCATATGAATGAGGAGAGCTTGTTGCATACGAATGTCGAGATCTTTCTTCATATGAACGAGGAGGGTTTGTTGCATACGAATGTCGAGATCTTTCTTCATATGAACGAGGAGAGTTTGTTGCATACGAATGTCGAGATCTTTCTTCATGTGAATGAGGAGAGCTTGCTGTATACGAATGTCGAGATCTTTCTTCATATGAACGAGGGCTTGTTGCATACGAATGTAGAGATCTTTCTTCATATGAACGAGGAGGGCTTGTTGCATACGAATGTCGAGATCTTTCTTCATGTGAATCAGGAGGGCTTGTTGCATACAAATGTTGAGATCTTTCTTCATATGAATGAGGAGGGCTTGTTGCATACGAATGTCGAGATCTTTCTTCATATGAATGAGGAGAGCTTGCTGTATACGAATGTCGAGATCTTTCTTCATATTAACGAGGATAGCTTGTTGCATACGAATATCGAGATCTTTCTTCATATGAATGAGGAGGGCTTATTGCATACGAATGTCGAGAGCTTTCTTCATATGAACGAGGAGGGCTGGTTGCATACGTATGTCGAGATCTTTCTTCATATGAACGAGGAGAGTTTGTTGCATACGAATGTCGAGAGGTTTCTTCATATGAACGAGGAGGGCTTGTTGGATACGAATGTCGAGATTATTCTTCGCATGAATGAGAAGGGCTTGTTGCATACGAATGTCGAGATCTTTCTTCATATGAATGAGGAGGGCTTGTTGCATACGAATGTCAAGATCTTTCTTCATATGAACGAGGATGGCTTGTTGCATACGAATGTCGAGAGGTTTCTTCATATGAACGAGGAGGGCTTGTTGGATACGAATGTCGAGATTATTCTTCGTATGAATGAGAAGGGCTTGTTGCATACGAATGTCGAGATCTTTCTTCATATGAATGAGGAGGGCTTGTTGCATACGAATGTCAAGATCTTTCTTCATATGAACGAAGATGGCTTGTTGCATACGAATGTCGAGATCTTTCTTCATATGAACGAGGGCTTGTTGCATACGAATGTCGAGCGCTTTCTTCATATGAATGAGGAGGGCTTGTTGCATACGAATGTCTAGATCTTTCTTCATATGAACGAGGAGGGCTTGTTGCATACGAATGTCGAGAGCTTTCTTCTTATGAACGAGGAGGGCTTGTTGCATACGAATATCGAGAGCTTTCTTCATATGAACGAGGAGGGCTTGTTGCATACGAATGTCGAGATCTTTCTTCATATGAACGAGGAGGGCTGGGTGCATACGAATGTCGAGATCTCTCTTCATATGAATCAGGAGGGCTTGTTGCATACAAATGTTGAGATCTCTCTTCATATGAACGAGGAGGGCTTGTTGCATACGAATGTCGAGATCTTTCTTCATATGAACGAGGAGGGCTTGTTGCATACGAATGTCGAGATCTTTTTTCATATGAATGAGGAGGGCTTGTTGCATACGAATGTCGAGATCTTTCTTCATATGAACGAGGAGGGCTTGTTGCATACGAATGTCAAGATCTTTCTTCATATGAACGAGGAGGGCTTGTTGCATACGAATGTCGAGATCTTTCTTCATATGAACGAGGAGTGTTTGTTGCATACGAATGTCGAGAGGTTTCTTCATATGAACGAGGAGGGATTGTTGGATACGAATGTCGAGATTATTCTTCGTATGAATGAGAAGGGCTTGTTGCATACGAATGTCGAGATCTTTCTTCATATGAATGAGGAGGGCTTGTTGCATACGAATGTCAAGATCTTTCTTCATATGAACGAGGATGGCTTGTTGCATACGAATGTCGAGATCTTTCTTCATATGAACGAGGGCTTGTTGCATACGAATGTCGAGCTCTTTCTTCATATGAATGAGGAGGGCTTGTTGCATACGAATGTCTAGATCTTTGTTCATATGAACGAGGAGGGCTTGTTGCATACGAATGTCGAGATCTTTCTTCATATCAACGAGGGCTTGTTGCATACGAATGTCGAGCTCTTTCTTCATATGAATGAGGAGGGCTTGTTGCATACGAATGTCAAGATCTTTCTTCATATGAACGAGGAGGGCTTGTTGCATACGAATGTCGAGATCTTTTTTCATATGAATGAGGAGGGCTTGTTGCATACGAATGTCAAGATCTTTCTTCATATGAACGAGGAGGGCTTGTTGCATACGAATGTCGAGATCTTTTTTCATATGAACGAGGAGGGCTTGTTGCATACGAATGTCAAGATCTTTCTTCATATGAACGAGGAGGGCTTGTTGCATACGAATGTCGAGATCTTTTTTCATATGAATGAGGAGGGCTTGTTGCATACGAATGTCAAGATCTTTCTTAATATGAACGAGGAGGGCTTGTTGCATACGAATGTCGAGATCTTTCTTCATATGAATGAGGGCTTGTTGCATACGAATGTCGAGATCTTTCTTCATATTAACGAGGATAGCTTGTTGCATACGAATGTCGAGATCTTTTTTCATATGAATGAGGAGGGCTTGTTGCATACGAATGTCAAGATCTTTCTTAATATGAACGAGGAGGGCTTGTTGCATACGAATGTCGAGATCTTTCTTCATATGAACGAGGAGGGCTTGTTGCATACGAATGTCGAGATCTTTCTTCATATGAACGAGGATAGCTCGTTGCATACGAATGTCGAGATCTTTTTTCATATGAATGAGGAGGGCTTGTTGCATACGAATGTCAAGATCTTTCTTAATATGAACGAGGAGGGCTTGTTGCATACGAATGTCGAGATCTTTCTTCATATGAACGAGGAGAGTTTGTTGCATACGAATGTCGAGAGGTTTCTTCATATGAACGAGGAGGGCTTGTTGCATACGAATGTCGAGATTATTCTTCATATGAATGAGAAGGGCTTGTTGCATACGAATGTCGAGATCTTTCTTCATATGAATGAGGAGGGCTTGTTGCATACGAATGTCAAGATCTTTCTTCATATGAACGAGGATGGCTTGTTGCATACGAATCTCGAGATCTTTCTTCATATGAACGAGGAGAGTTTGTTGCATACGAATGTCGAGAGGTTTCTTCATATGAACGAGGAGGGCTTGTTGCATACGAATGTCGAGATCTTTCTTCATATGAATGAGGAGGGCTTGTTGCATACGAATGTCAAGATCTTTCTTCATATGAACGAGGAGGGCTTGTTGCATACGAATGTCGAGATTTTTCTTCATATGAACGAGGGCTTGTTGCATACGAATGTCGAGATCTTTCTTCATATGAATCAGGAGAGCTTGCTGTATACGAATGTCGAGATCTTTCTTCATATTAACGAGGATAGCTTGTTGCATACGAATATCGAGATCTTTCTTCATATGAATGAGGAGGGCTTATTGCATACGAATGTCGAGAGCTTTCTTCATATGAACGAGGAGGGCTGGTTGCATACGAATGTCGAGATCTTTCTTCATATGAATGAGGAGGGCTTGTTGCATACGAATGTCGAGATCTTTCTTCATATGAATGAGGAGAGCTTGCTGTATACGAATGACGAGATCTTTCTTCATATTATCGAGGATAGCTTGTTGCATACGAATGTCGAGATGTTTCTTCATATGAATGAGGAGGGCTTGTTGCATACGAATGTCGAGATATTTCTTCATATTAATGAGGATAGCTTGTTGCATACGAATGTCAAGATCTTTCTTCATATTAATGAGGATAGCTTGTTGCATACGAATGTCAAGATCTTTCTTCATATGAACGAGGAGGGCTTGTTGCATACGAATGTCAAGATCTTTCTTCATATGAACGAGGAGGGCTTGTTCCATACGAATATCGAGAGCTTTCTTCATATGAACGAGGAGGGCTTGTTGCATACGAATGTCGAGATCTTTTTTCATATGAACGAGGGCTTGTTGCATACGAATGTCGAGATCTTTTTCATATGAACGAGGAGGGGTTGTTGCATACGAATATCGAGAGCTTTCTTCCTATGAACGAGGAGGGCTTGTTGCATACGAATGTCGACATCTTTTTTCATATGAATGAGGAGAGCTTGTTGCATACGAATGTCGAGATCTTTCTTCATATGAACGAGGAGGGTTTGTTGCATACGAATGTCGAGATCTTTCTTCATATGAACGAGGAGAGTTTGTTGCATACGAATGTCGAGATCTTTCTTCATGTGAATGAGGAGAGCTTGCTGTATACGAATGTCGAGATCTTTCTTCATATGAACGAGGGCTTGTTGCATACGAATGTAGAGATCTTTCTTCATATGAACGAGGAGGGCTTGTTGCATACGAATGTCGAGATCTTTCTTCATGTGAATCAGGAGGGCTTGTTGCATACAAATGTTGAGATCTTTCTTCATATGAATGAGGAGGGCTTGTTGCATACGAATGTCGAGATCTTTCTTCATATGAATGAGGAGAGCTTGCTGTATACGAATGTCGAGATCTTTCTTCATATTAACGAGGATAGCTTGTTGCATACGAATATCGAGATCTTTCTTCATATGAATGAGGAGGGCTTATTGCATACGAATGTCGAGAGCTTTCTTCATATGAACGAGGAGGGCTGGTTGCATACGTATGTCGAGATCTTTCTTCATATGAACGAGGAGAGTTTGTTGCATACGAATGTCGAGAGGTTTCTTCATATGAACGAGGAGGGCTTGTTGGATACGAATGTCGAGATTATTCTTCGCATGAATGAGAAGGGCTTGTTGCATACGAATGTCGAGATCTTTCTTCATATGAATGAGGAGGGCTTGTTGCATACGAATGTCAAGATCTTTCTTCATATGAACGAGGATGGCTTGTTGCATACGAATGTCGAGAGGTTTCTTCATATGAACGAGGAGGGCTTGTTGGATACGAATGTCGAGATTATTCTTCGTATGAATGAGAAGGGCTTGTTGCATACGAATGTCGAGATCTTTCTTCATATGAATGAAGAGGGCTTGTTGCATACGAATGTCAAGATCTTTCTTCATATGAACGAAGATGGCTTGTTGCATACGAATGTCGAGATCTTTCTTCATATGAACGAGGGCTTGTTGCATACGAATGTCGAGCGCTTTCTTCATATGAATGAGGAGGGCTTGTTGCATACGAATGTCTAGATCTTTCTTCTTATGAACGAGGAGGGCTTGTTGCATACGAATATCGAGAGCTTTCTTCATATGAACGAGGAGGGCTTGTTGCATACGAATGTCGAGATCTTTCTTCATATGAACGAGGAGGGCTGGGTGCATACGAATGTCGAGATCTCTCTTCATATGAATCAGGAGGGCTTGTTGCATACAAATGTTGAGATCTCTCTTCATATGAACGAGGAGGGCTTGTTGCATACGAATGTCGAGATCTTTCTTCATATGAACGAGGAGGGCTTGTTGCATACGAATGTCGAGATCTTTTTTCATATGAATGAGGAGGGCTTGTTGCATACGAATGTCGAGATCTTTCTTCATATGAACGAGGAGGGCTTGTTGCATACGAATGTCAAGATCTTTCTTCATATGAACGAGGAGGGCTTGTTGCATACGAATGTCGAGATCTTTCTTCATATGAACGAGGAGTGTTTGTTGCATACGAATGTCGAGAGGTTTCTTCATATGAACGAGGAGGGATTGTTGGATACGAATGTCGAGATTATTCTTCGTATGAATGAGAAGGGCTTGTTGCATACGAATGTCGAGATCTTTCTTCATATGAATGAGGAGGGCTTGTTGCATACGAATGTCAAGATCTTTCTTCATATGAACGAGGATGGCTTGTTGCATACGAATGTCGAGATCTTTCTTCATATGAACGAGGGCTTGTTGCATACGAATGTCGAGCTCTTTCTTCATATGAATGAGGAGGGCTTGTTGCATACGAATGTCTAGATCTTTGTTCATATGAACGAGGAGGGCTTGTTGCATACGAATGTCGAGATCTTTCTTCATATCAACGAGGGCTTGTTGCATACGAATGTCGAGCTCTTTCTTCATATGAATGAGGAGGGCTTGTTGCATACGAATGTCAAGATCTTTCTTCATATGAACGAGGAGGGCTTGTTGCATACGAATGTCGAGATCTTTTTTCATATGAATGAGGAGGGCTTGTTGCATACGAATGTCAAGATCTTTCTTCATATGAACGAGGAGGGCTTGTTGCATACGAATGTCGAGATCTTTTTTCATATGAACGAGGAGGGCTTGTTGCATACGAATGTCAAGATCTTTCTTCATATGAACGAGGAGGGCTTGTTGCATACGAATGTCGAGATCTTTTTTCATATGAATGAGGAGGGCTTGTTGCATACGAATGTCAAGATCTTTCTTAATATGAACGAGGAGGGCTTGTTGCATACGAATGTCGAGATCTTTCTTCATATGAATGAGGGCTTGTTGCATACGAATGTCGAGATCTTTCTTCATATTAACGAGGATAGCTTGTTGCATACGAATGTCGAGATCTTTTTTCATATGAATGAGGAGGGCTTGTTGCATACGAATGTCAAGATCTTTCTTAATATGAACGAGGAGGGCTTGTTGCATACGAATGTCGAGATCTTTCTTCATATGAACGAGGAGGGCTTGTTGCATACGAATGTCGAGATCTTTCTTCATATGAACGAGGATAGCTCGTTGCATACGAATGTCGAGATCTTTTTTCATATGAATGAGGAGGGCTTGTTGCATACGAATGTCAAGATCTTTCTTAATATGAACGAGGAGGGCTTGTTGCATACGAATGTCGAGATCTTTCTTCATATGAACGAGGAGAGTTTGTTGCATACGAATGTCGAGAGGTTTCTTCATATGAACGAGGAGGGCTTGTTGCATACGAATGTCGAGATTATTCTTCATATGAATGAGAAGGGCTTGTTGCATACGAATGTCGAGATCTTTCTTCATATGAATGAGGAGGGCTTGTTGCATACGAATGTCAAGATCTTTCTTCATATGAACGAGGATGGCTTGTTGCATACGAATCTCGAGATCTTTCTTCATATGAACGAGGAGAGTTTGTTGCATACGAATGTCGAGAGGTTTCTTCATATGAACGAGGAGGGCTTGTTGCATACGAATGTCGAGATCTTTCTTCATATGAATGAGGAGGGCTTGTTGCATACGAATGTCAAGATCTTTCTTCATATGAACGAGGAGGGCTTGTTGCATACGAATGTCGAGATTTTTCTTCATATGAACGAGGGCTTGTTGCATACGAATGTCGAGATCTTTCTTCATATGAATCAGGAGAGCTTGCTGTATACGAATGTCGAGATCTTTCTTCATATTAACGAGGATAGCTTGTTGCATACGAATATCGAGATCTTTCTTCATATGAATGAGGAGGGCTTATTGCATACGAATGTCGAGAGCTTTCTTCATATGAACGAGGAGGGCTGGTTGCATACGAATGTCGAGATCTTTCTTCATATGAATGAGGAGGGCTTGTTGCATACGAATGTCGAGATCTTTCTTCATATGAATGAGGAGAGCTTGCTGTATACGAATGACGAGATCTTTCTTCATATTATCGAGGATAGCTTGTTGCATACGAATGTCGAGATGTTTCTTCATATGAATGAGGAGGGCTTGTTGCATACGAATGTCGAGATATTTCTTCATATTAATGAGGATAGCTTGTTGCATACGAATGTCAAGATCTTTCTTCATATTAATGAGGATAGCTTGTTGCATACGAATGTCAAGATCTTTCTTCATATGAACGAGGAGGGCTTGTTGCATACGAATGTCAAGATCTTTCTTCATATGAACGAGGAGGGCTTGTTCCATACGAATATCGAGAGCTTTCTTCATATGAACGAGGAGGGCTTGTTGCATACGAATGTCGAGATCTTTTTTCATATGAACGAGGGCTTGTTGCATACGAATGTCGAGATCTTTTTCATATGAACGAGGAGGGGTTGTTGCATACGAATATCGAGAGCTTTCTTCCTATGAACGAGGAGGGCTTGTTGCATACGAATGTCGACATCTTTTTTCATATGAATGAGGAGAGCTTGTTGCATACGAATGTCGAGATCTTTCTTCATATGAACGAGGAGGGTTTGTTGCATACGAATGTCGAGATCTTTCTTCATATGAACGAGGAGAGTTTGTTGCATACGAATGTCGAGATCTTTCTTCATGTGAATGAGGAGAGCTTGCTGTATACGAATGTCGAGATCTTTCTTCATATGAACGAGGGCTTGTTGCATACGAATGTAGAGATCTTTCTTCATATGAACGAGGAGGGCTTGTTGCATACGAATGTCGAGATCTTTCTTCATGTGAATCAGGAGGGCTTGTTGCATACAAATGTTGAGATCTTTCTTCATATGAATGAGGAGGGCTTGTTGCATACGAATGTCGAGATCTTTCTTCATATGAATGAGGAGAGCTTGCTGTATACGAATGTCGAGATCTTTCTTCATATTAACGAGGATAGCTTGTTGCATACGAATATCGAGATCTTTCTTCATATGAATGAGGAGGGCTTATTGCATACGAATGTCGAGAGCTTTCTTCATATGAACGAGGAGGGCTGGTTGCATACGTATGTCGAGATCTTTCTTCATATGAACGAGGAGAGTTTGTTGCATACGAATGTCGAGAGGTTTCTTCATATGAACGAGGAGGGCTTGTTGGATACGAATGTCGAGATTATTCTTCGCATGAATGAGAAGGGCTTGTTGCATACGAATGTCGAGATCTTTCTTCATATGAATGAGGAGGGCTTGTTGAATACGAATGTCAAGATCTTTCTTCATATGAACGAGGATGGCTTGTTGCATACGAATGTCGAGAGGTTTCTTCATATGAACGAGGAGGGCTTGTTGGATACGAATGTCGAGATTATTCTTCGTATGAATGAGAAGGGCTTGTTGCATACGAATGTCGAGATCTTTCTTCATATGAATGAAGAGGGCTTGTTGCATACGAATGTCAAGATCTTTCTTCATATGAACGAAGATGGCTTGTTGCATACGAATGTCGAGATCTTTCTTCATATGAACGAGGGCTTGTTGCATACGAATGTCGAGCGCTTTCTTCATATGAATGAGGAGGGCTTGTTGCATACGAATGTCTAGATCTTTCTTCATATGAACGAGGAGGGCTTGTTGCATACGAATGTCGAGAGCTTTCTTCTTATGAACGAGGAGGGCTTGTTGCATACGAATATCGAGAGCTTTCTTCATATGAACGAGGAGGGCTTGTTGCATACGAATGTCGAGATCTTTCTTCATATGAACGAGGAGGGCTGGGTGCATACGAATGTCGAGATCTCTCTTCATATGAATCAGGAGGGCTTGTTGCATACAAATGTTGAGATCTCTCTTCATATGAACGAGGAGGGCTTGTTGCATACGAATGTCGAGATCTTTCTTCATATGAACGAGGAGGGCTTGTTGCATACGAATGTCGAGATCTTTTTTCATATGAATGAGGAGGGCTTGTTGCATACGAATGTCGAGATCTTTCTTCATATGAACGAGGAGGGCTTGTTGCATACGAATGTCAAGATCTTTCTTCATATGAACGAGGAGGGCTTGTTGCATACGAATGTCGAGATCTTTCTTCATATGAACGAGGAGTGTTTGTTGCATACGAATGTCGAGAGGTTTCTTCATATGAACGAGGAGGGCTTGTTGGATACGAATGTCGAGATTATTCTTCGTATGAATGAGAAGGGCTTGTTGCATACGAATGTCGAGATCTTTCTTCATATGAATGAGGAGGGCTTGTTGCATACGAATGTCAAGATCTTTCTTCATATGAACGAGGATGGCTTGTTGCATACGAATGTCGAGATCTTTCTTCATATGAACGAGGGCTTGTTGCATACGAATGTCGAGCTCTTTCTTCATATGAATGAGGAGGGCTTGTTGCATACGAATGTCTAGATCTTTCTTCATATGAACGAGGAGGGCTTGTTGCATACGAATGTCGAGAGCTTTCTTCTTATGAACGAGGAGGGCTTGTTGCATACGAATGTCGAGAGCTTTCTTCATATGAATCAGGAGGGCTTGTTGCATACAAATGTTGAGATCTTTCTTCATATGAATGAGGGCTTGTTGCATACGAATGTCGAGATCTTTCTTCATATTAACGAGGATAGCTTGTTGCATACGAATGTCGAGATCTTTTTTCATATGAATGAGGAGGGCTTGTTGCATACGAATGTCAAGATCTTTCTTAATATGAACGAGGAGGGCTTGTTGCATACGAATGTCGAGATCTTTCTTCATATGAACGAGGAGGGCTTGTTGCATACGAATGTCGAGATCTTTCTTCATATGAACGAGGATAGCTTGTTGCATACGAATGTCGAGATCTTTTTTCATATGAATGAGGAGGGCTTGTTGCATACGAATGTCAAGATCTTTCTTAATATGAACGAGGAGGGCTTGTTGCATACGAATGTCGAGATCTTTCTTCATATGAACGAGGATGGCTTGTTGCATACGAATGTCGAGATCTTTCTTCATATGAATCAGGAGAGCTTGCTGTATACGAATGTCGAGATCTTTCTTCATATTAACGAGGATAGCTTGTTGCATACGAATATCGAGATCTTTCTTCATATGAATGAGGAGGGCTTATTGCATACGAATGTCGAGAGCTTTCTTCATATGAACGAGGAGGGCTGGTTGCATACGAATGTCGAGATCTTTCTTCATATGAATGAGGAGGGCTTGTTGCATACGAATGTCGAGATCTTTCTTCATATGAATGAGGAGAGCTTGCTGTATACGAATGACGAGATCTTTCTTCATATTATCGAGGATAGCTTGTTGCATACGAATGTCGAGATGTTTCTTCATATGAATGAGGAGGGCTTGTTGCATACGAATGTCGAGATATTTCTTCATATTAATGAGGATAGCTTGTGGCATACGAATGTCAAGATCTTTCTTCATATTAATGAGGATAGCTTGTTGCATACGAATGTCAAGATCTTTCTTCATATGAACGAGGAGGGCTTGTTGCATACGAATGTCGAGATCTTTTTTCATATGAACGAGGGCTTGTTGCATACGAATGTCGAGATCTTTCTTCATATGAACGAGGTGGGGTTGTTGCATACGAATATCGAGAGCTTTCTTCCTATGAACGAGGAGGGCTTGTTGCATACGAATGTCGACATCTTTTTTCATATGAATGAGGAGAGCTTGTTGCATACGAATGTCGAGATCTTTCTTCATATGAACGAGGAGGGTTTGTTGCATACGAATGTCGAGATCTTTCTTCATATGAACGAGGAGAGTTTGTTGCATACGAATGTCGAGATCTTTCTTCATGTGAATGAGGAGAGCTTGCTGTATACGAATGTCGAGATCTTTCTTCATATGAACGAGGGCTTGTTGCATACGAATGTAGAGATCTTTCTTCATATGAACGAGGAGGGTTTGTTGCATACGAATGTCGAGATCTTTCTTCATGTGAATCAGGAGGGCTTGTTGCATACAAATGTTGAGATCTTTCTTCATATGAATGAGGAGGGCTTGTTGCATACGAATGTCGAGATCTTTCTTCATATGAATGAGGATAGCTTGTTGCATACGAATGTCAAGATCTTTCTTCATATTAATGAGGATAGCTTGTTGCATACGAATGTCAAGATCTTTCTTCAAATGAACGAGAAGGGCTTGTTGCATACGAATGTCAAGATCTTTCTTCATATGAACGAGGAGGGCTTGTTCCATACGAATATCGAGATCTTTCTTCATATGAACGAGGAGGGCTTGTTGCATACGAATGTCGAGATCTTTCTTCATATGAACGAGGATAGCTTGTTGCATACGAATGTCGAGATCTTTTTTCATATGAATGAGGAGGGCTTGTTGCATACGAATGTCGAGATCTTTCTTCATATGAACGAGGACAGTTTGTTGCATACGAATGTCGAGAGGTTTCTTCATATGAATGAGAAGGGCTTGTTGCATACGAATGTCGAGATCTTTCTTCATATGAATGAGGAGGGCTTGTTGCATACGAATGTCAAGATCTTTCTTCATATGAACGAGGATGGCTTGTTGCATACGAATGTCGAGATTTTTCTTCATATGAACGAGGGCTTGTTGCATACGAATGTCGAGATCTTTCTTCATATGAATCAGGAGAGCTTGCTGTATACGAATGTCGAGATCTTTCTTCATATTAACGAGGATAGCTTGTTGCATACGAATATCGAGATCTTTCGTCATATGAATGAGGAGGGCTTATTGCATACGAATGTCGAGAGCTTTCTTCATATGAACGAGGAGGGCTGGTTGCATACGAATGTCGAGATCTTTCTTCATATGAATGAGGAGGGCTTGTTGCATACGAATGTCGAGATCTTTCTTCATATGAATGAGGAGAGCTTGCTGTATACGAATGACGAGATCTTTCTTCATATTATCGAGGATAGCTTGTTGCATACGAATGTAGAGATGTTTCTTCATATGAATGAGGAGGGCTTGTTGCATACGAATGTCGAGATATTTCTTCATATTAATGAGGATAGCTTGTTGCATACGAATGTCAAGATCTTTCTTCATATTAATGAGGATAGCTTGTTGCATACGAATGTCAAGATCTTTCTTCATATGAACGAGGAGGGCTTGTTGCATACGAATGTCGAGATCTTTTTTCATATGAACGAGGGCTTGTTGCATACGAATGTCGAGATCTTTCTTCATATGAACGAGGAGGGCTTGTTCCATACGAATATCGAGAGCTTTCTTCATATGAACGAGGAGGGCTTGTTGCATACGAATGTCGAGATCTTTTTTCATATGAACGAGGGCTTGTTGCATACAAATGTCGAGATCTTTCTTCATATGAACGAGGAGGGCTTGTTGCATACGAATATCGAGAGCTTTCTTCATATGAACGAGGAGGGCTTGTTGCATACGAATGTCGAGATCTTTTTTCATATGAATGAGGAGAGCTTGTTGCATACCATTGTCGAGATCTTTCTTCATATGAACGAGGAGGGTTTGTTGCATACGAATGTCGAGATCTTTCTTCATATGAACGAGGAGAGTTTGTTGCATACGAATGTCAAGATCTTTCTTCATATGAATGAGGAGAGCTTGCTGTATACGAATGTCGAGATCTTTCTTCATATGAACGAGGGCTTGTTGCATACGAATGTAGAGATCTTTCTTCATATGAACGAGGAGGGCTTGTTGCATACGAATGTCGAGATCTTTCTTCATGTGAATCAGGAGGGCTTGTTGCATACAAATGTTGAGATATTTCTTCATATGAATGAGGAGGGCTTGTTGCATACGAATGTCGAGATCTTTCTTCATATGAATGAGGAGAGCTTGCTGTATACGAATGTCGAGATCTTTCTTCATATTAACGAGGATAGCTTGTTGCATACGAATATCGGGAACTTTCTTCATATGAATTAGGAGGGCTTGTTGCATACGAATGTCCAGAGCTTTCTTCATATGAACGAGGAGGGCTTGTTGCATACGAATATCGAGATCTTTCTTCATATGAACGAGGGCTTGTTGCATACGAATGTCGAGATCTTTCTTCATATGAACGAGGGCTTGTTGCATACGAATGTCGAGATCTTTCTTCATATGAACGAGGAGGGCTTGTTGCATACGAATATCGAGAGCTTTCTTCATATGAACGAGGAGGGCTTGTTGCATACGAATGTCGAGATCTTTCTTCATATGAATGAGGAGAGCTTGTTGCATACAAATGTTGAGATCTTTCTTCATATGAACGAGGAGAGTTTGTTGCATACGAATGTCGAGAGGTTTCTTCATATGAATGAGAAGGGCTTGTTGCATACGAATGTCGAGATCTTTCTTCATATGAATGAGGAGGGCTTGTTGCATACGAATGTCAAGATCTTTCTTCATATGAATGAGGAGAGCTTCCTGTATACGAATGTCGAGATCTTTCTTCATATTAACGAGGATAGCTTGTTGCATACGAATGTCGAGATCTTTCTTCATATGAATGAGGAGGGCTTGTTGCATACGAATGTCGAGAGGTTTCTTCATATGAACGAGGAGGGCTTGTTGCATACGAATATCGAGATCTTTCAGCATATGAACGAGGAGGGCTTGTTGCAAACGAATGTCGAGATCTTTCTTCATATGAACGAGGAGAGTTTGTTGCATACGAATGTCGAGATCTTTCTTCATATGAATGAGGAGGGCTTGTTGCATACGAATGTCAAGATCTTTCTTCATATGAACGAGGATGGCTTGTTGCATACGAATGTCGAGATTTTTCTTCATATGAACGAGGGCTTGTTGCATACGAATGTCGAGATCTTTCTTCATATGAATCAGGAGAGCTTGCTGTATACGAATGTCGAGATCTTTCTTCATATTAACGAGGATAGCTTGTTGCATACGAATATCGAGATCTTTCTTCATATGAATGAGGAGGGCTTATTGCATATGAATGTCGAGAGCTTTCTTCATATGAACGAGGAGGGCTGGTTGCATACGAATGTCGAGATCTTTCTTCATATGAATGAGAAGGGCTTGTTGCATACGAATGTCGAGATCTTTCTTCATATGAATGAGGAGAGCTTGCTGTATACGAATGACGAGATCTTTCTTCATATTATCGAGGAAAGCTTGTTGCATACGAATGTCGAGATGTTTCTTCATATGAATGAGGAGGGCTTGTTGCATACGAATGTCGAGATATTTCTTCATATTAATGAGGATAGCTTGTTGCATACGAATGTCAAGATCTTTCTTCATATTAATGAGGATAGCTTGTTGCATACGAATGTCAAGATCTTTCTTCATATGAACGAGGAGGGCTTGTTGCATACGAATGTCAAGATCTTTCTTCATATGAACGAGGAGGGCTTGTTCCATACGAATATCGAGAGCTTTCTTCATATGAACGAGGAGGGCTTGTTGCATACGAATGTCGAGATCTTTTTTCATATGAACGAGGGCTTGTTGCATACGAATGTCGAGATCTTTCTTCATATGAACGAGGAGGGCTTGTTGCATACGAATATCGAGAGCTTTCTTCATATGAACGAGGAGGGCTTGTTGCATACGAATGTCGAGATCTTTTTTCATATGAATGAGGAGAGCTTGTTGCATACGAATGTCGAGATCTTTCTTCATATGAACGAGGAGGGTTTGTTGCATACGAATGTCGAGATCTTTCTTCATATGAACGAGGAGAGTTTGTTGCATACGAATGTCGAGATCTTTCTTCATATGAATGAGGAGAGCTTGCTGTATACGAATGTCGAGATCTTTCTTCATATGAACGAGGGCTTGTTGCATACGAATGTCGAGATCTTTCTTCATATGAACGAGGAGGGCTTGTTGCATACGAATGTCGAGATCTTTCTTCATATGAACGAGGAGGGCTTGTTGCATACGAATGTCGAGATCTTTCTTCATATGAATGAGGAGGGCTTGTTGCATACGAATGTCGAGATCTTTCTTCATATGAATCAGGAGAGCTTGCTGTATACGAATGTCGAGATCTTTCTTCATATTAACGAGGATAGCTTGTTGCATACGAATGTCGAGATCTTTCTTCATATGAACGAGGGCTTGTTGCATACGAATGTCGAGATCTTTCTTCATATCAACGAGGAGGGCTTGTTGCATACGAATATCGAGAGCTTTCTTCATATGAACGAGGAGGGCTTGTTGCATACGAATGTCAAGATCTTTCTTCATATGAACGAGGAGAGCTTGTTGCATACAAATGTCGAGATCTTTCTTCATATGAACGAGGGCTTGTTGCATACGAATATAGAGATCTTTCTTCATATGAACGAGGAGGGCTTGTTGCATACGAATGTCGAGATCTTTCTTCTTATGAACGAGAGGGCTTGTTGCATACGAATGTCGAGATCTTTCTTCATATGAATGAGAAGGGCTTGTTGCATACGAATGTCGAGATCTTTCTTCATATGAATGAGGAGGGCTTGTTGCATACGAATGTCGAGATCTTTCTTCATATGAATGAGGAGAGCTTGCTGTATACGAATGTCGAGATCTTTCTTCATATTAACGAGGATAGCTTGTTGCATACGAATATCGAGATCTTTCTTCATATGAATGAGGAGGGCTTGTTGCATACGAATGTGGAGAGCTTTCTTCATATGAACGAGGAGGGCTTGTTGCATACGAATGTCGAGATCTTTCTTCATATGAACGAGGAGGGCTTGTTGCATACGAATGTCAAGATCTTTCTTCGTATGAACGAGGAGGGCTTGTTGCATACGAATGTCGAGGTCTTTCTTCATATGAATGAGGAGAGCTTGTTGCATACGAATGTCGAGATCTTTCTTCATATGAAAGAGGAGGGCTTGTTGCATACGAATGTCGAGAGCTTACTTCATATGAACGAGGAGGGCTTGTTGCATACGAATGTCGAGATCTTTCTTCATGTGAATCAGGAGGGCTTGTTGCATACAAATGTTGAGATCTTTCTTCATATGAATGAGGAGGGCTTGTTGCATACGAATGTCGAGATCTTTCTTCATATGAATGAGGAGAGCTTGCTGTATACGAATGTCGAGATCTTTCTTCATATTAACGAGGATAGCTTGTTGCATACGAATATCGAGATCTTTCTTCATATGAAAGAGGAGGGCTTGTTGCATACGAATGTCGAGAGCTTTCTTCATATGAACGAGGAGGGCTTGTTGCATAGGAATGTCGAGATCTTTCTTCATATTAACGAGGATAGCTTGTTGCATACGAATGTCGAGATCTTTCTTCATATGAATGAGGAGGGCTTGTTGCATACGAATGTCGAGATCTTTCTTCATATGAACGAGGGCTTGTTGCATACGAATGTCGAGATCTTTCTTCATATGAACGAGGAGGGTTTGTTGCATACGAATGTCGACAGCTTTCTTCATATGAATGAGAAGGGCTTGTTGCATACGAATGTCGAGATCTTTCTTCATATGAATGAGGAGGGCTCGTTGCATACGAATGTGGAGAGCTTTCTTCATATGAATGGGGAGGGCTTGTTGCATACGAACGTCAAGATCTTTCTTCATACGAACGAGGATGGCTTGTTGCATACGAATGTCGAGATCTTTCTTCATATGAACGAGGGCTTGTTGCATACGAATGTCGAGATCTTTCTTCATATGAACGAGGAGGGCTTGTTGCATACGAATGTCGAGAGCTTTCCTCATATGAACGAGGAGGGCTTGTTGCATACGAATGTCGAAATCTTTCTTCATATGAATCAGGAGGGCTTGTTGCATACAAATGTTGAGATCTTTCTTCATGTGAATGAGGAGGGCTTGTTGCATACGAATGTCGAGATCTTCATATGAATGAGGAGGGCTTGTTGCATACGAATGTCGAGAACTTTCTTCATATGAACGAGGAGGGCTTGTTGCATACGAATGTCGAGATCTTTCTTCATACGAACGAGGAGGGCATCTTGCATTAATGTCGAGAGCTTTCACATAAACGTCGATAGAAATTTGCATCATCAGCACTATAGTCAATGGCACCGTCATACGTGTAGAACGCAGTTCGAGGTACCTTGTTTAGAGAGTTCGACTATACTTGATTACACCTGACACATGAAGCATACGTAATCCCAGGATTTGGTATGGTTTGAAGGCCTGGCTTCACTGGAATATTTTTTGTGCCTCATTCTGTGGCCATGCCATATTCTGCATCTTTTTCCTCCTCACTTGTATACTTACACCGTCGTTCATTGTTATGTACTTATTTTTGTCAATATGTGAGGTTAATTTTACATTAATTTTCATGTTTGATTCACTTAAACGTTGTTGTACTTCTTTGAACACATATAACCTTTTATCCAAGCTATAATATTTTCCATTTCTTGCGAAAACTCTGATTTGGTGGACTTCGTCAGGTTTTCTTTTATGATTAATAATATCTGAAATAAGATCTTGTATTTTATATCCATTTTGGAAAGTTGGACTGATAGAATATGCATAGGATATGTTAACGAGTGTGTAATTACACTTCGGTAGAACTCCTAAGTATGGCAGATATGTTGAGTCTCGCAGTGTATATATTATATACTAACGAATGTATATATTTTCTAAGAAAATAAGATGAAAATTAAAGTGAAAAATGTCCCCGAAACAAGGGAGATAATTCAACAATCACTTGAATTGTTTTTCATCAGCAACAAAATAATTTCTTTATTAGCCACACAGGGCTCACATTAAGGAAACATTAAAGGCGGTACAGGATGATAGTTCTTTATTTTTTTTTGTGTAAAATGAAATTTTTAGCAGAGACTAAAAAAATAAACATTTAAAAACCAAACAAATTCCCCAAAGTTGAGGAGACTCCAAAGGTTACTCGTGGAGAAATCCCATAAAAGCCATGGTCACCCTGACCGCTAGGGCAAAGTGCCCTCACCCAGTCTTTCTCCTCCAATCTACAGTCATATGCTCCAGAGAGGCCCATTCACACGGACCATGCTTGCCACTCTCACCTACTTTTCAACAAACTGGTTAGAAGGCAACACTTCCCTCTCCACTCTGATTTTCCTCTTCAAGAGAAACCTGAAAAAGTTAATCAGGGCTTCACCGAAGAGGAAAGTGGCTGTCTTCGACTCTTTTAAATGCGTCCACCACATGACTTCTTTTGCCATGGGCACCAGACAGATAAAACCTGCCTGTCCTTCTTCTCTAAAGGAAGACGGTGGGGTGATCTTGACAATGGACTCAGTTGATGGTCGGATCCGTCCTACATGTGACAGCAGGTGCTTGACATTAACCTACAAGTTAGCAATACTTGGACACTCGATGAGTGCATGCAGGACGGTTTCGTCGCTCTGCGCGCATCTCGGACAGGCCGAAAGATGGCACTTCCATGCCTGTATAGTTTATCTCAAACTGGTAAAGCTCCTTGATAGCACTGCCAGACCAGAGATTTCTGGAAGTTGTCTATGGACTCTGAACTGAAAGTCCACTGGGAAAGAGTGGCTAGTTGATTTTCATCAATACCCAGAGTTTTCCCAAGGACGTCATCGCTCTTACCATCCACTAATCATTTATAGGATACTAAGATGGAGTTTCCACCGATTGT
>OZ024743.1:225516506-225519006 GCA_964016885.1 Eledone cirrhosa
CCTTAATGTGTGTATACTTTTTTTACATATGTACATGAGTGACTACGTATGTGCGCGCGCGCGCGTGCATGTGTATATATATATATATATATGTATATGTACGTGTATGTATGTGTGAGTGTACTGGTGTTTGTGTGTGTGTGTGTGTGTGTGTGTATTATGCGTATGTGTAAGTGTCTTTATATCCGTGTTTTTGACATTTCGGTTTTATATTTTTTTGTTTCTTTTTTCTTTTTTCTCCCCCCCCCCCCCCTTCCCTCTTTTGTTACTTACCCAGTTTCATACATGGGCATGCAAACAGGTTTAATTGCGCGAGTATAAGTATGTGTATGTGCGTGTGTGTATGTACGTATCGAACGTATGGAAGTGTAAGTGAGCGTGTGTATATAAGCATAATTATTTTTACATTTCTTTTGTGAGACACGCGTGTCTGTGTATGTATGTACCCCCGCTTTTTTTGTTTTCTTTAATTTTTTCTTTCTATCTTGTCTTTCTAATTTATCGTTACTATATTTTTATAAATATATCGTAATAGATACTTTTCTTTTATTTATTATACTCTCTTTATCTCCTTTCTTTCCGTATCTTAGTGTATGAGTGTCCAGGCGTTTTTATGCGCGCGACTTTATTTTCTTATTTTTACGAAGTAACCATTTCCGTCTGTATAATACAGACATATAGATACATTTGCCCTAAACTTTTATAATTACGCACACTTTCTAACCATACATTTACACGTGCACATATACATATATGCACATCTATGAGCGTATATACATACACATACACACACCTAACTATTTTTCTTGATAGATTTTTATATATTTCAATTTCTATTTCATTTATCTATATATATATTTTTTTTTTGATTTTCTTGATGCGTTTTTCTAAGTATTTGCCCATGTTTTATATTGCCTCGTCTGACGAACGAATGAAGTTGTTTATTTCGTATTCGCCTCATTCGGGAAACCTCTGGTAATGAGGTAATTATATTGTATTGATTTTATACATTATATAATGTATATATATATATATAATGTATATATATATATATATAATTGTTTCTACTTTTGGCACAAGGCCAGCAATTATCCCAGTGTATTACTGGTACTTTATCTTATCGACCCCGTAAGGATGAAAGGCAAAGTGAACGTTGGCGCGATTTGAACTCAGTCCGTAAAGGGACGTAACTGTGCTGAAAGCATGGCGTCCGACCCTCTACCGATACTGCCAATCCACCGCCCTATATTATATATATATATATATATAATGTATATATATATATATATATATAATATACATGTATATATTATAAGTTATATATAATATACATGTATTTATTATAAGTTTCCGGTTGGTTGGCTGGTTGGTTCGATAACTGGAAGGTTGTTTATATATTGTCAAAGTTCTTTCGTCGCACATTATGTGACCTCCTCAGTGATTAGGTTTTTATTTTGTGTGTCTCTCCTTTGTTTTATCTTACCAAAGTATAACAATATCTGTTTCAATACACGTTTTCAGATAAAATATCTCGCAAAACAAATTCAAAAACGAATTATATATATGTATATATAGTTATGTAATAAACAAAATAAGATAATTATTTCATTTACCAGTGGTTTCTTGAAAGCAAACAAAATTTGCTTTCCATCATCAGAATGAAAAAATCCTGGTTTATTTATTGACAGTGGATTTTAAAAACAAAAATATAATCTATATCAAAGTGAGGCTGGAAAAGGAAAGGAAAAAGACTAAATATAAAAGTAGATAAACACACACACATATACATACCCAAATATATACATACACATATATATATATATATATATATATACATATATATACACATACACATATATATATATAAGCCATTTCATCCGCAGAGGTTACCCCTCCTCTCTCGTCCACACCGCTCTCACCCGCGCCCGTGCTGTCCACCGCTCCACCACCCTCACCCCACCCACCGTCTCCCCTTCCCCATCACCTACCACCCCTCCACCGCACCATCCGCCGCCTCTTCCAACGCCTCCAGTCCGACCCCTCCACCTCCCACATCTTCCCAACCCCACCACTCCCCTCCTTCAAACGCGCACGCAATCTCCGCACCCTCCTCGTCCACAGCTCCCTACCCCCCAACCCATGCTCTGTCCCCCCCCCGGTTCCTTTCCCTGTTCTAGGCCCCGCTGCAACACCTGTCCCCACATCACCAACACCACCACCTTCCAGGGTCCCAACGGCCACTCTCTCTCTGTCCGGCATGCCTTCCGCTGCACCTCCTCCAACCTCGTCTACGGACTTCGCTGCACGGAGTGCAAGGCGACTTATGTAGGACAGACGGGACGTCGCCTGGCGGACCGATTCACTGAGCACCTCCGGGATATTCGTCTCGGTGGTAGTTCCCCCATCGCCCGCCACTTTGGTGGCCCTGGACATTCCGCACGCCATCTCACAGTCTGTGGCCTACTCCAATGCCACGGAACACCCGCCAATCGCCTTAGAG
>OZ024743.1:225524006-225626506 GCA_964016885.1 Eledone cirrhosa
AGCACTCAACATATTCCTGGAGCAAATAATCAATGAAAATAAACATTAAATCACTCTGTATGTAATTATGCATACATGTATATATAATTATATACATATATATATATATATATATTATATATATATATATTAATTTTAACCCTTCTGTTGAGAACTCTATCCGATTTGTGATGTTTTTGGATTCTTGCAAAAATATACACAACTGAATTTATTCGCCTGATATAGGGGCTGCCTCCCTTGCCGATCCCCACGTGGAGTCAGCAATAGTCAGTCCTTGTATTAACATTGAACTAAAACATGTTGAGAAAGTGGCTTCCTTGTTCAATCATCTTACCAGAAGCCTGACATTATTTATGTAAGCGGACGGTACTTGATTTAGGAGCCGCAGAAACCCAAATACTGGATTTTACCAGCCTTCCAGGGGTCCGGGTAAATTTTCAATACCCGAATTACTTGATCGTTTTTTTGGCTATGCGAATGATTGTTTAGCCATCGTCTCAGTGTGTTTGGCCTTTAACGTTTGTTATAGCTCTGGTTCATCTGAATCATTGAGCACTTGCCTCACATCTCGGAGGTTGTTTTTCGTTATTTCGTGGGCCGAAATGCGAATCTCGATAATTTATGTTTTTTTTTATATATATATATATATATATATATACACACATACACAACACATACATACACACAGAAATAAATATCTATAAATAAAAAAGGTGGGTATGTAAAGGGTAAAGTAGAAAGTCGGGGGGGGGAATAAGGAAAATAAATAACATAGGAAAAAGTTTAAATATAAGGGGAGATAAAGAGATAAGGGAGAAAAAGAATATAAGAGTACAGAAAGTGAGTTCAGAGAGTAATAAAAATCGTAGTGGATGTAAGGCGTAGAGAGCAGAGAAGAAGTTCAAGGTTGTTGAGTCGTCGTAGGAATGTCAATCCAGTTACAGATCAGATGTGATTTCAGGTGAGGACAACATCTGAAGATCTCGGTCTTTGAGTTCAGGCAAGTTGAAGTGGCCTTCAAGTTTTGTAGAATCCTAAATTGTTCAGTGGTACACAAAGAACAATTTTTTGTGCCCCTTTGGTATTCCCTCGAAAGGTCTAAAATAGACCAATCGATAGAGTACGGGATCTTTTTATCTTTGAATTCCCACACCTTATTTGCGAGAGCCGTTGCTGTTCTTTTATCAGAGTGTTTAAAAGAAGCGACATGTGCATAAAACCTGGTTTTAACCTGTCCTGAGTCATGCCAACATATCGTTCACTTCTGGCATGCCAACATATCGTTCACTTTGGCCTCATATACAACGGATTTGGTATTACATTTGCCTTGTAATGGGCATTCATCCGGCTTCCTGCAACTGCATCCTGGATTTATTCTCGTACGATTAGAATTGGTGATTTTAGACTTCATTGATGGACAGCAAGAGTAACTAATTTTAATTATATTTCTATTAAATATCTTATAATATCTATGATTAGGAGGAAACTGTTTGTCTAAGAGGTCAAGGAATCTTTGTTTTGTTTATTGTCGTTGCTGTTCTTTCTTCTGTCCTAATATTTCGGGACCTAAAATTCCCTTCTTCAGAGTTTAAGGAACTTTGACAGAAGAAAGAATAACAAAAAAAAACAAAACAAAGATTACCAGGTAACTTACTTTTTCATTACCTCATCTTACAGTCCATTTTGCATTGTTTACCCTCCTATCTTTTTCCACATTATATATATCATATATAATGCTTCAAGCAAGCTACATTTTATTATATATATATATATATAACGAAGGAAATGTGGTAAGGAACCAGGTGGACCATAACGCACCAGAGTACTCAATACTTAGGGTAGTAGAGTGGGTAATAGGAAATTGTTCAAGACCATGACGGCAGAGCTCAAGCCGTTTCAACGGCTATTTCTGGACTAAATTAGATTTTTAGCTTGGTAATAAATAGCCGAACTTTTCAAGAGGTAATTCCATATATGGGAAAATTGTAGTTGTAAGGATTGGTCAACATTTCTTGTAAACATAATTAAATCTTTCATGGCGGTTGTGGGGTGGCTGAACTTGCCTGTAGAACAATGAGGGAGTGGGTGGAGCCGGTCAAGCGTTGCAAGTGAATTCTATACAACAAATTCTAAGGAGTGTGGATGAAAGCAGGCGAAAAAAGAATTTGAGGAATCTGAGAGTGGGAAGTTATAAAATTAAAAAGTTAATAAACTGAAATTAAAAAATTAAAAAATAATAAATAAAAATATTTAAAAATTAAATAATAAAAAATAATAAAAAAAACTAGTCTAAAGCAGCTGCTATATTTTTAGCTGGTATTGCATTTTCGGCCAATGCTATATAGAATTTACTGGGGTGGGGGTACTGAGGCTACAAAGGAAGAGAGGGAGTGGAAGGAAGTGAGAAGAAGAGATAAAAGGGAAAAAAGGAAAGAAGTACATCTATCTATGTATGCTGGGGTTTCCCCTATCTTGTTCGGCAAGTGGGGAAAAGAAGGATTTTACAGCCATTGTCTACCCACCCAGGTCATGATGGGGTTTGAGGGAGAGGTAAGTCCTACACAATCCGTGTTTACATGCGGTTACAAGTTCGTATTTTTTGTTTAGGAGTTAGTCCTTCGTAAACAGCATTTGTATTGTTTCCTCCGAGCATAAGTTACACGGACAGCATCCTCCCGTGTAGGTGTTAGTCCTGGAAAGTAAGCTCCAAGTAAGATGGTATGTGATGTTATTATCTTGGAGGTCCCAGATGTAGCCCGAAAGTGTAGTGGCATGTCGCTGGGCTAGGTTTCTGAAC
Source organism: Eledone cirrhosa (assembly GCA_964016885.1). Lineage (NCBI taxonomy): Eukaryota > Metazoa > Mollusca > Cephalopoda > Octopoda > Eledonidae > Eledone > Eledone cirrhosa. The sequence continues at coordinate 225,526,804 of OZ024743.1, forward strand.
GTATTCCGGTGTTGGTAGAGTCGGGTCTTAAAGTCACAAGCGGTTAATCCTATATAGGCTTTGTTGGAGTTTTCCGTCCTCACGCTGCATTGGTAGATCACGTTACGTTCTCGGCATCTATTGTTGAGGGGGCTCGTTACACCTCCTGATCGGCTCTCCCTAATGTCTAGGTGGTTTCTTCCATAGGAATTGAGTTTCTTGTTGTTTGAGGAGGCGGTGTTTTGTGCGAAGTTGGGTGTGGTGCTGTAGGAGAGTTTGATAGTGTTTTTATTGATTATGTTGTGGTGGGAAGTGTTTTTTGAGGAGCCTAAAGAAGATTTTCCCGATTGGTGTTGCAACCTCGGCATTGTGGGGAGGGTTGAACCACGTTACGTGGCATGAGTGGCAGTGTCGCCTGCTGGTTCCACTAGGGGAAGCTGGGTAAAAGGAGATTTCCTCCCGAAAGCCGCTTTGCTTAAGGGCCTGGTTGTAATAAGGCGCATGTTCATTGAATATCTGCTCATTAGCAGACAATCGAGATATGCGGAGGGAGATGTTTTTAACCTGGTTATTAGCGATGTTTCTAGGATGGCTAGAGCGGCAGTGGATGTAGTGACGGTTGTCGTTTGGTTTCCTGTATGGGTAGTACAGATCATTTTCGAGGATGAGAGTAAGGAGCCCATCGCCTCAGTACAATCCACCGCCAAATGCAGGAAACATTTCGGTGATTTTATGTAGTAGGAATAATCCTATAAGATCGGTCACCTCTGCCAAGTCGGTCGCGCCCATACTGACGTCGAAGGGGGAATCGGGAGCTCTCTTTATCCAATTGGAGTTGTCGAAGAGGAGGACTGTCCTCCTGGCGTGGAAAATGATGTTTCTTTCCTGGTCGGTGATGGGTGTAAGTGTTTTGACAAAGTCCAAAGCGGCCATAAGGAGCGGTGGGGTAATAGAGGCGTATTAGCTTTCTATGTCGAACTGGATGAATTTTGTGTCCCATTTGTCTTCAATATTCCTGTACCATGAGATGACTTCCTGGGTGCTGATCCAAAGGCTAAGTCTCGCGTTTTGCTTGACTTTTGGTATAATGCGGTCTAGGATCTTTTTGCTGATTCTCCCTATGTCTGACTTCGTCGGGTTTATAAGGCTGATGGATGGTTTGCGGTCGAAGTCGGATTTATGGTCCTTCAGGGTGAAGTAGGGGGTCCGTGGGTCGAGACGTTCAATACGGTCGGCAACCCCGAGGCTGGAGGTAATTTGTTGTCCATCTAGATTTATGTCATGGATTATAGAATGGTTTGCCTTCTTGTAGGTAGAGTTTAGGCTGCTCCTGATAAGTGTGTGATATCCGTCAGGGTTGATGAAATAGAGGTTTCCAGTTTTGTCCGAATGCACCAGGATGTCGCTGGTGCTTTCATACTCCGTTATTTTGAAATGGAGTTGTTGTAGGAATTGGTTGTGTCTGGGTTTGAATTTTATATCCTTGACCAGGTGGAAGAGGTCATTCTCGAAGAGTGAGAGCAGAGGCTTCGGTGGAGGAGATTTGTAGGTATCGAATCCGAATCTCTCCTTGGTGTCGTAGTCCTGGTTGTCGTGGTATTTATCGTAGAAGTATGTTCTCCATCTCAATCTTTTCACAAACAGGTCGATTTTTTGCGTGAGCATCCGTAGGTAAAGTTTTCTCGGTGGAACTGGGATAGTGAGTTTTCGCATGGTAGGTATTATGAAGAAACTGGAGCTTGGTGGAAAAATCGGGATATGACGTGGTAGGTTCGGAAAGTGCTCTACTACGGAGGTAGGACTCCTTAGAATTTGCTGTATAGAATTCACTTGCAACGCTTGACCAGCTCCACCCACTCCCTCATTATTCTACAGGCAAGTTCAGCCACCCCCACCACCGCCATGAAATATTTAATTGTATTTACCAGAAATTTTGACAACTATAATCTTCCCATATATGGAATTACCCCTTGAAAGTTTGGCTATTTATTACCAAGCTAAAAATCTAATTTAGTTCAGAAATAGCCGTCGAAACGGCTTGAGTTCTGCTGTCAGGGTCTTGAACAATTTCCTATATATATATACATTAAAATAACAGATTAAAGTTTATGCAAAGAATCGCTGCTTTCACCCTTAACGGTATCTTCTGAAAGTAATATATATTTATCGAGCCCTCTTTGGGTTTTAGTCTCCACATTTATTATTATTATATATATTATTTATATATATATATATATATATATATATGGATGGAAGTATGGCTGTGTGGTTAAATTCACTTTGCAACCATGTGGTTTGTGGTTTACGTCTGTTGCAAGCCTCAGGGCGACTAAAGACTTGGAAAATTTTGTACATGGAAACTGCAGGAAATTGTTGTTGCGTATATCATCATCATCATTTTACGTCCGCTTTTCCCTGCTTTTCAAGGGTGGGACAGGTCATCTTCAGCACAGCATCTCTCCATTTGTCACAGTCCGTCGTCATCTCCTCTGTGAGCTTCAGCGATCTGAGGTCAGCTCTCACCACCTCTGCCTAAGTTTTTCGAGGTCTTCCTCTACTGCATCTTCCTTCCATCAGGATTTCTTGGCACTTCTTCCCCCAGCGGTCATCTTCCATGCGCATATATATATATGATGTGTGTGTACATGTGAGTGAATGAGAGTGCATGTGTATGTGTGTGTATCTATGTCCTTTCTTATGTTTACACTGGTATAAAATCTGTTGTTGTTGTTGTTGCTGCTGTTGTTGTTGTTACATTGTATCCATCTCTGACCTAGTATTTAATGGTTTAACAAAGAGAGATCACTAACAAAGTACTAGACTGAAATAAACCAAATGGGCCAGTATGACCTACTAAAACCAACATGGTCATAAGCCTATGACTAAAACCGGTACAAAGAATAAAAAAGTAAAGCAGTTTGTTCAACCTATTACGTATTATTATTACGTAGCCATACCAAGTTTTATATGTAATAATACATTCTTAACAAACTTTCCCACCAAATAATCACTGTCTTTTACAAAACGTCAGAGTGTATACTTTTATTCTTTTGTTGTTGCTGTTTTTGTTATTGAATTCAGCTGTAAATAAAAATTATGGCAATTGCTTTCTCAGGCATTATAATACTGGTGAGATTGACGTAGGTAATGTTCCACAGTTGCAAGTCATAGGGTGCGGAGGGGTGGGGGTGAAACGTGTAGGAGGGGCGATTCTGGAGGGATAATATTCTGAGAAGGATGAACTGAGCATAGTGGTTCATGAAGGGCAGAGGTTTTCAAAGGTGAAGGCTACCCCCGAGGAGCATTTAGAAGGTCCAGGGAGGTGCTGGAGCCTAAAGGGACAAGGGGGAGGGGGTAGACATGATATAGTATAGAATATCAAATGAATGATACATATATATAAATATAGTAAAATAAAAAATATATAATTTTTATTTATACATAGTATATATTATTTACTATATATAAATTAACGATTTTATTTATTATATATTATTTACAATTTCTGTGTAGGCTGGTCTCTCTGGAAATAAGGTTGGAGGGCATTGAGGGAATTACGTGGCTGAGAGAGGAGGGGGGTGTCCCAAAAAATGTTTCAGAACCTCTGATGTAGGGTCTGGATGTGGACTCACCCATAATACAGGTGATGAGAGGAGGAGAAATAAGTGAGTCAAGAATTCCTGATTGGAGGAGATACAAGGTCAACCAACTCCAAGGAGCAGCGGCCACTGTAGTAGCAACAGAAAAGGCAAAATGAGAAGATAGCACATCTGTAAGACAGTAGCTGTAATAATGGAGCAAGCATTTATTTTCCTTAATAGCAATGGTAAGTATTTTAACCATTATTTAATCATGTTCTAAAGCCAAATTCAACATTAAATTATTTTTCAGATGTCATCTTAAGCCAATTTAACTGAAAGATTACATTTAATACACTGTAAGATGTGTGGGCAGAGTGGTTAAGATGTTGATCAGATGATCATAAGGTTGTGGGTTTTGTGGTGCATTGTGTTCTTGAGCAAGACATGTCATTTCATGTTACTTTTCATAATAACCTGGAGCCCATATCATTAAAACACCTGAGAAACCTCCTACAAGATTCAAACTGGTAGAAGGCCAATTGAACCTGCATAGACAAAAGTTGTAAATTTCATTTCTTTCATTTCAACAGATAATAGTTATATGAGCCTATGGGGTTAAGTTTTTAGATTCTCATTAAAAAAATATAATTTCGAGCCTTTGAGTTCAGTTGGCAATTCTTACCGTCATGCTGCTTCAGATGAGTTTTCAACCAGCAAAGGTTAAATATTCAAAAGGCCATAGGCTTACATAACTTGCACAGCTGTTTGAAACTGCTTCTTCAAGCATAATTGACTTTTATAAACATACAAATTCTAGCATTTATAGAATATTATATGCATATTCTAGTATATACATATATGTGTGTGTTAGCCTTATAGTAGAGTAACATATAACACACTAATGTGCTTTAATTTTATATTATATCAACAAATATCAACCTGAATGAACCAGTAAGTGATAAATGGTTTTGAAAGGTAGGTATTTATCATTCACAATCTATAACTAAGTCTCTCTAGAGAGAGAGAAAGAGAGTTATTGTTCCAACTGTAGTAAAGACTAATTGGCAAAGTTAACCTAAATGGGATTTGAACTCAGAATGGCAAGGGCCGTAATTCTATGCTACAAAGCATGGCATCCAACCCTCTACCGATAGAATGGGCCGGCGTTGCTTGGGATTCTAAACATAGATTGGCATGTTTATCCCTCCTTTCTGAAACAGTTTCATCATATGTTCACCAATTGATGCAGAAGTCCCAATAAAAAGTGAAGTCGCCTTGGGTGAATAGGCAAATAATTTTCCATTAAGCTTTTTCAAAAACATGTAATTGCGTTCCCTCTCTTTTTTGTTGTTTTTGCTGCTGTTGGTGTGATAGCAGCCATTGATTGTACTACTAACACAGTCTCATCCTTCTTCAGCCAATCGTGTATATCCCCTTCTGCCTCGTCAGCAATGAGAACAATATTTGCTCTAGGGTTCTTATATATTTTATATATATTTATCCTTATCGAGCCTCGTGAAATAAATACGTTTGTTTATATTTTGTTATTGTGTATGCAAAACTATCTGTACACGAATATATAATTATAATTATATATATATATATATATATATATATATATAATTATATATATAAATATATATATATTAAAATAACAGGTTAAAGTTTAGGCAAAGAATCGCTGCTTTCACCCTTAACAGGATCTTCTGAAACTAAAACAAATCAATCTGTGAACGCAGAAATAAATATTTCGAAAAACGTTACACACTATATTTATATATACACACTCTATATATATACACACACACACACACACACAGATAGTGTCATAATGGCGTAATGCAGATAGCCAGACATACAGAGATATTATGAGGGCGCAACGTTATAGCTATCTAATGCGGTCCCTAGGGCATTGAAAATTTGAAATATATTTTGCTCAAAACACTCATAGGACCATAAGTATTACACGTGTAAAGTTTGAAAAAAAATCGGTTGGGTGGTTCTCGAGTTTTAGGGAGTCAGACAGACATTCTCTGTTTTAGATATATAGACTAGCAGAATAGCCCGGCATTGCTCGGGATTCTAAACATAGATTGGCATGTTTATCCCTCCTTTCTGAAACAGTACAGAGAAGTACGGATTACCTCGGCCTTGGGATGGTGTCTACATTTTGTGCTTATAAAAAAAATTTGTCGTAGATGACCAGGGTTTTTTCCGTGCGAAGAAAATCAATACTTTTGTTTATATTTTGTTATTGTGTATGCAAAAATATCTGTACACGAATATATAATTATATATATATACATATATATATATATATATTAAAATAACAGATTAAAGTTTAAGCAAAGAATTGCTGCTTTCACCCATAATGGGATATTCTGAAACTAAAAAAAAAAAAAAAAAAATCAATCTGTGAACGCAGAAGTAAATATTTCAAAAATCGTTACACACTATATATATATATATATATATATAATTAAAATACGGGAATACAGGAAAATACCACTGAGTGAACACATTGATACCTGTGCCGCCCAAAATCATCCCAACTTTAGAATCTTTCCCCTCTACAAATTTAAAGATAATGCCACCCACACCCAGCGCATCAGCAAGGAATCTCACTTTATTAACAAATACGGACCCCGTCTAAACATTTCTCCCTAAGACGAACCCACAACATACACACGTCAACATACATACCTACATCAGCATACATCCTACATACATCTCTATCCACATATAAACACAATGACATACGTAAACACACATGTTCTATGGTGCAACACAAATATACACAAATTTGCATACCTTTTGATGTCTATAGATATAAACGTGCCGACACACACACATACATATACGCACACATGCATTGCACACTGATGGGCACATACATATTTGTACACAAGTATTCCCATACGGCAGGGCCTAATGGATTCCCCTTGCAGTACGTACAATCTGGACACTCACACACACCTTGGTGTTATGACAATACTATATATCATTTCACCCCTTTTATTATTAATGATTTTCATGTTTTGTTGAGAGAATCGATTTTGCTGAAAATATCGAATAATGTACACCATTTTTACCAGTATCACAAAAATACTGGTCCACCCACACACACACACATACATACACACATATACACACAGACACACATATACACACATACAACCGCTCTCCAGATATCTATTTCAGGCTGTATACAGCTATGGTGCGACCACACTTAGAATTTGCATCACCAGTCTGGAACCCCTATCTTGCTCAGGACATTGACCGCCTGGAAACTGTTCAGAGACGTGCAACCAAGCGAATACCCTCTATCAGGCATCTACCATACTCTGAGCGCCTTGCTTCCCTGGGCATGGATTCATTGAAGCTCCGACGCCTGGCAACTGACTTGGTAAACACCCACAAAATTGTTAACAATCTTGCCAACAACAACTCTGAGTACCTTTTCGATTTCCATGTGTCTAACACATGTGGACATGCCCACAAAGTAAGAAAACAGCACAGTTCCCATGACTTTCGGAAACATTTTTTCACGCTCAGAGTTGCTGAAGCATGGAACAAACTACCTGCATCAGTTGTTAGCTGTCGAGACACTGCATCCTTTAAGGCCTCCGAGATCCGCCAACACTACAGCTAACACATACACACATGTACTTCCCTGACATTTGTGTATTATTCTATGTACTATATTGACGAGTTGTAGTGCACCTGAGCACTTTACACAATAATTTCATTATTATTATTATACACACGCGTACACTAACATACAAATAGACATATACACACACACACACTTCTCCGTATAAGACAAGAGCTGAAAAATATCTTTCAACATGTTAAAATACCCCCACACACGCACAGACACATTCCTACTGACCGATCCCTCTACCGCGAATTACTCTGCCACACACACACACACACACACACACATATTTGTCTTAATAGGCACCTGAACTGTTGACCTTTCAACATGACTGCAATTCACACACACATCCCTACTGACCATTATCACAACAATGAACCTCTTTACTACACGCACACATATTTGTCTTAAAAGACTTATTTTTCAGTGACTTCTCAATCAGGCGAAAAAGGACACTCTTCGACAAACATACATTTGGCGCAAAATCAATTTTTAACATTTACGTGACCTCTACCGACCAATCAAAATTGTTTTGACTACAAGAATTTTTGCAACACAAATTGGCGCGAAACTTATAGTACTCATTCACGTGACATTCAACAACCAACCAAATCTTAATACCTCTGGAGCCACTTTTTTCACATAAAACAGGTAGAATTTCCAAAACTGATCAGATTAGAGCAAACATCAAGGGCGCTCTATCTCAAAATTATTTTTGAAAAGCATTAGAAATGCGCAACCGGTAAAAACTTAAAACTAAAACTGAATACTAACCAATACTTATTACTAATTTTTACTTATTCCTAATTAAACTATTTTTCACTGGGAACAATTTGTCAGCATTTTCTTTTCCTTTTACTAATATATATATATATATATATATATATATACATACATACACACACTATATATATATATATACACACACACACACACACACACAGCGTCATAATGTCGTAATCCAGACAACCAGACATACAGACAGATATTATAAGGGCGCAACATTATATCTATGTATCTATCTAAAAAGAAAGACTAAGAATTATAGAGAGAGATCGCTAAATCGCCTAATGCGGTCCCTAGGGCATTGATAGTTTGAAATATTCTTTGGTCAAAACACTCACAGGACCATAAGTATTACATGTGTAAAGTTTGAAAACAATCGGTTGGGTGGTTCTCAAGTTTTAGGCAGACAGACAGACAGATATTCTGTTTTAGATATATAGATAATAATGAAAATTATTGTGTACAGTGCTCAGGTGCACTACAACTCATCAAAGGTGCATGTATAGTACATAGAATAATGTACAAATGTCAGGAAAATGAACAGTGTATGAGCCATGAAATACATGTGTGCGTGTGTATGGAGGAGGGACATCAGGTGTAGTGTTGGTGAATCTCAGGAAGCATGGAGGTTTTAAAGGATGCAGTGTCTCACAGCTAACAACTGATGCTAACAACCGATATCTATATATACATACATACATACATACATACATACACTTGCACACCAGACACTTGCATAGAGTCTCTGTCTACCAAATTTCACTTAAAAACATTGGTGAGAACTGTGACTACACAATAAGTTATACACGTCCAAAATTATCTAGTCACGCTTGGGGATCCAGCTGGATCAGTTGGAGATGGTTACTTCTGACACCACCCACTGGAAGGAGTGTTTGAGGACTCTGACCCCACGACCCTCTCAGGAATAAGTGGATGAAGAAGTCCACAAAGGTATCATGATTGACATTTTGATTGTGAATGTATAATATATAAAGTACAACCGACAAATACAGCAAAAGAAAGTGGGATAGACTCAAAGTTAAGATAATTCAATTTCTTTGAATTTGGCATTAAAAAGTGGTTACCATTTATATGAAACTCTTGTTTGGAGTCACTCCAAAATTACCAAATTCATTCAAATGTCACTATATTACTGATGCATGACAGTTATAGAATAAGAACTTTAATTGAAACTGAGATAAAGTGAATTAACCATTTTATGACAGCATTTCTAATGAAATACACTCTAATTTCAATTATTCAATGAAAAACAATGAAGGGTTTATTAAAATTATTTATTTCATTACTAAGATAGTAAAATAACATATGGTCCTTATATAAAATTCATGTAGGAAGATGGAAGATTTAAATTTAAATAGGAACACTAAAATGGGTGATTTTATTTCATAGAACTGGGTTGGTAATGAAAAGATTAATTATATATATCATATGTAACAAAAAACAAACAAGAAAAAAAAAATTAAAAGTAAGAAGTTTGCCAATGTAGAGTGATGAGAAGATCAGTGTTGGTTTTGGAAGGATTGGGAAAAAAATGGGACAGGACTTATAAAGGCTAAATTTAATTCTAGTTTTGGTGCACTGTATTTGTGAGTTTCTTAGCTATAGTTAATTGTATTTGTTGTATGTGTTTATATTTTCAATCTAAAAGAATTGTAAACAATTTATGTTATTTATTTATATACATGTTTAACCTTTTAACATTTAAACCGTCTGTATCCGACCAGAATTCTCACCTCTCTCTGTTCAAACCGGTGGTAACTGATGTTAAGGTATTGTTCTCAAAATAAATAATATAAAAATCTCATAGATTCAATATTATGTGAGATAATTATGTGAAATAAAGTGTTTACCATGAAAATATACAATAGTAAATATAAAGTAATGTAAATGCTAAAGGGTTAAGAATACATTGTGAGCTGGTACTGCAGAGTAGTTTGATCTTTGGTGAGAATTCCAGGCATGTTTTGATTTTGTTTGTTCACCTAAGTGATACATAGTCTTAGCAGTACCACCAGAACATAAGCTGACTGAGAGATATATATACTTTTAGTCAACAAATATTGGTATATGTTGTATGTGGCAATTTACAATATACATATATATATATCATCATCATCATTTTACGTCCGCTTTTCCCTGCTTGCAAGGGTGGGACGGGTCTTATTCAGCACAGCATCTCTCCACTCGTCACGGTCCCTCGTCATCTCCACCGTGAGCTTCAATGATCTAAGGTCTGTTCTCACCACCTCCGCCCATGTTTTTCATGGTCTACCTCTACCACGTCTTCCTTCAACTGGCATTTCCTGGCACTTCTTCACCCATCGGTCATCCTCCATGCGCATCACATGTCCATACCACCTCAGTCTCCTCTCCCGTACACTACATTCTATCCCTCTCAGACACAGTTTCTCTCTCAAACATTTATGCTGGGTCGTTCACGCACATTTACACTGCACATCCAACGGAGCATGCTTGCCTCATTTCTCTCCAGACGTCGCATATCCTCTGCAGTTGCTACCCATGTCTCACTACCATGCAGCATCGCGCTCCTCACACAGGCATCATACAACCGGCCTTTCGTACGCAGGGAGAACCCCTTCTTTGTCAACAGAGGAAGCAGCTCCCTAAACTTCTTCCAACCCGTCCTTATTCTAGATACTATGGCCTCGGAACACCCTCCTCCCATGCTAATCTGATCTCCTAGGTACCGGAAGCTATCCACCACTTCTATAGCGCCCTCTTGCATTTGAAAAATGTGTCTATCAGTGCGACTTCTACTGTCTAATTTCCCTGTACATCTACTGCATACATATTTCTCCCTACCTGTTAGTTTGCCTGCTATCCCGCTACATCTCTTGTGTACCCAGGATCTGCATTGTGTGCATTTTATAGAATTTATGCCAGTTCCTTTTCCGCATATCGAACATGGCCATTTCCCTGACGGAATCAGGGTTTTGTCCTCTTTTCTACTCATCAACACTTTTGTCTGAGCTAGATTCATTCTCAGTCCTCTTGCTTCCAACTGCTGTTTCCATAGCCAGAATTTATTCTCTAGCTCCTCTACTGATTCTGCTATAAGAACCAGATCGTCAGCATAGAGAAGTTCCCATGGACAGCCAGTCTTAAACTCCTCTGTTATGGCTTGGAGGACTATAATGAACAAGAGCGGGCTGAGGAACGAACCCTGATGTACTCCTACTTGTATCTGGAATTCCTCACTAAACTCCATTCCTACCCTGACTTTACTGAGAGTACCTCTGTACAAAGTTTGCACTGTCCTCACAAGCCATTCCTCAACACCTAGCTTCCTTAGGGACCACCAGATGACAGATCGGGGTACCCTATCAAAGGCCTTCTCTAGGTCAACAAAGGCTAAGTATAGTGGCTTATTCTTCTCTAAGAACCTCTCTTGCATTTGTCTCACCAAGAAGAGGGCATCTGTTGTACTCTTCCCAGGCACAAAACCAAACTGCATCTCATCTAGTTTGACTCTTTCTCTAATTAGTTGTGCTAAAATCCTTTCTGCCACTTTCATAACCTGATCTATCAGTTTTATACCCCTATAATTGCTCCTCTCCAAAGCATCCCCTTTACCTTTGTAGCAATTTATGAGAATACTGCTGCACCAGTCTTTGGGTATGACACCACCATATATAGCCTGATTGATGATGCGTGCAACCAGTTTAGTGCCTACGTCCCCTGATGCCTTCAGCATCTCAGCAACTATTCCCGATGGTCCGGCCGCCTTACCATTTTTCATTTCCCTAATCGCCTCTTGGACCCTATATTCGTCAATCTCAATAGCTGGTCCCTCTGTCGGATCTACCAAGGGTAATTTCTCTCTCTCCCATTCGTTCTCCACATTCATCAGTCTCTCATAATGACATTTCCAGGCCTCCTTTTTCTGATCATTCGTGACACTAAGTACACCGGCATCATCCAGGACACATTTATCTCCAACAACATCCTGATTTGCATTGACACACTGCCTTGCAATGTGGAACACCGCACGCCTCTGATCTTCCCGTCGCAGAACATTGGCAAACCTCCTACTCTCTGCCTCCCTGCGTGCTAAGTACACCTGACGTCTAGTTTCTCTCTTAGTGGCTGTATATTCTTCCCTACTCCCACCCTTTTTCCAAGCCTTCCATGCTAGTCTTTTGTCTCTAATAGCCTTATCTACTGTGCTGTTCCACCACCAGCTCACTCTGTCTGGTTGGAGCTCTGCTCCAGCCACAGGTTTCATCAGTAGCCTGCAGCAAGTTGTCACGTAAGAAATTCCAGTTATTATCTATGTCATACGTCTCTAAATCGTCTTCATTTTCGTCATATACATCTTGAAGGGCTTTCCTAAATTTGTATTTTAGTGAAAGGTCTTTTAGCTTTCAGACCTTTCTTCTCCACACCTTCCTATATGTCTCATTCCATCTCTTGCTTACTGAGATATCACTAACTATATATATATATATATATATATATATTGTAAAAAAAAAACAAAAAAACTACTCAGTCCACGCTGTAATGTGGCCATGTAGGTAACACGGTAAAAAGTTCCCAGTTCCACACTGTAAATGTGGTTGGTGTTAGGAAGGGCATCCAGCCATAGAAAGCCTGCCAGATAGTCCTATACGAGCGAGACATGGTCACCCGACCAACCTTGCCTAAAGTGGCACAACTCCCGTCTAACCCATGCTAGCGTGGAAGATGGATGTTAAACGATGATGATGATATATATATATATATATAACAAACACGACCTTAAAGTCAGTTTTAGCTCAATGACCAATTTTAAATCAATTATTACCAATAAGCCACCTCTATCCAACCTAGTTGGATGCTCATGTAGGATCAGAAAACAGAGGCCTTACTCTTCAAGGCAACAGTGAAATTGTCAAAACCATTGCACCACCAATCTCAAGTGGTACATCAGTCTTACTGAACGGTACAACAACCATGCAGCAACATTCTGTAATCAGGAGAAAAACACATGAGTAAGTTCTGCAACAATATATGAAAGCTGAAAGAAGGCTCTACTGATTACAACATCAGCTGGAGGCTAGCAGAAAAATGTAAACCCTATGCCAATGGTTCTAAGAGGTGCAAACTCTGCAATACCAAGAAATGATTCATATGGAAAAATTCACTGGTTTCAAATTCAAACCTCAACTTGAGGAACGAGATATACAAATCATGCCCACATAGAACAAAATATATTTTTGTTTTTGGTCACCAAATATCCAGACACTCACCAGTCACCACAGATAACATGATTTAAGATCACAGGAAAACCATCGTAATCATTTGGAAACTGAATAATGAATAATAAAACACTCCAGATTAAAAAGGCTATCAGAATATTTTGTCTCTCTTACACTGATCAACAGACATGTGTGTACATGTGGGTGTGTGCATGTACATCTGTGGATATGAGAACATACACACACACATACATGTGTATGTGTGAGAGGGGGGGGGGGTAAAATTTGTGTGTGTGCGGGTGTATACATGTAAATACAATGTTCTCTTAGTTGATCTCTTTCAACTATTCCCTAATCATTTCGATCTCTCTCTCTAGTATTCAAAAATTATTCTTTCAGTTGACTCTACTGTGTATACTCTACATTCAGTAACATCTCATAGTAACATTTCGATACTGTTTTCTCTTTAGCATTAAAGAAGGCAACAGTGCCTCTATCATTCTGTTCATATTTTTCCTCAATTGCATCTTGATTCACACTGACTCAGGTTTTTTTTGTTGGGGGGAGTCCTATCCAGAAACTGTGTCCCTGATCCTCTTGTCACAGTACAATGGCAAACCTCTTACTTTCAGTTTCTCTTTTTGTTACATATGATATATATAATTAACCCTACTAAAACTGTCTCTGGTCTTATAAAACAAAACTTTCCATTTCATAGGGTCCCTATTTAAATTAAAATCTTCAATTATAACTTCATGTTAGAACCATATGTTAAATTACTATCTTAGTAATGAAATAATTAGTAATTTTAGTAAATACCTCAATGTTTTTCATCAATTTGAGTGTATTTCAATAGAAATACAATAACGAAACGTCTTAGTCTTAGGTTCTTCCACGCCGTTCAGTGCATTGAGCAGTAAGTAGTAACTAACAGTGCCGACTTTTTCACATCTGTGCCAAGTGTTGTTGGCTACCATCAGATCTTTTTGGAACGTTCATTGCCAGGTGATCCTGGAGCAACCCCACCTCCGTTTGCTGCCAGGTGGAGTCCAGTTCATCGCTGTTTTTGAGTGTCGTTCGTTGGGCAGGTTCAGAATATGGCCAGCTAGATGGTTCCAGCACTCCATGACCATCCTCTGTAGCGTCCACGACTCGGCTCCCCACAGGATTTCCTTGTTTTGCACTCAGTCGCGCTAGGACACATGAAGGATCATTTGCAGGCACCGCTAGTGGAAAGTGTTCAGCTGTCTCTTTATCTTTGCCGTACTCATCCAGGTTTCACTCGCATAAAGCATTGTTGGCAGCCAACACGAACAACAGCGGAGAGAGAATGCAACCCTGTCTGACTCTGGAGACAACGTCAAAGAATTCCGTCACACCGGACTCAGTTCGCACGCAGCAGTTGGAGTTTGCATACAGGGCCTTGAAAATGGTGATGAATCTTGCAGGAATGTCGTAAAAGTGTGTGATATTCCCCAGCGATTCCCGATGCACACTGGTCTTGTCGGACGCCTCATCGTGGAGAAGGGATGCCAAACACAGATTTCAGTAGGCAAAGAACCAGCAAATACAGGCGTCTAGTTAGCAACCTGGCACTACTGTAAAATTCAAAATCGCTACAGAAACAGTAAGGAAACCCCCCCACACACAAAAAAAAAAAAAAAAAGGCTACATATCATCTATAAATAAATTCAAAGACAAAAATCTTATTTGATGTAATTTTCCAAATTATATTCAATAAATTGTAACTAAGAATAGAAACAAATTCAAAGAAAGCAATTTGTTTACTGAAATTAAAATATAAAAAAGATCAAGGGAGATAACTAATAAAAAATAAGTCACGACCGTCAAGGGAAATAACTCAATATTTACATTTTTGAGTATGTAATTTTGACTAAATCTATCCAGTTTATAAAGGGTTTACTAAACAGGCAATAGAGCTTGTAGCTGTTGATTCATGTGGGATGTACTACATAGTCTAGGTGTCAGCTAATTAATATATATGGTGTAGCCGTCAAATAAACAAGCTACATAGCTAGATGTCAGCTAGTTGTTTAAACTGTAGTTGCTAACTATATGGAGCCATTTATCAGAAATATTCTGTGTGTAAAGTAAGTATCAATCATCTTAATTAAATGTCTCTAAATGTTAACTATGAGGAGACTGTGAAGGAGTATGTTTTAGTGTTTTGAGTTCATAATTGTAAGGTCTTGAGTTCGATTCCTGGTAGCATGTTGTGTCCTTGAGCAAGACACTTTATTTCACCTTATTTACAGTTCACACCTATGCAGGTTTAGTTGACCTCTAGCGAAGTTGCATCTCATTGGGGCGTTTCTTGGGTGTTTTAATATCAGGAGCCCCAGTACTATCATGAAAACCACCATGAAATAAATTGTCTTGCTCAAGAATACAATACACCACCCAATCCAGGAATAAAACCTACAACCCAATGATCATGATATTCAACACCCTAACCATGAGTCCACATACCTTCAATGTAAAATAAGCAAGTCAAATTAGATTACACCTCAAGTCAAATTGTTAAACAAGTTTGAATCCTTATCAACATCACCAATATATTTCTCTTTCACGGTTTAGACAGCCTTAGCAGTTCCTCTCTTTTCTTCACTATTCTTTACCAATATATCTATAAGACGAAACTTTCTTAGCAATTAAATGGTAGTAGAAGAGTAATAATCTTTCTACTGTATTTTCTCCAAATTAGTTCTTTTCAAACTAAACCACCCAAAACTGATTGATTCTATGATACAAAATTGTTTATTTTAAATTGTTTATATTTATCTAAAAACCTTCCATTATAATTTTATGTTCAAATCCCGCCGCGGTTGACTTTGCCTTTCATCCTTACGGGGTCGATAAAATAAAGTACCAGTAATGCACTGGGTAATTTCTGGCCTTGTGCCTAAAGTAGAAACAATTATAATTTTATGTAACAACCTTTGTTAAGTTATGCTCCAAACACTAGTTATATTATGAAATCCCTCCAATTTAAAAAAATAATTAAAATCAATTTGAAAATGATAGGCAGCATCTTTCATTATAAAGATGATGTTGAAAGACTTAAGGTGCCACTTATATATTTCTCTGGATGAGGATTTTATTAAGGATATTATCAATGTAAATATTTATGGCACCCTGTAATAAGAAATATTCTAATGAAACTACAGCCTAACAAAGCACCAAAAGAGAATGTTTATATATGTAATTAATGCTTACTATTCCGTTCATATTACATGGCAGTAACTACAAAATATATTTTGTTTAACCCTTTTGTTATTATATTTCTAATGAAAAACACTGCCCATAAACTTAAAATAATTTGGAAAATAATAAAGAATTTGAAAGGATTTAGTAATACAAACAATTTTCTCATTGTTAAATTAGTGTTTAGAACATTACTTAACACAGGTTCTTACATAAAATTATGATCAAAGATTTTTAGATAAATATAAATACTTTAGAATAAACAGCTTATTGTCATAAAACTAGGTGTGGTTTCAGGCAGATTGATATCAAAAGGGTTAAATGAAGCATACACTGGAGTACTGTCCCCACATCTGGAACAGTCGCTGCCACACAATCACACATCTGAGACTGTTACAGTTACACATTCCCATATCTGAGATAATATTGCTATTATACATTTACACATCTGGGACAGTGTTGCTGTTGCAGCTACACGTACACACATCTGAGACAGTGTTGCTGTTACACACACACACACACACGTCTGGGACAGTGTTGCTGCTACACATTCACACATCTGAGACATTATTGCTGCTACACACTCACACATCTGAGACAGTGTTACTGCTAGACACTGTCTCAGATGTGTGAGTGTGTGGCAGTAACACTGTCTCAGATGTGTGAGTGTGTGGCAGTAACACTGTCCCAGATGTGTGAGTGTGTGGCAGTAACACTGTCTCAGATGTGTGAGTGTGTGGCAGTAACACTGTCTCAGACGTGTGAGTGTGTGGCAGTAACACTGTCTCAGACGTGTGAGTGTGTGGCAGTAACACTGTCTCAGACGTGTGAGTGTGTGGCAGTAACACTGTCTCAGACGTGTGAGTGTGTGGCAGTAACACTGTCTCAGACGTGTGAGTGTGTGGCAGTAACACTGTCTCAGACGTGTGAGTGTGTGGCAGTAACACTGTCTCAGACGTGTGAGTGTGTGGCAGTAACACTGTCTCAGACGTGTGAGTGTGTGGCAGTAACACTGTCTCAGACGTGTGAGTGTGTGGCAGTAACACTGTCTCAGACGTGTGAGTGTGTGGCAGTAACACTGTCTCAGACGTGTGAGTGTGTGGCAGTAACACTGTCTCAGACGTGTGAGTGTGTGGCAGTAACACTGTCTCAGACGTGTGAGTGTGTGGCAGTAACACTGTCTCAGATGTGTGAGTGTGTAGAAGCAACACTGTCTCAGATGTGTGAGTGTGTGGCAGTAACACTGTCTCAGATGTGTGAGTGTGTGGCAGTAACACTGTCTCAGATGTGTGAGTGTGTGGCAGTAACACTGTCTCAGATGTGTGAGTGTGTAGTAGCAACACTGTCTCAGATGTGTGAGTGTGTGGCAGGAACACTGTCTCAGATGTGTGAGTGTGTGGAAGTAACACTGTCTCAGATGTGTGAGTGTGTGGAAGTAACACTGTCTCAGATGTGTGAGTGTGTAGTAGCAACACTGTCTCAGATGTGTGAGTGTGTGGCAGTAACACTGTCCCAGATGTGTGAGTGTGTGGCAGTAACACTGTCTCAGATGTGTAAGTGTGTAGTAGCAACACTGTCTCAGATGTGTGAGTGTGTGGCAGGAACACTGTCTCAGATGTGTGAGTGTGTGGCAGTAACACTGTCTCAGATGTGTGAGTGTGTAGCTGCAACACTCTCAGATGTGTGAGTGTGTGGCAGGAACACTCTCAGATGTGTGAGTGTGTGGCAGGAACACTGTCTCAGATGTGTGAGTGTGTGGCAGTAACACTGTCTCAGATGTGTGAGTGTGTGGCAGTAACACTGTCTCAGATGTGTGAGTGTGTAGTAGCAACACTGTCTCAGATGTGTGAGTGTGTGGCAGTAACACTGTCCCAGATGTGTGAGTGTGTAGCAGTAACACTGTCTCAGATGTGTGAATGTGTAGCAGTAACACTGTCTCAGACGTGTGAATGTGTAGCAGTAACACTGTCTCAGACGTGTGAATGTGTAGCAGTAACACTGTCCCAGATGTGTGAGTGTGTAACAGCAACACTGTCTCAGATGTGTGAGTGTGTGGCAGTAACACTGTCCCAGATGTGTGTGTGTGTAGCAGTGACACTGTCTCAGATGTGTGTGTGTGTAGCAGCAACACTCTCAGATGTGTGAGTGTGTGGCAGTAACACTGTCTCAGATGTGTGAGTGTGTGGCAGTAACACTGTCTCAGATGTGTGAGTGTGTAGCAGTAACACTGTCTCAGATGTGTGTGTGTGTAGCAGCAACACTCTCAGATGTGTGAGTGTGTGGCAGTAACACTGTCTCAGATGTGTAAGTGTGTAGTAGCAACACTGTCTCAGATGTGTGAGTGTGTAGCTGCAACACTCTCAGACGTGTGAATGTGTAGCAGTAACACTGTCCCAGATGTGTGAGTGTGTGGCAGTAACACTGTCTCAGATGTGTGAGTGTGTGGCAGTAACACTGTCTCAGATGTGTGAGTGTGTGGCAGTAACACTGTCTCAGATGTGTGAGTGTGTGGCAGTAACACTGTCACAGATGTGTGAGTGTGTGGCAGTAACACTGTCTCAGATGTGTGAGTGTGTGGCAGTAACACTGTCCCAGATGTGTGAGTGTGTAGCTGCAACACTCTCAGATGTGTGAGTGTGTGGCAGTAACACTGTCTCAGATGTGTGAGTGTGTAGCAGTAACACTGTCTCAGATGTGTGAGTGTGTAGCTGCAACACTCTCAGATGTGCGAGTGTGTGGCAGTAACACTGTCTCAGATGTGTGAGTGTGTGGCAGTAACACTGTCTCAGATGTGTGTGTGTGGCAGCAACACTGTCTCAGATGTGTGAGTGTGTAGCTGCAACACTCTCAGATGTGTGAGTGTGTAGCAGCAACACTGTCCCAGATGTGTGAGTGTGTAGCAGCAACACTGTCTCAGATGTGTGAGTGTGTAGCAGCAACACTGTTTCAGATGTGTAAGTGTGTAGCAGCAACACTGTCTCAGATGTGTGAGTGTGTGGCAGTAACACTGTTTCAGATGTGTAAGTGTGTAGCAGCAACACTGTCTCAGATGTGTAAGTGTGTAGCAGCAACACTGTCTCAGATGTGTGAGTGTGTGGCAGTAACACTGTCTCAGATGTGTGAGTGTGTAGCAGTAACACTGTCCCAGATGTGTGAGTGTGTAGCAGTAACACTGTCTCAGATGTGTGAGTGTGTAGCAGTAATAATGTCTCAGATGTGTGAATGTGTAGCAGTAACACTGTCTCAGATGTGTGAGTGTGTAGCAGTAACACTGTCCCAGACGTGTGAATGTGTAGCAGCAACACTGTCTCAGACGTGTGAATGTGTAGCAGCAACACTGTCTCAGATGTGTGAGTGTGTAGCAGCAATAATGTCTCAGATGTGTGAGTGTGTAGCAGTAACACTGTCTCAGATGTGTGAGTGTGTAGCAGCAATAATGTCTCAGATGTGTGAGTGTGTGGCAGTAACACTGTCACAGATGTGTGAGTGTGTGGCAGTAACACTGTCTCAGATGTGTGAGTGTGTGGCAGTAACACTGTCCCAGATGTGTGAGTGTGTAGCTGCAACACTCTCAGATGTGTGAGTGTGTGGCAGTAACACTGTCTCAGATGTGTGAGTGTGTAGCAGTAACACTGTCTCAGATGTGTGAGTGTGTAGCTGCAACACTCTCAGATGTGTGAGTGTGTGGCAGTAACACTGTCTCAGATGTGTGAGTGTGTAGCAGTAACACTGTCTCAGATGTGTGAGTGTGTAGCAGTAATAATGTCTCAGATGTGTGAATGTGTAGCAGTAACACTGTCTCAGATGTGTGAGTGTGTAGCAGTAACACTGTCCCAGACGTGTGAATGTGTAGCAGCAACACTGTCTCAGACGTGTGAATGTGTAGCAGCAACACTGTCTCAGATGTGTGAGTGTGTAGCAGCAATAATGTCTCAGATGTGTGAGTGTGTAGCAGTAACACTGTCTCAGATGTGTGAGTGTGTAGCAGCAATAATGTCTCAGATGTGTGAATGTGTAGCAGTAACACTGTCTCAGATGTGTGAGTGTGTAGCAGTAACACTGTCTCAGACGTGTGAATGTGTAGCAGCAACACTGTCTCAGACGTGTGAATGTCTAGCAGTAACACTGTCTCAGATGTGTGAGTGTGTAGCTGCTACACACACACACATCTGAGACAGTGTTACTGCCACACACTCACACATCTGAGACAGTGTTGCTTCTACACACTCACACATCTGAGACAGTGTTACTGCCACACACTCACACGTCTGAGACAGTGTTACTGCCACACACTCACACGTCTGAGACAGTGTTACTGCCACACACTCACACGTCTGAGACAGTGTTACTGCCACACACTCACACGTCTGAGACAGTGTTACTGCCACACACTCACACGTCTGAGACAGTGTTACTGCCACACACTCACACGTCTGAGACAGTGTTACTGCCACACACTCACACGTCTGAGACAGTGTTACTGCCACACACTCACACGTCTGAGACAGTGTTACTGCCACACACTCACACGTCTGAGACAGTGTTACTGCCACACACTCACACGTCTGAGACAGTGTTACTGCCACACACTCACACGTCTGAGACAGTGTTACTGCCACACACTCACACGTCTGAGACAGTGTTACTGCCACACACTCACACGTCTGAGACAGTGTTACTGCCACACACTCACACATCTGAGACAGTGTTACTGCCACACACTCACACATCTGGGACAGTGTTACTGCCACACACTCACACATCTGGGACAGTGTTACTGCCACACACTCACACATCTGAGACAGTGTTCCTGCCACACACTCACACATCTGAGACAGTGTTGCTGCTACACACTCACACATCTGAGACAGTGTTACTGCCACACACTCACACATCTGAGACAGTGTTACTGCCACACACTTACACATCTGAGACAGTGTTACTGCCACACACTTACACATCTGAGACAGTGTTACTGCCACACACTCACACATCTGAGACAGTGTTGCTGCTACACACTCACACATCTGAGACAGTGTTACTGCCACACACTCACACATCTGAGACAGTGTTACTGCTACACACTCACACATCTGAGACAGTGTTACTGCCACACACTCACACATCTGAGACAGTGTTCCTGCCACACACTCACACATCTGAGACAGTGTTGCTGCTACACACCCACACATCTGAGACAGTGTTGCTACTACACACTTACACATCTGAGACAGTGTTGCTGCTACACACTCACACATCTGAGACAGTGTTGCTACTACACACTTACACATCTGAGACAGTGTTGCTGCTACACATTCAAATATCTGGAACAGGATGAAAGTCAAAGTTGACCTCAGTGGGACTTGAGCTCAGAATGTAAAGAACCAGAACAAATACCGCAATCACATTTTATCCGACACTCTACCAATTTTGCCAATTCACCAACCTCAGTAATTGTAATAATAACAATGATTTCTAATTCAGGTACAAGGCCAAAACTTCGTTGGGAGGGGAAAGGTCATTACATCGACCTCAGTACTTGACTGGTACTTTATTTTATTGAGCCCAAAAGGATGAAAGGCAAAGTAGATTTTAGCGGGAGTTCAAATCCGGCCACAGTCTACTTTTGTAATAATTGTTTCTACTTTAGGCACAAGGCAAGCAATTACCCAGTGCATTACTGGTACTTTATTTTATCGACCCCGTAAGGATGAAAGCCAAAGTAAACCTCAGCGGGATTTGAACACAGACCGTAAAGGGACGTAACTATGCTGGAACGCATGGCGTCCGACTCTCTACCAATACTACCAATCCACCGCCCTAACTCTACTTTTGTAATAATACTAATGATTTCTACTATAGGCACAAGGCCAGCAATTTTGGGGGAGGGGAAAAATCAATTAAATCAACCCTAGTGCATTACTGGTGCTTTATCTTATCGACCCCGTAAGGATGAAAGGCAAAGCTAACCTTGCTGGGATTTGAACTCAGAACGTAAAGGGCCGTAACTCTATGATGTCTGATATTGATACAATATTTGATAGAATGATCTCAGTATCTAATAATTATCTCCTTCACCCTGCAGAGATGAAAATAAAACCACCAGGTGAAGGACTGGGTTCAGTAGTGTGTTTCACCCATTGATAGGTATTACTGATGATAGCAACAAGTAAATACAAAAATTTAATGTTATAACTATTAACTTCACCTGCATGTGAAATAAATATATACTTTATCAGTTTTGTTGATTTCTTTTTCTTTTACAGATAAAATAAACTAAATTTATAGGTATGGGCATGGCTGTTTGGTTAACAAGTTCACTTCACAATCAAGTAATTTTAGGATCAGTCTCACTGCCTGGCATCTTGGGAACATTTATTCTACTATAGTCTCAGATGGACCAATTCTTTTGGGAGAAATTTGGTGGATAGAAACTGTATAGAAGCCTGTCATGTGTGAGTTTATGTTTACCATTTATGTTCCATAATTTAGAAGTTCAATAAAGAGATTTAAAATACATAGAAACTGGGATCGATGTAATTGCATAAATCCCTTCATGTCAGTGCTCTAGTATAGCCACAGCCTGGTGATTGAAACAATCAAAAGAATCAGGTTTTGGTGATTTTTCCCCCTATTTTCACAGATAAAATAAACTAAATACTCAAACCCTGTGCATTCAATTCACTACATACTCAACTATATGATATTAGTGTTCATATAATGTTAGAAAAGTAAACATATTATGATAAAGCCAGTAATAAATCTAAGAAATTTATGAAAGTTTTCTGGCTTATACTAGTAAAGTAGTAAAGATAATAAAAGCTTATATAAATTTCAACAACTGATAAGAGTATATAGACAACTAAATAATTGGCAAACATCCTGTTGTAACTAAAGAGAAAACATTCTGCTACTGAGATCATGGAAGTTGTTTTATGGAATGTTAGTGTGTGAGAGAGGAGAGAGGAGGAGGGGGAGAGGGAGAGATAGGGAGAGAGTAAAGAAGGAGTACAGAGTAGAAAGAGTGAGAGACAGAGAATGAGAAAGAGAGAGAGAGTAGAGAATGAGAAAGAGTGAGAGAGAGGGGGAGAGAGTAGAGAGGGTATAAACTGAGTAGAGAGTATAAAGAGACAGAGTATGAGAAAGAGAGAGCATGTGTGATAGAGAGAAGCAGAGAGAAAGAGTAAGAGAAATAGAAAGAGAGAAAAACAGTAATAAACACCATAGAATAAGTTGGCTATCTGGTTTCAATTCCTACTTTAATTTCTTCAAAACTGATAGAAGCTAAGGAGTAGGTAGACCCAGATAAATCTGGGACGAGGTGATAAAATCTGACCTTGCACACTTACACCTCTCTAAGACAATGTCACTGCATTGAGATCTTTGGTGCTATGCAGTAATAAAGAAGACCCGCCTTCCTTTACGTGCAAACTTAAACCTACAGTCAGTAGGCACCTCTTAACCCAATATACACCCAACCCTACACCTCCTACTCCACCCCACCCACCCACCCACCCACTTCTGCCCATATCACCCATTCTCTGTAAAGTTATTTTGGTACCACAGAACATCCAGTCAACACTGGAAAGTGGTCATGTAGGAGACACGGTAAAAAGGCTCCCAGTTCACACTGTAAATGTGGTTGGCATTAGGAAATGCATCCAGCCATAGAAAACCAGCCAGATACAGTTCTATACAAGTGAGACACAGTCACCCGACCAATCTTGCCTTAAGCGGGACAAACCTGTCTAACCCATGCTAGCGTATAAGATGGACGTTAAACGATGAATATGGAACTTTGTGGCTAATAAAATAAATCATTATATATAACAACAGCAGCATTGTTGTTATTAATTCCATGTATATCTGGTGGTGAGAAGGAAAAAGAAACTTCCTTTGAAAGTACAATGATTTTTACCACAATCTTTATATTTTTCATCAACATATATACATACATCACAGAAGCAGGATGAGCACAGCTAGTTAGGAAGGTGCAAGTAGAGTCCATTAATCAAATTATAAAATTCAACCTGTAATAACTGCACTCACTCATTCATTCATTCATTCATTCACTCATTTAGTTGATGTCTAAATTCTAAGAGTCTTGCTTCAATGTTAGAAACCAGCTCTATTTCTATTGGTGAAAATTTATATAATTTCAGAATGAACACGCACACTTTAAAGTGATGGTGTTGATACCATGATAAAATGCACTCGGTACACTCTATAAAATGGTTCTGCTGGAGTCACAGTAAGATCAAGCAGTACACTTGGTAAAGTGGTGGCTGGTGCCACAATAAAATGCACTTGGTACACTCTGTAAAGTGTTAGTGCTAGTGCCATCATAAAATGCATCCAGCACACACTGTAAAGCATTAGCTGCAGTAGGTATTTGGTGAACTCTGGCAGAACAGTAGATATGTAAGAATATTCTATGTATGATGGAGAGCTGAAAAGTTCATAGGCTGACTATGAAACAGTGATGCTAGAGCTGTGAAATCTTGCATGCATTAATTTCAACTCTCCTTATTAACTTTATTGGGGTTTTTTCCAGGTAAACTGACATCTCACTGTTCAATGAAGACTTTAAAAGTAACTAGTAGCGACTTCCCTTGAAAATGGACAAAATTTGGCATCATGGTTTTAACAAGCACCTGCAGAAAAAGGGTTTAGCTCCCAAGGACTTTCATACTAACATGGTCGCTATATTAGGGAGATGACGATCCTGCTTTATCACCAGTGCAAAAGTTAGCAGCTGAATTTAGGAGGGGAAGGAAGTGTCTTGAAGATAACCTATATCTGGACGTCCTGCAACTGCCACCACCAAGGAAAACATTGATTGTATTCACCACATAGTGATGGATGATAGGCAATTGGCTATAAATCAAATAGTCAATACTATTAGCATATCTCATCAGAGAGTTGAGATTATTCTGCACAGTGAACTTGGCATGAAAAAGGTTTCTGTTCAGTAGGTGCCACGTCTTCTGACACCTGATCAGAAGTGCACCAGACTGATCACATCATGGGAAAATCTGATATTGCTTGAGGCAGATCCAGCTGGTTTCCTTGAACATTACTTAACCCAGGAACAGTGTTGGGTTCATCACTTTGAGCCATGGATAAAGAGACAATCCATGCAATGGAAACACCCCTCTTCACCTGCTCCATCTTTCATCTGCAGGGAAGGTGATGGCCTCAGTTTTTTGGGATGAAAAAGGCATTATGTTTATTGACTATCTTCAAAAGGGCCACTCTATACAATATGCAACATCTCCCGTCTCTGAGAGGAAAAAAAAATCTTGCTTGCTGCATATCCATGGGAAGTAAATAAATAAAGTACCAGTCCAGAGGCAGTGGTTTGTTAAAGAGTTGAATGGGTTGCTTTACAGTACCTGTTCTGGCTTTGCATATTCTGACGTCAAATTCTGCCTCTTGTCACCAGAAAAGCAGTAACACTGTGTGATCAATGGATTGTATTGAAAATGGAAAGACAAATGGAAACATAGTTTCCTTGATCTGTCTGACAATCGGTTCCATTCCTTTTTCTTTCAAGGAATAAAATGCTCATAATGAGCACCATCATGTTCTTGATGTTCTAGTGTTTATCAAGAGTGACAATCCACTAACATTCTTGTTTAAGAAGTTCCATGTGACAAAAGCAGTGATCCATCACAAATACCATTATGATCTATCACAATCAGTTATATATCTTTTCAAAAATCCTAAATTGACATTTATATCAATAATTCTTCATACACTTGGCTCTGTTAGTGAATGTCTAAGTGAGAGTCAGGAAAGGCTAGTAATTCAAGCAAAGTAATTGACCACCTAACTCATTTTATAAATACAATTTGTAAGAAAAACAATAAAAATACACAAGACTTATCTAAAGTTCAACATGTGACACCATTTATCTAAATTCTAACGATGGAACTTTCTTAGTTAGAAACCAGATGCTTCCTTGAAAGAAGAATTCTATTATTGAAAAAAAAAAAAAAACAAATATATATGCATACATAACATACATTTTCTAAGACCCCCATCGGTCACTAATGACCATGGTTTTTCACCTAGAAAGTTTCGCTCTGAAGCACAAGTCCAGGCAAGGTTGTGGAAGACCAGCAATCGCCCATGTATATCTGTCTCCCCTCTCCATGCTATTGATGTTGTCCAAGGGAAAGGCAATGGCTAATACAGCTTAGCACCAGTGTTGTCGCAACTCGTTTCTACAGCTGAGTAAACTGAAACAACATGAAATAAAGTATCTTGTTCAAGGACACAACGCATTATCCAGTCCGAGAATGGAACTCACAACCTCATGATTGCAAGCCCAACTCACTAACCACTAAGCCATGCACCTTCACATAACATATATACACTACATAATATTCACTACATAACATATATACATACAAACATACATGATGGTAACATCTCACTTTTGAGAATTGCCATCAATAGACTGTCTTCTCACACATGGGTGGCTTGAACATGACCTTTTAGCCCTTCCAAGGACTTATATTCCTTTCTGCATATGCTGCAGTGAAAGAAAAAAAGCTTATTTCAGCTACAGTGAGCCATGCTCATGCAAGACATGTGTAAGTTATTTAGATCAAATGATGCCTTGTTAAGACATCATTCTAGAAGCAAAACTATGATGTGAAATCTGGAACTCAATGGCAGCCAATAATGCTGACCTTTTCTTCTTTTTGGATACCTATCTCTGTTGTTCAGAGAGTGGGATGATTGGTCCAGTACAAGGCCTTTCTTCACTTAAAAAAGCTTCAAGCACAGGCATGACTTAATCTAAACACACACACATACATACATACATACATACATACATACATACATACATACATACATACATACATACATTAAACCTGTTTGTCTCCCATTTATTTCCTCTAGAAAATGTAGCAAGTTATATAATGTATATATATTTGAGGAAAACAGTATGTAAAAAAAAAAAATTGAAAAATATTCTCTTTAATTTATGTACTATTGTCATTTTTGATGACATGGGCACACTTGTTATTTCATAACATGCATGATAAAAAGAAAATGAGTAAATGTTCAAGTGTGAAAACATAATAGGCTGTAGGTTCATATACATGCATACACATTGAATTATGTTCTTGACTAATGTATATAACATGATTGTAAGAGCACCAGAAACAGCTACTTCAACATAATTAGTGTAATATCTTCCCTTAAGATTTTATGATTGCTTTAAAACAGAAATTGGCACCATCTCTTCCTTAAAAGAAAATAAATACCAATACTGCCAAAATGAAACCAGTTTATGAAAGAATGTCTGGCCTTATAATGAGGAGGCAATACTTATTTAAAAGTATCATTTAAAAAGATAAGCACTTAGAACATTTGTGAAGGAAATTTTAAATGATTTTAAGTTTAGTTTCCTCAGAGCAGAAAGAAATCCAATCTTGTGAACTATCACAGAAGGAAAATTAAAGGGATGAAGAAGGGAACTTACCCCTGCCAGTGATTTCATTAACCCCTCTGATATCAAACTGTCTAAAACTGCCCTTGTTTCTATGATACAAAGTTTTTCATTTTTCTGAGTTTATAAGCCATCCAACATAATTTTAGTTAAGAACCTTTGTTCCAAACATCAGCATAAAAATGAGAAAGTTTTATTACTAACGCCCACCAAAGATTTAATTATTTAAAATTATTTGAAAATCATAGGGTGTGTCTTTCATTAGAAATATGATAATTAAACTGTCAAATAAATTAACTTGATAGTGTTATTTTATATTGTGCCACATTTTTACAAATTGACAGTGCCCTTTATACTGTAATTATTTCCACCCATGAAAGTTCAAATGTCTCTTTCTTAGCAGAGTGGCTAGAGTGTCAGATTAAATATTTATTCCAGCTCTCTCTGTGCTGAGTTCAAATCCTGCCACATGGTCAACTTTGCCTTTCATCTTTTCATGGTTGAAAAATAAAGTATCAATTCAGGTGTGGAA
This sequence comes from Eledone cirrhosa, assembly GCA_964016885.1. Taxonomy (NCBI): domain Eukaryota; kingdom Metazoa; phylum Mollusca; class Cephalopoda; order Octopoda; family Eledonidae; genus Eledone; species Eledone cirrhosa. The sequence goes on from OZ024743.1 coordinate 225,555,251, forward strand.
GTTTGACAGAATTGTTAAAAAAGTCAAATAGCATGCTCTTTTGAGTTCAAATCCTGCTTCCTCTCACCAAAAATAGTGGTAACACTACCCCTTCCCAGCAAACTGGCCTTTCATAGAAAGGCCTGAAAAAAAGAAGCAACCATAAACATTCTCTAATACCAACTGAAATATGCTAATGATGTTTCATAGTCTGTTGTAAGCTGAAATAATTGTTTCTACTTTAGGCACAAGGCCAGCAATTACCCAGTGCATTACTGGTACTTTATTTTATCGACCCCGTAAGGATGAAAGGCAAAGTCAACCTCGGCGGGATTTGAACTCAGATCGTAAAGGGACGTAACTATGCTGGAAAGCATGGCGTCCGACCCTCTACCGATACTACCAATCCACTGGAAGACACCACTGTCTACATGTTTCCAATGGGTCAATCATCGATTCCTTGCAAAACAACTTCCAGTCGGACACTGCTGTCAACTTTCGGAAACACTTTGAAAGAAACGTAGCCAAATGACCTTAAAACACTTATATTTGTATTTGCTGTGATAAATGAACACTTCAAAATTTAGATTATGGGTCAATCCCAAGCGTCAGATTCCTCTTCTCTCAACAGCAGTGTTCTCAGAGACCCAAGTCACATTTTCCCCCAAGCATTCCCAAGTCTCCACAACTCCTCCCCCTCAATTGTCAACATACCATATCAACATAAGCAAACTTTCAAACCTCAATAATTGTGTAATCCCCAAAAGAATCAAGTCAAAAGCAGCACTTTTCTGTGAACTGTTAACCATTTAGCATTTAAACTGGCCATATCCGGCCAGAAATCTTTCCCTCTTTCTGTTCAAACAAGCTGTAACCTGCCACTTATACTGATGTTAAGGTATTGTTCTCAAAATAAATAATATCAAAATCTCATAGATTCGATATTATGTGAGATATGCAAGATAAAGCCTTTACCACGAAAATACAATAGTATACATAGAGTAATGTAAATGCTAAAGGATTAAGTTATGATTGCCTTTATAGCTGGATATTATCATTGGCATCCGTCGGTCTCAAAAGACCATGGATCTGCACCTGGAGAATTTTTCATCAGCTGCTGATGGTGGTGTAGTGTCTGGTGTGGCTGTACAGGCCCATACAGGAGTGGCAGTCCTACATACAGCGATAGCATTTGAAGATGCTCTCCTCCAGTGTTACTGTGTTGTTCTTTTTTTTTTAGGATGCTTTTCCTCGGAGGCAAGTATTCCATTTGATATATGCGGAGTGTACACTATTTTTTTTCCTGGTTGGATTCCTCTCCTGACTAGTTCCTTCCTCAGCTAAAATTCCTTCCCTGGGAGCCGAGTGCCTTCCATTTGAAAATCAGTGCTCAACAACATAGAAACTTATGCAAACCCTTAACCCTTTAGCATTTATATTACTCTATATTTACAATTATATTTTCACGGTAAAGGCTTTACCCTCACATAATTATCTCACATAATATTGAATCTATGAAATTTTGATATTATTTATTTTGAGAACAATACCTCAACATTAGTATGAGTGGCAGATTACATCATGTTTGAACAGAAAGATGTGAGAGAAATCTGGCCAGATATGGCCAGTTTAAATGCTAAAGGGTAAAGCTTTACTGTATAATTTTTACCAACAAACCACCCTCTGTTTTTATATGTGTTATTACTCCAAAGTTTTCTCACTTCAAAGTTTCACAAAGAAAATATTTTCCTCGGGTCTTTAATAATCTTTATATATTTACACAACTGTCTTACAAACTACTGATAATATTTGAGTTGGGTTGTTTATCGATTGTTAAAATAACCACTTTCACTAAGAGTGCAATTATCAGCTTTGCTTTCTTTTCTTTCTGTTATTGAGTAAATAGTAAAGCTATCATTCAGAAAGAAAAGATTTTATTTTAACATAAATTCATAATAGGTTAAGTGGTGCATATACTAAATCAATGCAGGTAATTGGCTGTCATAAATGTCCAGCACATGTCTATATTTCTCTCTTTATTTTATCAAAGCCAGTATAGTTCTAGACAGGAGGAAATGTACCTCCATTGGCATAGTTGGTTGTTGTCATTGTGTTGCCCCAGGTAAGTACTGATTCAGCAGGCCTATGATCAAAAGAATTCAAACTGTCACCGTCCTGTTATTTTTCTCTTGGGAGGGATGAGGCGGGGATGTAATGCGCCCTTGACTATATAATCCAATGTATCCTTCATTTTTCTATGATGGTAGAGGTGTGATTTGAGAGCTATTCAGCTGCTATTTCTTGCAAATCAAATGATTATGTAGAGTAGTGTTTCCCAACTTTTTCATGTTTTTTAAATATGTTCTCGCACCCCTTAAAAAAGCAATAATTTATTTTAGGATAAAGAAGACGAATTATTACTAAATTTGAGCAACAAATTTATATAATCTATTTTTTTAATGATATGTAAACAAAAATTAAATATGGAAAAGAAAAAATATTATAAATTAAAATTTGAATAATACTATTGATAAAAAACAAATACTGAAATGTTATCTCACACCTCTGGTTAGGAAACCCTGATGTAGAGGCTCTTCAGAACATAATGAAAGTAAATCCATATCAAAGTTAATGGGTGATGGATTTTAACTTGGGGTGATAGCTAGTTTCACATATAGCTACATAAACAATAAGCTCCAACAACATGTAGCACATTTAACCCTTTCATTACCAACCTGCCAAAACTGACTCTGGTTCTATGAAACAAACCACCCATTTTAAAGGATTCCTATTTAACTTCTTTAAATCTTCTAACGTAATTTTGTACAACAACCATTTGTTAAGTTACTATCTTAGAAATGAAATAATTTTAGTAAATCCCTCAAAATTCCTCATTAATTAATTGAAATAGAGTGTATTTCATTAGAAATATGGTCATGAAAATGTTAATAGTTCTATTCAGCGAAGATTGTCTTCACTCTTTAGCATTTAAACCAGTTGTATCTGGCCAGAATTCTCTCACCTCCTTCTGTTCAAACAGGCCATAACTGGCTGCTCATGCTTATATTAAGGTATTGTTCTCAAAATAAATAATATCAAAATCTCGTAGATTCGATATTATGTGAGATAATTACGCGAAATAAAGTGTTTACCGTGAAAATACAATAGTAAATATAGAGTAATGTAAATGCTAAAGGGTAAAGGGTTAAACATGATATCATACGATAAGAGTTGCAACACTCAAACATATTACATAGAAAAGATAATTAATAATTTCTTCTTTGATTAGAAAGTTTTTGTTTTTTTAATTTTATTTCCTTGTTATTTCTGAGTTGGCCCACAATGTTCCAAAGTGAAGTAACACAACAATCAGTCATTGAAACTAGATCAGTGAACTAGGTTACCAGTAGTTTATTTGTGATACTTATATGAGAATGGCAATGCTGCATAGAAGTAAGATTTGGACAGTGTGCAGAAGACCTACAAATATTAGAAAGCAGGCAGACTAACAGGATAGGTAGATTTGTATGTAGTAGCTATACAGGGATAGCTAGTAGCAAAATCCTCAGTTGTATATATATATATATATATATATATATGTGAGTCCTGGGTTCAATTGGGGGTAACCACAGTAAGTAAGGTTCTCAATAGATTAGTAGAGTGTCTAAGGCAAAGTTTCAGAATAAGTATATCACTGTAAACTTTTCCATCAATTTTTTCAAATTTTGGTCTTAAACACTGATTATGCATTAGCAAACATTAAAAATAATAAAAAATTCTATTTCTTAAAGCTCCTCTCTTAAATATATATACACACATACACACACTATGCTTTCAGGGCAACCTCCTCCACTGTCAATTAACAGTTAGCAGAATTTATCAACCACTTTTATATCCTTTACTATCCAGCAGTCTAAAGCTTTTGTGATTCTCGTAGCTGGAACCATGATGTAATATCCACCTGAAATTTTGCACTTCAGAAAGACAGAATGAGTGAACAAAAGAATGTGGTAACCTTTAATTGATTGATTGTGCTGTTTATCACTATGAATACACATGCACACGCATGCACACACATGTACATACGCACATATACACACACATGAAAACAGAAAAACTAATGAAAAGCATATCACCCTTGATTTATATTACAATAACCAATATTAGATAATCTTGCAGCCGTGAAGTTTTGTTTAGCCCAAGGTGAGACCTTAGCGAGAAAGTATTCCAGCTGTGACTATCTTACTATTTTAGAGTTAATGCATAATTATTAAAAAAATAGTAAACAATCAGATCCAATGTTGCAGATTTAAACATCAAATTTTATATGTAGACAAATGAAGTGAAGCCACTAAAAACTTAAAGATTATATAACAGAGGAATGTGTGATAAGATATCAGTGAATTTGTCAGTCTTAACTAATATCTTCCAGATATTAGTGAGAATGACAAATTACAAGACCAATATGTGCAAGTATGATAATACAGTAATTTGAATTCCTGCCAATATTTAAACTTAAACTATTATAAAGTAAGAGTGCTATGACAAAATACACCCAGTTCATGCTGTAAAGTAGTAGTGCTGCTGTCATGATAAAATGGACCCAGTCCATGCTGTAAAGTAGAAGTGCTGCTGTCATGATAAAATGGACCCAGTCCATGCTGTAAAGTAGTAGTGCTGCTGTCATGATAAAATGGACCCAGTCCATGCTGTAAAGTAGAAGTACTGCCGTCATGATAAAATGCATCCAGTACATACTGTAAAATAGAAGTACTACTGCCATGTTAAAATGCACCCAATACACTTTGTAAAGTGGTAATGCTGCTGCCATGATAAGATGCACCCTGTACACACAGTAAAGTGAGTAGCATTAAGAAAGGTATCTAGATGTAGAAACCATGCCAAACTGGAATGTATGAACAGGTTGAGGTCATCTGACCTGTAATAGACTCAGATCATGACAGCCTAACTAACCCATTTCAGCATGGAGAATGGGCATATGACAATGATGATGATGATATATATTTCAGTAGTTCCAGGTGGATGAAATTAAGTAAACTAGCAAAATTTAAAGTCTGAAAAAAATTGAGTTAATAAACTAATTATAGTAAAACTATCAATACAGCTTTCTCTTATCTTGGCCATCTTCACCACATGTTCCCACCAATTAATATTTACAATAGCAGAACTTTGGCACTTACTTCCGAATTGCAGACTGCCTGTAGATAAACCATGAGTGAAAAATATCCTAAAAGTATAGATGTTAAACATACGGTACTGTCCGCTCAACATGAAAACCATTAATAGGTTAACTTTTTCTCACTTGAAACTTTGTTTTACTTTGATTTGATTTATGCCCACAACAGAAAATAGATGTAAAAATAGTAAATAGTTATATTGAGTAAGTAAGAATGTAAAGATTTTGAGGGTTACGACCTAACACTTTCCAGTCTACTTTCATTAGAGACATTATGTCTATCGACAATAGACATTAAATTGACCTGTGTTATTTGATTTAAATATTAATCCACCTTAAATGCGTTTCTTTTGTCTTAAGTACTTTTTAAAAAAATATAGCAGGATCTCTTCACCCCCATTCCTAAATAGTTAGAGATACACTTGTGTGTGGCCCCACTCATCCACATACACGCACCACAGATAGATAGAGAGACAGACAGACAGAGTGGAGAGATATAGGAAGGAAGTAAGAAAAGTGAAAGGTTTATATTTCTTGAATGATAAACTTCAAGTAGGAAATATGATTTATTTTTTTAGAAAAAGAATATAATTAGAATTATCATTTTAAAAACGAAGCCCAATTGTGTCAAGATATGGTAATGTGAAGAAGTACTAATTACTAAATAGGAGACAATGCAGCAAAAATGTCATGTCAAGTGGAACATTGTTAACAAGTGACTGCAGGCAAAGAGACAGCAAAGACTTATGATAGTGGCGAGCCCAAAAAGATATATCCTCCTCTTATATTTCCTAATCAAATAATCACAACCAAGATAGCCAAATTCTCTGAAAGGAAACATTCAATCAGTGGTTCTCCAACAGGAAACATTTGGCTGCAAGGGAGTTATTTCAAATCTCAGAAGAGGAATTGGAGAAGAACCAAAAACTGGGAAAGAGAGTGCATTGTGTATGTATCAAATGAAATACCAGTATACTCAAGTATAAGGGTGATCACAAATTAAAAAGTTCACAAAAACTGCTCCTTAAGATTTAATCTTATTTGTGATTATACAATTACTGAGTTTTAAAAATCTTGCTCATGTTAACCCTTTAGCATTTAAACCAACAGTATTTGGACAGAATTGTCTCACATCTTTCTTTTCAAACCTGACCATAACCTGCCACTCATACCAATGTTTGGGTATTGTTCTTAAAATAAATAACACCAAAATCTCATAGATTTGATATTATGTGGGATAAAGCCTTTACTGTGAAAATACATTAGTAAATATAGAGTAATGTAAATGCTATAGTGTTAATATGGTGCTCAGGTGAAAACTTACTAGATGAACCAGAGCATTAAACACTGTAGTCCTAAAAGGATGTGATTGTCAAAGTTGGGATAGCTATTCTACTTAGTTAAGGCTGACTTGTGACTAAACAATACTACCATCAAGTTAAAGTGTACATCTACATATGTATACGGAAGTACTAGTATGCATATAAATACACACATGTATACATATGTACATGTACCGAGTTTTTCACTAGACACTTTACAGTGAGTGTCCAGCTAGTCTGTATGTAAACAAACAGACGAACCGGGTTTTAAAGTCATACGAGTTTTCAAGGAAACACACTTCCTCTATTCTCCAGAGAGCCAGACAGGAATATTGGACTAGTTTCGATGTTATTACATCTCATCAGCAATATATACCTATCTTCCGGCTTCTCTGGAGTTTTCTATGAAAATCAGTAGTGGGCAGACTAATTTGCATAGAACGTGAGTCATTGTACGCACCGGTTCAGCGGAAACGATAAAAACAAATAACGAAACGAAATTAAATTTTGTTTCGCTTCTAACTCACTTTTGTATGACTGACGCTTAAACAATTAAGTTAAAGTGTACATCTACATATGTATACGGAAGTACTAGTATGCATATAAATACACACATGTATACATATGTACATGTACCGAGTTTTTCACTAGACACTTTACAGTGAGTGTCCAGCTAGTCTGTATGTAAACAAACAGACGAACCGGGTTTTAAAGTCATACGAGTTTTCAAGGAAACACACTTCCTCTATTCTCCAGAGAGCCAGACAGGAATATTGGACTAGTTTCGATGTTATTACATCTCATCAGCAATATATACCTATCTTCCGGCTTCTCTGGAGTTTTCTATGAAAATCAGTAGTGGGCAGACTAATTTGCATAGAACGTGAGTCATTGTACGCACCGGTTCAGCGGAAACGATAAAAACAAATAACGAAACGAAATTAAATTTTGTTTCGCTTCTAACTCACTTTTGTATGACTGACGCTTAAACAATTAAGTTAAAGTGTACATCTACATATGTATACGGAAGTACTAGTATGCATATAAATACACACATGTATACATATGTACATGTACCGAGTTTTTCACTAGACACTTTACAGTGAGTGTCCAGCTAGTCTGTATGTAAACAAACAGACGAACCGGGTTTTAAAGTCATATGAGTTTTCAAGGAAACACACTTCCTCTATTCTCCAGAGAGCCAGACAGGAATGTTGGACTAGTTTCGATGTTATTACATCTCATCAGCAATATATACCTATCTTCCGGCTTCTCTGGAGAATTCATCATAAAACTGCAACATTTGAGTGGATAAAATTTCAAACAGTTGGTTTATTGGCAATATTTAACCCTTTGACATCAAACGATCTGAAACTACCCATGCTTCTATGACACAAACCTTCCATCATAATTTTATGTAAGAACTTTTGTTAATTTATATTTCAAAAATAAAGATATCATAAATAAAGAGAATGTTAATTATATTAATTATAATAAAAATTTCATAAATACAGAGAATGTTAATTATATTACTAAATCCACCCAACTTCTACATTACCTTATATACTCAAATATAAGTCGGACATCCCACCCACCCCATTTTATGTCTGAGAAATGAGCAAAAATTTAAACTCTGAAACCACTAATTAACTAATTATATTTGGATGGCATGGTTTTGAAATTCTCATGAATATAAAATATATCTATGAAGTTTTAATATTTTGATGTTTAAAATGTTTTAAGCATAATTTAGAATATAGTGTTTGTTTCACAACTTCATTCTGTAACGCTTCTTTTTTTTTTTTGCCATTTTATCTGTTTTATAATGTTTCAACAAGTTTCTCAAATGTTTGTTTACTTCCTGGCAGTCATATGCTAGGAGTACTTTGAAAGCAAGAGATCAAATAAGAGAACTTTGTATAGGGATTCATAGAGTAGAAGAATGAGGGAGAGAGAGCAAGTTAAAGAGAGGAGAGGCAGAGCAAGAAAAAGAGTGGACAAGAGGGAGAAGGGACAGAGAGTGAGAGCAATAAAACAAGCCAGAAGTAAGATTTCAATCTTGCGTAAGATTGAAAGAAAAAGTATTATTATATCTGAGAAAAACGTGTGTGCATATAGGTATGTGCATGCATATATGTGTATGGAACATTTATGTATTAAAAAGTTCAAATTATAAAAGTTTCTTGGCTTATATATGTGTGTATATGATTCTTTCAAAATTAAATCATAGTTTGTATCTGTCATTATAAGTATGGTAATGAAAGGTTTAAGAATCTTATCAATGGTTCCATGTAGCTCCACTCAGTCTGAAGATACATATTAAACCTTATCATCTTGTTACCTAGCTTTCATTTATCATAAAAACTGTTCAGAAACTTAATAAAATCAAGAAACAGAGAAATCAATTAGTCAATTAGAAGATATTGATCTACACTCAGTTGCTATAACTTTATCCCCCATGTGTAGTCATATTTCCCAATAAAATATATGATAATAGTTTACACTCCTTTTTCTCAAATGTTCAATAGATGTTCATAATTGAATGATGATGACAATTATAATAGTAGCCTACATTGACCAGCCAATTAAGCCCATAGATTGTGTTTCGATTTACACATCTTCACTGTTGTTATTTTCAATCAATTACAGGGACCATATTTCTACAATGAATAGTTATTTGGCTAGAATTCTCTCTGAGGAATCAAAATAAATAATAGACTACGGTTTGTGGCCATATCAAGAGAATCATCTAACTAAATAACAGTTCTTATTTAAACGTCATCTAGAAAACTGGAAAGACTCAAGACAGAAGAAATAACTGGAAAATAGCATGTATCTAAGCAATCAGATCAAATACTTTGAAGAAGGAAAAGAATTCTCTTTAGAGTAATTATAATTCTTCCTGCAAAAATAAGTAATCATCACCATCATCATCATCATGGTTTGACTTCAGTAACAAAGGTTTATGAAGTAGGCGCTGTCCACATTTATTGCAGGTGCTCTGATGGCTGATGAGACCAATATAGGACTGACAGACACAGAGGTAGCAAAAGAAATGCTGTCCTGCAACCAGTGTTGCTGTGACTCATTTCTTCCCCTGACTCCATTTGCCCTCAATATCAACCCTGTAGGCATTCTTGAAGGTGTATGGTGTGTCCCATGGTCACATAATTAGAGGCCACCTCAGATTACTTGTAATAGTCAATGTAACACACTTGAAGGGATTTCTTTATAAAGTCCTTGCACTTTTTTTTTTTAGTAATATGACTATGATAACACCACTGCTGAGTCACTCCAGATAGAGCTGCTACTTCTCCAAATTGAAAGATCACAGCTCCGATATTATGGACCTATGTTTAGAATGTCTCAAGAAAGCATCACCGGACAGATTTTATGAGCAAAACCAACCTGCAGGAGACCGAGAGTTAGACCCTGAGCAAGATGGCTGTATAACATCCATCATGTTGACTTGTCTCACTTGGAGATCCAGCCAGATCAATTGGAGATGGTTATTTCTGACAGGACCAGCTCCTAAAACTCTCACAGGAATAAGTGGGCAACAAAGAAGACTATAATAAACAGACAGACAAGTATTTACTCTTATAAGAGTAAATCTTATTATTTTTATAAAAGTACAAATTATCAATATTATTTCCCCTTCCCCCATAATGTGCCTAAATAAGAAATCATTATTGAAGAACAGAACCATTTTGTATTAAATACAGAACCTGAACCATCATGACTACTTACCAAAAACACAAATAGAATTTTAGTATAGCTAGTTGTCAGTTGGAGAAGTTCAGTACATCATCCTCAGAGATGTTTCTGGGTAAAATTCATAACTGATCTAAAAGACATTTAGGAAAATGTCAACCTGACTTAGATGGACAAATGATGAGCTTTCATGTGATTAACTTGTTCATAATGGTTTAAATAGACAAATTCCAATCCATTGCAAGAATAAGACAAAAAAAAAACATAGGTAAAAAACAGCAAATATAATAAAGAAGTGCTCACTTTCAACTAGAAGATAAAATATACCAACAGTTGAAAGACTTAACTACATTGACTGTAGTGAAGGTGCATGGCTTGGTGGTTAAGGTACTCAACTCACAATTGTAAGGTGATGAGCTCAATCACTAGAGGAACATTGTGTCCTTGAGTAAGACATTTTATTTCACATTGTTCCAGTCCACTCAGCTAGAAATGAATTCGTAGTACATGTCACACACTGTGTCTTGCTGAAACTCCCTGAAAACTATATTAAGGATACACATGTCCGAGGAATGTTCAGCCACCGGAAGGCTGTTCTATTTTTCAAATACCTGGAAGGCTGTTCTATTTTTCAAATAACTGGGACACTCATTGTTGAAATGATAGAGGTCCAACAACTGTTTTTCTAGGATGCTAGAGTTTTTACCTTTTGTTCAGATACATGCAATTTCAAGAATTAAGAATGGTGGTAGTGATGTTAATGACAGTTTCACTAAAAGCTCCATCTGCAGGCTCTTAAAGGGATTATTTCTTAACTATAAACGATAATGATATCAATGGCAGCAGCAATTAAAATAATAATAATAATAATAATAATAAGAGATCCACAGACATGGAATTGGTTGAAAAGAGGAGACCTTAAAAAGGCTACAGAAGGAATGTTAATGGCTGCGCAGGAGCAGGTCCTCAAAACGAAGTGGTTGAAACACCATATTTACAAGGAGGAGGCTAGCCCACTGTGCAGGATCTGTGGAGAGAGAGAGGAGACTGTGGCTCACATTGTATCCGAGTGTAAACACCTAGCCCAGACCCACTATAAGGGCTGGAGACATGATGTGATGGGCAGGGTGATCCACTGGCACCTGTGCAAAGTAAACAATTTACCACATTCTGAGAAATGGTATGAGCATAAGCCAGAGGCGGTGATAGAGAACAATCAGGTGAAGGTGCTGTGGTATTTTAGGATACAGACGGACAAGAAACTGGAACACAATAGACCTGACCTGGTGGTTGTGGACAAAGAAAAAAGATTGTGCCTGATTGTGGATGTGGCCTGCCCATTCGACACGAGAGTGCAAGAGAAGGAGAGGGAGAAAATTAACCGATACCAGGACTTAAAGTGGGAGGTAAAAAGGATTTGGAACTGCCATGAAGTCAAAGTGATCCCGATTGTCATAGGCGCACTAGGGACTATCTCAAAAGGTTTCCAGGGATGGTTAAAGAAAATTGGCCCCTTCACGCTTTTTGGAACGCTTCAAAGGCATGCTTGCTGGGAACAGCAAGAACCCTCCGATACGTCCCGAATATCTGAGGCTGCAGGTAGTGGCTTGATATTCATTCCAACAAACTTTCCAGTTAACTAACCAATGACTGAGACTCAAGGAGTAATAACAAATATAATAATAATAATAATAATGGTGAAGATGATGATGATGCTTGAGGAGGGTATGTAACAAAAAAGATGATGACGATTACGTCAATAAAATGAAAACAACAGTGATGACAATGGTGATGATGGGGACGTTGTGTAATCAATACTGTAACTAAGGAGTGTTTTGACTAAAAAAAAAAAAATTAATCAAGGTCAAGTCAATAAAAAAAAATAAAAAAAAAGCAAAGATGCCAAACAAAAGAAGATTAATATCATCAGCTCCTTCACTCCATCAGTGAGAGATCAGAAAAGTTTGCTGATTTTAAACTAATCTCTATAGATTGCTGAGTACCAGTTGACAGTCAGTCAGTCGGTTAAGTTAAGAGAGAGAAGACTGATTTCAACTATAATATAACTATAATATAAACATATGTGTAGGCATGGCTGCTTGGTTAAGGAGTTTGATTTGTAATCATATGATTTGGGGTTCAGTCACACAGTGTGGCACTTAGGGAAAGTATTTGCTACTATCACCATCATCATCCTTTTTACATCCATTTTTCCACACTTGCCTGGGTTAAATGGGTCCTTTTCAGCACAGCAGCTGTCCACATGCCACAATTCGTCATCTCCACTGTGAGTTTGAATGATTTGAGATCAGCTCTCACCACCTCTGCCCAAGTCTTCCTTAGCATTCCTCTACTACTACTACTAAATACATATATATATATAGTAATAATAATAAATGTGAAGATCCCGTTAAGGGTGAAAGCAGCGATTCTTTGCTTAAACTTTAATCTGTTATTTTAATAAATATATATATATCAGAGAGGGTGTGGTAAGATACCAGTTGGACCATAACCCACCAGAGTACTCGATACTTGGGTTAGTAGAATGGGTAATATGAAAAGATTCAGGACCCCGACGGCTGAACTCCGGCCATTTCGATAGCTAGAACTGAACTGTTCGGATATAGCTGTCGTAATGGCCAGAGCTCAGCTGTCAGGATCCTGAATCTTTTCATATATATATATATATATATATATATATATATATATTGTTATACTTTGGGAGGGTCATGTTGCCAATAAGAAACACACTCACCAGTTGCTTTCACTTCAATTTATTATAAATTAAATTTATAAATTTAAGAATTTATAAATTTCCGGTTGGTTGGTTGGTTCCACAACCGGACGGTTGTTCATATATTGTCAAAGTTCTTTCGTCACACATTCTATGACCTCTTGTCACACACAAAAACAAGATGGCATAGGACAGAACAAAGGAGAGGCACAAAACAAAGAGAAGAATCCTCAGTCACTGAAGAGGTCACAGAATGTGTGACGAAAGAACTTTGATAATATATGAACAACCGTCCGGTTGTGGAACCAACCAACCAACTGGAAATTTATAAATTCTTAAATTTATAAATTTAATTTATAATAAATTGGAGTGAAAACAACTGGTGCGTGTGTTTCTTATTGGCAACATGACCCTCCCAAAGTATAATAATATCGGTTTCAACACTCGTTTTCAGATAAAGAATCTTGCTAAACAAATTCACAAATGATTATATATATATATATATATATATCGTTTAACATCCATTTTCTATACTTGCATGGGTTAGATGATTGGTCACATTATGAGGCAAGTTAGGTCAGGTGACCATACCTTGCTCATATGGATCTTTATCTTGGCTTGATTTCTAGAGCTGGATGCCCTTTCTCACACCAACCATATTCATACACACATACATATACACACACACACACATACATATATACACACACACATATATATATGATGGCTGCAAACTCTGCTAACACTATTGCAATTGCCTGTCAGATTACAGAAATGGTGCACCTTTAGGCTAGAGTCAGCCACACGAACCTGTAACTAATCCTGAACAAACAATGCCTGTGCTTTGAAGGTTTTTTAAGTGGGGAAAGGCCTTGCACTCGACTAATGCCACTCTCTGAGTATAGAAAACACTACCCGAAAAGGAGTAGTCAACATCATCGGATGCTTTCGAATCGCAGGTTTTTTTTTTTCAGAGTTTCCCTCTCTTAGAAAGGTGTTGTGATACACATATATATACACATAAATAATTACATATATACGTATATATATATATATATATATATATATATATATATAAATATATATATTAGGAAAATAAGAAAAAAAGTAGAAAAGGAGGAGGAGGAGAATAATAATAATAAGAAGAAGGTGTGGTAGTAATAATCGGGGTATAGTAAATGAGGAAGGAAAAGATGGAGAAGGAGAAACAGAAGGAGATGATGGGGAGGTGTGGTAGTAATATTATTATTAGTAGTAGTAATAGTAATAGAAGCTGTTCATGGGACTGACCTTAATGGGAGAGTGACCTAAAATTGACCTGAAGTAGCTATTTTTCTGTATTCCGTATTCTAATTGGGATCTATGATCGACGAAGACTGTTTTTGATTTGTCCTATATACTGCTCTCGACAGCCTGAGCAAGTTAATACATATATCAGGCTTTCTGATGCACATGTGAAATTGTTTTTCACCATAAAACATTGACCCTGTTTGAAGCAGAACTCTGATCCCTCTATTAGGTTGACCTTGAGTTGATTACGACGTTCTCGAAAGATATAGAAATTAGGTTTAATCAGGATAAATGTTCATATACGATTGTAAATCAGAGAACATTTTCAAACCAATCTAACAGCAATCTATTTCACTTATATCTGGGAGGACCGCAATAGTAACGTAGGGATATATGAAAACATATCCTGTGATGGTATTAGTAACAAGGAACTCAGTTTGACCACAGGTTGACCACAGTTGGGTCTTCCACTGTTGGTTTCCTTGTTATGGTTGACTGGATTTTGGCCAGTGTTAGGATATTTTTCATTGACTTGGGTTTTCTTTGGTTCTTTATGATGTGTGTTTGAAGGATTTGGTTCATTCTATGATCCCTTTTTAGTAAAGGAATGTTCTGGAGGATGGTGTTGAAGGCCCCATTGTTTAGGGAGTGGGTTGTGTATGGAGATATATGGCAGGGCTTTCAGTTTTTATTCATTCTTTAGTTTGGGGTGTGAGAAATGCACCTTTGATGAGTTGTAGTACACCTGAGCACTGTACACAATTTTCATTACTATTATTATCATTATATGATGCTTGTGAATAGCTTTTGGTGTCATTTGTTTTTTAGTGTATCCTGTTATTTTTTATTCATTTCTAGGGCATTTCATTTTCTTGAGCTTTGGACGGAAAGTGCACTTTGGGAAAACTACCTTCATTGATCTGACCTATCAATAAGCAGTCTTTCTCTAATTAGTTGTCCTATAACTCTTTCCAACACTTTCATAACTTTGTCCATTAGTTTTATTCTTCTATAGTTGCTCATCTCTAGAGCATCACCTTCGCCCTTGTAGCAACACACACACACACATTATATATATAGAATGTTGAGAAGTGACACATTATATATATAGAATGTTCAGAAGAGTCAGAACTGGATGGAAAAAGTTTCAGAGAGCTTATACCACTATTAGCCGCTAGAGGGTTCTCCCTAAAAATGAAAGGCAGGTTATACGATGCCTGCATACGAACAGCAATGCTGCATGGCAGTGAGACCTGGGCATTGTGTGCAGAGGATATACGCAGACTAGAGAGGAACGAAGCTTGCATGCTCCGCTGGATGTGCAATAGTAATATACGTGAACGGCAAAGCATAAACGAACTAAGGAAAAAATTAGAAATAAGAGGGATCAGATGTTGTTTACTCGAGAGAAGGCTACGTTGGTACGGTCACGTGATGCGCATGAAAGACGACAGCTGTATAACAAAGTGCAGGGCAATAAAGATAGACGGTAGCCACGGAGTAGGCAGACCCAGAAAAACATGGGACGAGCTGATAAATTCCGACCTCACACGCTTACACCTCTCCAAGACAATGTCACTGGACCGAGACCTTTGGCGGTACTCAGTAATAGAGAAGACCCGCCTTACCTAAATACAAAGTAAAAACCTACTACAGTCAGTAGGCATCTCTATCAAAACACACCCCCGTCCCACCACCTCCACCCCACCCACACCGCCCCTTTCAATTTAAAGTTATGTTGGTCCCACAACATCCAGGCCGAAACAAATGAGATCGTGTAGGTGTCACGACAAAAAACACACAGTCCACGCTGTAAATGTGGCCGTGTAGGCAACACGGTAAAAACCTCCCAGCCCCACACTGTAAATGTGGTTGGTGTTAGGAAGGGCATCCAGCTGTAGAAAACCCGCCAGACAGTCCACGCTGTAATGTGGCCGTGTAGGCAACACGGTAAAAACCTCCCAGCCCCACACTGTAAATGTGGTTGGTGTTAGGAAGGGCATCCAACTGTAGAAAACCCGCCAGACAGTCCTATGCGAGCAAGACAACCACTCTTGCCTCAAGTGGGAAAACCCCCCCGTCCAAACCCATGCAAGCGTGGAACACGGACGCTAAACCTGATGATGATGATGATGATGACACACGAGTTGATATATATTAGGAAAATAAGAAAAAAAGTAGAACATGCTAATAGGATTTTCTTATAGCATAATAGCAAAACATTTTTTTAGGACAAAGGAGAGACACAAAATGAAAACTTATTCACTGAGGAGGTCACAGAATGTGTGACAAAAGAGCTTTGACAATATATAAACAACCATCTGGTTATCAAATCAACCAACCAAACAACCCAAAATTTATAATAAATTCAAGTGAAAACCAACAGGTGCTTGTGTTTTTATTGGCAGCATGACGTTCCCAAAGTATAACAATATATGTTTCAACACACGTTTTCAGAAAAGAAATCTTGCAAAACAAATTCAAAAACATATATACATACAAATATACATATAAACTATCCATGGTTTTTGCCCACAACAAAAATCAAATTCACATCTCATAACAACATTACAGCACAATTATTTCACTTCAACTGTTCCTGCTCCCTTTAACATCGCACCAAACACATAAAAACAGAAACAAATCCCATAAAATTAAAAATGTCTTTGGACAAATTCCTACAAGAAATTCCAGATAAAACCTTACACTTGTCTCCAAAAACAATAACTCTCTACTTGAGTGGGTCATGGTGCCCAAATCATAATTTGAAAGACTTTGTCAGGTGGTGCTTTTAATTAGACATATCCAGGGCCAATACTGGCTGAAACCTATCAAGGTTATTATTTATATTATTTAATGTCTAAATAATATTATTCTTTCTTTCCCATTACCTTATCGTGTTCCACATCACCCCCTTTTTTTTCTTTTTTCTTTTTACTTCAAAAACCTTGTTTGTAAATAATAATATTCTTTCTTTCCCATTTCCTTAACATGTTCAACATCACTTTATCTTCTCTCCAACATTTTATACCAATACAAATTTCCCCCTTTGATAATGCATAAAATGCTGAAACCGGTAATAGACAATTATTAAATATATAAATAAATAAATAAATGCCATTGTTAATTAATAAATAAATTAACTAATACCTTAACACTTCACACAAAGTAAATTATTTTGTTTTAAACAATTTCTAACCCAGAAAAAAGAGAAAAAAATAAAGGGGGAAAAAAAAATTTTTCTTCCTAATAATCGTCTTTTTCTCCCTATTTATTTATATATATATATATATATATATATATAATATATGCTATAAGCTTTTCTGGGTGGGAAATGACAATGGGCTGGGTGGAGTAGGAATCATGGTAGCAGAAAAGTGGGCAGATAAGATAATAGACGTAAATAGAGTGAACGACAGAATAATTAAAATGAGACTTGTCCTCAATAGAACTATGGTGACAGTAATATCTGCGTACGCACCCCAATCCGGACTGCCCGGCACTATAAAAGACAGATTCTATGAGACACTGATGTTCACTACCTCCCAAATAACCGACAGTGACTATATAATTATTGCTGGTGACCTAAATGGTCACGTTGGACAACATTGTGATGGCTATGACGGAATCCATGGAGGCTAAGGGTTTGGTACTAGAAATGAGGAAGGCTCCAGAATCCTGGAATTCTGTGACGCAAATAACCTAACTATCTGTAACACTAACTTAAAAAAACGAGACAATCACTTGATCACCTATACATCGGGGGAACACACAAGCCAGGTAGATTATATCCTTACCAGGAGACGTGACAGAGTGTCTGTTGTAAACACTAAATCCCTCCCCCATGAAGAATGCACGTCTCAACATAGACTCATAATTAGCGACCTCATAGTCAGGACGAGACGTATTCGACAACAGAAGAGGACTATCCTCAGGAGAAAAATATGGAAATTAAAGGACCCCACAGCCAGTAATAAATTTAAAAGCATATTACTTGATGTTTTGATAGTAAGGAAGAGCAATTAGAGTCGTACAATATAGAGAAACAGTGGGAATTCCTGAAAGCTAACCTGCTGAAGGCGACAGATGAAACCTGTGGCTAGAGCAGGCCTATAGGCAGGAGGAGAGTAACT
Organism: Eledone cirrhosa; assembly: GCA_964016885.1. Classification (NCBI taxonomy): domain Eukaryota; kingdom Metazoa; phylum Mollusca; class Cephalopoda; order Octopoda; family Eledonidae; genus Eledone; species Eledone cirrhosa. Next base: position 225,573,620 of record OZ024743.1, read on the forward strand.
TGGTGGTGGAACAGTAAGGTGGAGAGGTCAATCAAGGACAAAAAGCAGGCTTGGAAAGCATGGCAGGATGGGGGAAGTAGAGAAGACTATCAAGTGGCCAGGAGGGAAGCTAGAAGACAAGTGTACTTCACAAGAAGGGAAGAAGAGGAAAGAAAGTTCAAGCATGTTCTACAACGCGAGGACCAAAAATGTGAGGTGTTCAGGATTGCTAGGCAATGTGTCAAGGAAAACAGTGATATTGTCGGGGAGAAGTGTGTCCTTAATGATGATGGTGTATTTGCCATCACTGAGGCTGATAAGAAGGTAGCTTGGAAGTGTCACTACGAAAGGCTACTAAATGAGGAGAATGAGGAGAATAATAAAACGTCGACCCAATAGAGGGACCAGCAGTGCAAGTTGAAGGTAGTGTAATAAGTAAGGCAATCAAAGACATGAAGATGGGCAAGGCGGCCGGGCCTTCAGAAATAGTTGCCGAAATACTGAAAGCATCTGGAACGGTGGGACACACTATGGTAACCCGGATAATAAACCAAGTCATACAGAATGGGGTCGTTCCGAAGGACTGGCACAGCAGCATCATCATTAACTGCTACAAGGGTAAAGGTGATGCCCTAGATAGGGGAAACTATAGAGGCATTAAATTAATTGACCAGGTCATGAAGGTCACAGAAAAAGTAATAGCGCAACTAATCAGAGAGCGAATTGATCTAGACGAAATGCAGTTCGGGTTTGTGTCAGGTAAAAGTACAACAAACGCTCTTTTCATTGTACGACAACTACAGGAGCAGTACCTAGCTAAAAGTAAACCCCTATACTTAGCTTTTGTTGACTTGGAGAAAGCCTTTGACAGAGTACCCCGCTCGATTATCTGGTGGGCCCTTAGAAAACTAGGTGTTGATGAATGGCTTGTGAGAGCTATACAAGCCATGTATAAAGAAAAAGTCAGCAAGGTTAGAATTAACAACGAATATAGTGAAGAGTTTAGCGTAAAAGTTGGTGTTCATCAGGGCTCCGTCCTTAGCCCCCTACTATTTATTATTGCCCTTCAGGCTATAACAGAGGAGTTCAAGAGCGGCTGCCCATGGGAACTCCTATATGCAGATGATCTAACGCTCATAGCTGAATCAATGGCTGAACTAGAGAAGAAATTCCAAACATGGAAGCATGGCCTAGAATCAAAAGGCCTTAAAGTTAACTTGTCTAAGACTAAAGTTCTAGTTTGTAGGAAGGAAAATAGGGCACCGGTCCCATCTGGGAAATGGCCATGCTCAGTGTGTAGGAAAGGAGTAGGGAGAAACTCCATTTTATGTCCCAAATGCAAAGTATGGGTACATAAAAGATGTAGTGGGATCACAGGTAAGCTAACTAAGAATATAGATTTTATATGTGGCCGGTGCTCTGGTGCAATAAGTAGCAGCAAGTGCCCACAAAATACTAACTCATTCCATTGCACAGATGGTTCTATAGAAATAGTGGACAGCTTCCGTTACCTGGGTGACAAAATCAGCAGTGGAGGAGGGTGCTCTGAAAGTACAGTAGCTAGAGTCAGAACGGGATGGAAAAGTTCAGAGAGCTTATACCACTATTGGCCGCTAAAGGTTTCTCTCTAAAAATGAAAGGCTGGCTGTATGATGCCTGCATACGAACAGCAATGTTACATGGCAGTGAGACCTGGGCATTGTGTGCAGAGGATATACGCAGACTGGAGAGAAACGAAGCTTGCATGCTCTGCTGGATGTGTAATAGTAATATACGTGAATGGCAAAGCATAAACAAACTAAGGGAGAAATTAGAAATAAGAGGAATCAGATGTTGTTTACTCGAGAGAAGACTATGTTGGTATGGTCACGTGATGTGCATGAAAGACGACAGCTGTATAAAAAAGTGCAGGGCAATAAAAATAGACGGTAGCCACGGAATAGGCAGACCCAGAAAAACCTGGGACGACTTGATAAATTCCAACCTCAAACACTTACACCTCTCCAAGACAATGTCACTGGACCGAGATCTTTGGCGCTACACAGTAATAGAGAAGACCCGCCTTACCTAAATGCAAAGTGAAACCTACTACAGTCAGTAGGCACCTCTAACAAAATACACCCCTGTCACACTACCCCCACCCCATCCACACCACCCCTTTCAATGTAAAGTTATGTTGGTACCACAACATCCAGCCCAAAACAAACGAGGTCGTGTAGGTGTCACGACAAAAAAACACACAGTTCACGCTGTAATGTGGCCATGTAGGTAACACGGTAAAAACCTCCCAGTTCCACATTGTAAATGTGGTTGGTGTTAGGAAGGGCATCCAGCCGTAGAAAACCCGCCAGACAGTCCTATGCGAGCAAGACAACCACTCTTCATTCGCATCATCAGTCTGGAACCCCTATCTTGCTCAGAACATTGACCTCCTGGAAACTGTTCAGAGACGTGCAACCAAGCGCATACCCTCCATCAGACACCTACCATTCTCTGAACGCCTTGCTTCCCTGGGCATGGATTCATTGAAGCTCCGACGTCTGGCAATGGACTTGGTAAATACCCACAAAGTTATTAACCATCTCGCCAATTGCAACCCTGAGCACCTTTTTGATCTCCATGTGTCTAACACACGTGGACATGCCTACAAAATCAGAAAACAGCACAGCTCCCATTACTTTCATAGACATTTTTTCACGCTCAGAGTTGCTGAAGCATGGAACAAACTGCCTGCGTCAATTGTTAGCTGCCGAGACACTGCATCCTTTAAGACACTCATGCTTCCCGAAATATGCCAAAACTACACCTGATGTACCCCTTCCATACACATGCACACGTGTGTATCATGACTCGTGCACTGTTCATTTTCCTGATGTTTGTGCATTGCCCTATGTACTGTACATGCACTTTTTGATGAGTTGTGGTGCACCTGGGCACTGTACACAATATTTCATTATTATTATTGTTATTATATCATGACTCATACCCTGTTCATTTTCCTGACATTTGTACATTATTCTATGTACTATACATGCACCTTTGATGAGTTGTAGTGCACCTGAGCACTGTACACAATAATTTCATTATTATTAAGTGGGAAAACTCCCGTCCAAACCCATGCGAGCATGGAATATGGACGTTAAACGATGATGATGATGATGATATATATATTTGTGTGTGTATGTGTGTAACCACAGTAAGTAAGGTACTCGATACATTGAGTGTAAACATCAAATTTAATATAGAAATAGCTTCTACAGGACTAGAACTGTTTCATTCCCAAGAAATCATCAAGAAATCTTTTCTAGTGATTTCTTTCGAATTAAACATTTCTAGTCCTGTAGAAGCCATTTCTATATTAAATTTGATGTATACATATATATATATAACAAAGAGGGTGTGGTAAGATACCAGGTAGACCATAATGCACCAGAGTACTCAATACTTAGGGCAGTAGAGTGGGTGATAGGGAAAGAGTCAGGACCCCGGCTGAGTTTGGATCTAGCTGTCAAAATGGCTGTTGAGATCCTGACCCTTTTCATCATTATCATCATCATCATCATCCCCGTTTTACGTCCGTTCTTCCACGCTAGCATGTGGGCAGTGTCTGGTCGGCTGACCATGCCTTGCTCATACAGGAACTGATTTGGCTTGATTTCTACAGCTGGATGCCCTTCCTAACACCAACTTCATTTACAGTGAGTGCTGAGTGCTTTTTCGTGGCGCCTACACGTCCACTTTACAGTGTGGGCTGGGTGCTTTTTTGCCGTGGCACCTCCACGACCACCTTGCGGAGGGGGGTGTGGGGGCATATTGTCTATATGCTTCATATATATATATATATAATACTTATATATTTCCGATGGTCTTCTATGTCATATGCATCTAACTACTTCTGTCATATTATGTAGTTTCTATAATAAACAATATCACTTCAAGCTATAATAAAAACAAAATCATTGCTTCTTTATGAAAAATATCTGACTCTACTTTTTCTAATTTCTTGAGAGGTTCCCATTGTCTCTCTTTATCCAAGGGAGATAATTTATAGCTAGCACTCAAATGCAGTAGGTAGAGACAGTTATAAACAGCTGCTGATAAGTAAATGCATCAGAGCCTAGAAAATTATTAAAATTTATCCAGTAAGATACTGTTGAAATAGAAATGATGAGATACAACTGAGATTACCCTAAAATGGCATTAAATTTTGTTTTTGTGCCAGAAGCCAGAGCACACTACATCTGACGTCTGTAGGCTTACAAGAAGATAAAAATTATTCATATTCTCAACAAATGTTCGGTCCACCACTAATGCTAGACTCATGTGTAAAGGAAATGTTCATGCAGTATATTTACCAGTCAACAGTACATAACTTATCTAAACCCTAAATCAAGGGATACTTTGCTCTCTAAATGCTAAGTATTGTTCACTTTTCATTAAAAATATGTTAGATGTGGTGGATGTTGGTAAGTCTGGACCAACATTTACTAAAAGATTTTACATGAAAGATGTTCTTCTGCCTGAGGGTGGGAGAACGGGAAAGCATCTTTACAAGCAGCTGCCTGTCCGAGATCAGCAACCCATTAAGTTCTGTAAAGGTAGAACTGGGAGTCTATGAGCCAAGTTTAGAATTTTAAATACTTTGTTAAAAACATAATATCATAATATACATACATTATTGGGTATCAATTCTTCTCTAAGTATAACGTTACTCTCTTTTGTTTATTAACACCATATATCAATCTAGGAGAGGAGGTAATTGTAGCAGGTGGATTATAAAAGAATTCAGGAGTCCCAGTGGCTCAGTTGGTAAGTGTGTTGTAAGTTGAGCACTGTACACAATAATTTTCATTATTATATTGTGGTAGCAGTATCGGTAGAGGGTCGGACGCCATGCTTTGACGTATAGAGTTACGGCCCTTGCCATTCTGAGTTCAAATCCCGCCGAGGTTAACTTTGCCTTTCATCCTTACGGGGTCGATAAAATAAAGTACCAGTAATGTACTGGGTAATTGCTGGCCTTGTGCCAATAGTAGAAACAATTATATTTTTATTTAAGTAAAAGTGGTTCTTGATAGTGAAAAGGTTACAAATGGTTGCAGCAGATTATAGAAAACCTGCTATATATCATGGTTTAATTGATAATGCATCTGGTAAAAATATTGACAATGATTTCATGGGCTTTCATTTATCAAATGAAAAAAAAATATCGTTAATGAATTGCTTGAGTATGCAAAAAATGCTCCAGGACATGTTGCCAAGGATATAGCAAGTAATCTTAATAAAGAAAATCTCACTGAATGGATGAATATCAATGTAACCATATCTTACATACTTGGAAACAATAGATAGTTTTGAAGACTAAAACATAGTAAGTGATGAAGATAAAACAAATGTAATTGAAAGGCTTTCTGATGACATACTGATAGATATGGTGCATGCAATAAACCAAAGACCAATCTACTACCTTTACAAAACAACAATAAATGAATTTGTATTAGTTGCATGAAAAAATACACAGGAAAACATCAGAACATATGAAGCAACTTGGATGAAATGTTTAAAAAGGTAACCAAAAAGAATGTGTTTCCTGCGGTTTTATCTTTATGTACGCGGGTTGTCTTACCTACTATATCAGAAATACAAGAATCCAAAACACTAATCATGATACCATTAAGGCCAACAAGGAAGCCATCTAGGGCACAGACCTCAGAGAGGTGTATTGCTGAACTCTAAAGGATCACAATATATCAGAATTTTCTGCAATCAATTATCATTAAATATCTTTGTCATGTGGAAATATCCAAAGTAGTAGAGGAGTCGTACAGTGTTATGACAAGACACATGATTTGGCATAGATGAGTGGAGTGTATAGTGGAAAATGCAGGCTTAGTTATTTTTCTAGTGTAGTCAGAGCAAGAAATGTATAGGTTCATCAACCTAACAAAATGTAAGTTGAAATTATTTTATTTAAGAGAATGTTACACATACGTTGGAGAAAGGAGTACACATTGTAGGGTTAGCCAAGGGTTTTAAGTACCCAGGTGCCAGCTCTGCCAGACATCCCTCAACTTCAAGACCTTTGTGATTAGCTTTACAATTCCAGTAAAATTTTTAAATTTACCAATTTTAGAACAGCAGTGTTACAACATTCTTTGTAAGTACAGTAATTAATAATGGATCTCTCACAATGGGACAGCCTATCCTACCCATGTTAGCATGAAAAATGGAGATTAAACGATGATGATAACATTCAATAATTATTTGACAATCTTGGTTAATTAACTGTGTTTCTATAATACAGATACCTACACAGCACAATATCTTACACAGTGCTATATTAATAAACTTGTATCAACAACAACAAGCATTTTAAAGATCATTTTCTGTTAAAGCAGGGTTTAGCCTTGCAGGACCCATGACAAGCCTTTCTATTTTCCCTATTGTCTGCATCTTACTACCAACCTCCTGGCTTTCTTTTCCTTTTTCATCATCTTTAACCATGTCTTCCACAGTCATTTCCATCACACCTTTCACCAAGTTACTTTCATCCTTCCTCAACATATGACCTAACCATCAAAAGGACCTCAAAATGAGTACTAATAAAAACTGTATTATTTATACAAGTACTAACAGTCACTATGAAGAATCAAACTCCATGAAAAGTACAGAGTCTGATTCTTCATAGTGGCTGATGGCCACTTTTTTCCACCTATAGAAGTATTTTTACCTGATTTTCTAACTATTTACAGTTATTTTCTTTGGGGATTTTTACAGTTTCAATGAATTTTAAATCTACCTAATGCTCTGATAGTTTATTTTCAAAATGTTATTAATTTAAATTTAATATTTGTTTTATTAATCCGTTCTATACCAACCCCATCAAAGCCATCTCTAATTCTTTGAAACAAAACCACCCATTTGAAAGGATTGTTATTTAAATTTAAATCTTCCAAAATAATTTTATACCAGAACCATGTGTTAAGTTATGATCTTAGTAAAAAAATATTTAATAACTGTTTCTACTTTTTGGCACAAGGCCAGCAATTACCCAGTGCATTACTGGTACTTTATTTTATCGACCCCGTAAGGATGAAAGGCAACGTTAACCTCGGCGGGATTTGAACTCAGAATGGCAAGGGCCGTAACTCTATACGTCAAAGCATGGCGTCTGACCCTCTGCCGATACTGCCAATCCACCGATTTAAAATATTTAATAATGTTAGTAAATCCCACAAATTCTTCATTAATTATTGAAATAGAGTTTTGGTATGTATGTATGTATGTATGTGTGTATGTGTGTGTGTGTGTGTGTATCATTATAGATACAGTCACAAAAAGGTTAAAGTTCTAGTAGTCAATTGTGCTTTAATAATGGAAACTCCATTATCCAGAAAGATCCCGTGGTTCAATCTAGAGGTCAAAGATGCCATCCGAGCAAAGAAGGAGGCCTACAAACAAAGCTTGGCTTGGCTGTGAAGACTGAGACACTCATCCTCTCAAGGAAGCCTGTGCACTCTACATGTGCATTCTACATGTGAGTGGAGTTCCACTGAAGCAGGTGGAGAAGTTCAAGTCATTGGAGTTGTGTCCATGAATAATGGAAGGCAGGAGACTGAATTAAGTGCAAGAATTGCATGAGCTGTTGCAGTAATGAACCAGCTTACGCATTCGGTAATCAGAAGAATGGAGAAAGGTGTTAAATCCAAACGCTTCAATTCAGTGTTTGTGCCTAATCTTGGGTAATGATTGAAAGAATATGATCATGAATACAAGTGGAAAAAATGCGGTAATGTTACTTGATAGAGTGCGTAGCTCAGATAGTCGTACCAGGTAGAGCTGCTACCTCTCTGCATTGAGAGGTCACAGCTCTGATACTACAGGATGTGGTTAGAATGTCTCAGGAATCGCTGGACAGATTTTACTGGCAAAACCAACTGGCTGGAGACCCAGGGGTGGTGGTGGAAGACGAAGAAAAAGAAAAAGAAAAAGAAAAAAGAAGAAAAAGAAAAAGAAAAAGAAAAGAAAAAAAAAAGAAAAAGAAAAAGAAAAAGAAAAAGAAAAAGAAAAAGAAAAAGAAAAAGGAAAAAAAGGAAAACGAAAAAGACGAAAAAGAAGAAGAAAAAGAAGAAGAGAGTTGCTCCACATAGATCTGTTACTTCTCCAAATTGAGAGATCACAGTTATGATACTATGGGCATGTGGTTAGAATGTCTCTAGAAAAAATCTCTGGATAGTTTATATGGAAAACCAACTGCTAGGAGGCCCTAGTGTAGACCAGCCAACCATGAGCTAGGCTGGTCTCGCTTGAGGATTCACCTGGATCAGTTGGCTGGAGACAGTTGCTTCTGACTTGACCCTCCCAGGAAGAAGAAAAAGAAGAAAAAGAAAATGAAGAAAAAGAAAAAAAAGAAAAGACAAAGGAAGAAAAAGGAGAAAAATAAAAAGGAGAAAAGAAAAAGAAAAAGAAGAAAAAGAAGAAAAAGAAGAAGAAAAAGAAGAGGAAAAAGAAGAAAATGATGAAGAAGGAAAAGAAGAAAAAGAAGAAGTTATCATAGTACCCACTAAGGAAAGCTATTCTATCAGAAGACAAATGTTCATTCATCAGCACACTACAACTCCAAGCTTAACAAGTTCCTGCTCCCCTCCAATAAATAGTGTAACATCTCCATTTAAACTAGGGTTTCACGAAGTGGTCCTTATAAGCACCTAGGAGTGAATAATATTTTGACAGGGATGAATAAAAGCTTAGGGGCTTAATATACTAGTTTGCATTTATTCATTCCATTATAACAGAACAAAAATCGATGAATCATGTACACTTTGCAGAATGCTAAACATGAAAATTCCTGCTGAATGGATTATTTCTCCATTTGATATTAAAATAGAAAATGCAAATTAGGACACCCTTCTTAAAGAATAATTTAAAATAACTTTCAATCTTGAAATCTATATTCACATTTAAAGGATGGTGTTACTAGATAAACAGAAAAAATGTAGCCAAATATCATATCACGCTTTGTGCAACTGGTATTAGCTTTTCCGAGTTCATATACAGTGCAACCTAGGTTTAGCCATTATACATTATTTACTCAGCAAACAGAGAAGCACCTTGGACATAAAATGTGGTGATTCATTGCTCAAACTCACAAACCTGCAACCTAATATTTATAATTTTCTCTGCACCCACTAAAGCCATCCTTCCAATTAAAAGATGATTCAATTATTAAAGGGACATTTGCATTTATAGTTTACTGATTCTTTTCCCATGTTACGGCCCCCATTAGTCACTAATGACCATAGTTTTGCATCTAGAAAGTTTCCCTCTGTGGCACAAGCCAGGCCAAGGTTCGTTTGTGAAAGACCAGCAGTCAGCCATGCATACCTGTCTCCTTTCTCTACACCATCGATGTTGTCAAGGGAAAGGCAATGGCTGATACAGCTTGGCACCAGTGATGTCACAACTCATTTCTACAGCTGCGTGAACTGGAGTAACATGAAATAAAGTGTCTTGCTTAAGGACACAATGCATCAACCTGTCTGAGAATCGAACTCACAACCTCTCATTTGCAAGTCCAATGTTCTAACCACTAAGTTGTATTAAGCACTGGTAAATTAGTTGTTTTGAAATATTATATTAATTTAATTTATTTGGAGGGAATATAAAATAAATTTTATTACAAGCCCTGATCTAAACCAACTTAATTCCCTATCACCTCTGACATCAACCATGTTTAGTTTATTATTTTATATCACAATTGTTGAATAATGGTTTCTGATTTAGGCACAAGGCCAGCAATATTGGGGGAGGGGTAAGTTGATTAAATTGACCCCAGTGCATTACTGGTACTTTATTTTATCGACCCCGGAAGGATGAATGGCATCAGCAGGATTTGAACTCAGAACATTAATGATCATAACTGGATGAAGTCACGATTCTGCCAATTCACCACCTTATAACACCATTTATAGGTTCACTGCATTTTTTAATGGCTAAAGTGACAAGGGAGTGTCACCACACACACACATATAACTTACAGTACAGACTGCAAAGTTGTGGAGATAGTGCCATGATAAAACGCACAAACTATAAAGTAGTTGACAATAGGAAGGGCACCTAGCCATAGAAATCCTGCCAAAATATGTAACATATAAGCATTATCTGACCATGTCTCATCACAGACTGAGACCACTTTACAGTCTGTAAAGTGGTGGTGCTAGTACCACAATATATTGCACTCAATACACTCTGTAAAGTAGTTGACAATAAGAAGAGCATCCAGCCATAGAACTCCTGCCAAAATATGGAGCATATAGGCATTATCTGACCATATCTCATCACGGACTGTGATCACCTAGTCAACTCATGCCAGTACAGAAAATGGCCATAAAATTATGATAATGATGATTATCATATATAAGGCCTAAATAAACTTACCGAATAAAAAAGAGGACAGGAATCTGATACTGTGAGAGAAGTGGTCTTTTTTGATATGTTGAAAAGAAATGGGTAAAAATTCCCTAAGGTGCAAATAGTGTAATCTATGGATGCACAAGATATGTAGTAGGATTACAGGCAGGTTAACAGAGAAGACAGACTTAGTATATAGCAGATTCACAGGAGAAGTAAGCATTATGAGCCCACATGAAATAGATTCCCTCGATTGCTCAGGGGGTTCTTTAGAACTTAATAGCTTTTGTTACCTAGGTGACCTTATGAGCAGTGAGGGTGGAGATTCTGAAAATTTGGTTGCTAGAATAAGAAAAGGCTGGAAGATGTTTATGGAACTAGTACCTCTACTGACAGCAAAGGGCTTCTCTCTCAGAGTGAAGGGCAGGCTGTATGATGCCTGTGTGCAAACAGCAATGCTTCATGTCAATAAAACATGGACCATGACTACAGAAGATCTGTGAGTCTCCTCTGGTGGATGTGTAATGTTAATGTGATGAATAAAGTAACATAAGCAAGCGGGGCGAAAACAAAAATCGGTATAAGAGGAGTTGGATGTAATGTACAAGAAAGAAAACTGAGTTGGTATATGTGGTGCATATGAAAAATGACAGCTGCATGTAGGAGTGTAGAGAACTCTCAGTGGATCGGTTTCATGAAAGAGGTAGACCTGTGAAGACATGGGATGAAGTTATGATTACTGATCATAGGAGGCTGAGTCTCTTATCAAAATGGATAAATATTTGTGAAGATTGGTGACATGCAGTACCGGAGAAGACTCATCTATGAGCATAAAAAATTTGATCTGACCAATTCATGTCCCTTCTCCATCATTGTACCTTAGTAACCATCTCACCATCACTGTAAACTCTACTATCCAGGATCAACCCCACCTCATCTGAATCCTAATTCATCAATCATAACTCTTTTGTATGTGTTTGTATTACCACAGTACCCACAACTCCTCTTAAATTCCATCATTTGGGTCATACAGCCATGATATATCATCCCACTTTGAATCCCACCATACCTGTCATACACCTATGACATACTTGTTATTCACCTTTTTGACTATTGTCACCTATCCATGATATGATGCTTACATCTTTCTGGCACACCACCATAGAGTAGAAAAGGCTCTTCAGTTGAGTCAGTGGCTGACTTGGTCTGTTATGATCCACCCAACCCTTGCTAGTAGGGAAGTCAGACATTAGATGATTATATATATATATGTATATATGACAGGCAGACAGATAGATAGATAGAGATATGGGTTTCACACTGTTGCCATCTACCAAAATCCACTTACAAGTTATTGATCAGACATGTGCAACATATTCCATTGGCGGGCCACTTTTGAACATTGGAACAACTATTAGGGCTATTAATATTTATTAAGCACTTTTCCAAAGATTCACCACAACTTCTTTCCATAACATGGAATTGGGAAATTATAACACACATAACCCTATCAGTGAAGCCCTTTAGTATAGGTCAACTAACAGAAAATTGTATTACGGTTATGAAAAAAATTCTAAATAAGGCTAAAAGGTAAAAATTAAAAATGGTCATTGCAGGTCACTCTGACTGGTCTGGCGAGCCAGATTGTGGCCCACGGGCCGCCTGTTGCCCGCCCCTGTTATTGATTAACCTACGGCTACAATAGAAAACATTTACTTAATATGTGATGTAATGAAATTGGAAATGCTTTTGCCTAATCCCTCCTTTCCAGAACTATCACCTCAGGAACTGTGCTCATATTTTCACTTTAACAGATAATCATTTACACATCTTCAAAGACAACAACCTCAGCAGCATGTGTGGTCACTAGATATATCAGGAAAATCTCCCTCAAATACCAACCTCATTTTACGAAAAGAAATATTACATTAGATAATATAGTCCTACATATCCTGAAAAAGACAGGATAGTTATGGCTGGAATATCTTTCAACATAGGTCTGCCCAATCAGGTTTGATATGGTGTTTAACAACCCTAAACAACATGAGAAGGCATGTAAACACTATTGACACTGTATTCTAACTAAAAAGGTTAACCCTTTCATTACCATATTTCTCATGAAAGATACTGCCTATGATTTTCAAAAAATTTTGTAATTAGTTAAGAATTTAGATGGATTTAGTAATACAACTAACTTTCTTATTATTACATTGGTGTTTGGAACATAGCAAATGTTTTTATATGTATGAAATTATGATAGACAGTTTTTAGATTATAAGATAGAACTTAATGGAAATAATAACTATAAATAAATTACAAACTAAATTTTTTTTAATATATTAGTTTCTTTCTATCACCAATCTATATTCTATTTTTTCTCTTTTAGATTGATACTCATTATATATATGTCAGAACAAATAAACAAGTTGTACAAACAGATCTTATTCTCATTTATAGATAAATATAAACATTTTAAAACAAAAGAACCTAGACAAGTTTGGTATGAAAAAGGTTAATGATAGGCAGAAAACACAGTGAGACAGAAATCAAACAATGACAATTGTTAACAAGATAACTCACGTGTTTACGGAGAGGGATGTAGAAAGTTGGGACATTCGTTAGATTTCAATAAGATACTGAGGATTGTGGGAAAAGCGGGAGGATCGAAACTAGTAAAAGTCATTCCTGTCGCCAGGATCGGGGTCAGGTGGATTAGAATTTTCTGGGTGGCACTCTAATTTGTAGTAATTCTAAGGCAGAGTTTCGAAATAAGCATATCATCATATTTTTTCTTCTAAATTTGAGAGTGCACCATTAAAAATAGGGGGACGTGGACAGTGCTATCCAGTGACCCTTTATTTCGCTACAGTCCTGGCAAGAATAAAGATAGTGATGTATTTTTATTGGTTAATGGCGTTCAGTTTCTGTAAGAAACGGCTGCATAGTTAAGTTAAATCAGTCTCAGAGAGTAGGCTGTTCACATGGTCGCTTGACTTGTGACAGCCGCAGCCTACCTCAAATGACACCTTTCCGTTTTAAAGACTGTCCAGTACAATGTAGCCCTATATACAATATGTTTTAAACAGAGACGAGATGATTAGGGCTTGAATGTCTTTTCTTTACAGACCTACTCGAATAGGGTTGACCTAGGGCTAGACAATATCATCAATAACAGGTATATATATATATTTTTAGTAACCCAAGAGATACCGACATATAGATTATTCCCCAACTTTGGTTAATAGCTAAGGAATTTAAGACTGTAGCTAACACTGAATAAGAATAAGGTCCCATCAAGCTAAGACGAGCATGCCGTTGCAATCTTAGATTGAAGGCATTTCAACTCATTTATGTCGCTTATATTATTGTAAAAGGCATGCACATCATAACATCTCATTTTCTTCATCGTCCACCGTCATGCTGAGTAAAAAGAACCAATTATTTCAGAGATTATCATCACATTTCCTCTAAATGTTACCTACATGTGTGACCAGTCATTTAGTCCGGATCATGACTTTGATTTCTTAAGTTTAAAAAAAAGAAAGAAATTATTATATATTTTATGAAATCACCTTTCTGAATGACACCAACTAAATGGGGCTAACGAAATAGCTATGGCTTGATGAGAAAACGAAACTAAAACATGCATGTAAATAAGGTGTTTTAGGGTGTGTTCAGAATTCGACGACACGAATGATGTTCTTTCTACGTCGGTTGAACATCAATAGTTTCTGAAATATAATTAAAAGTCTGACTTTAGGAAGAAAAGTTGATAAAGTTACCTGTTCGATATGTTCTATCGTGTTTTTGCTGCTGTTGTTTATATTTTCATATTGGCGGCTAACGTTGACTCTGTCGTCTGCCTGCCGACATTTAAACCAGTCCTTGTTATGATAATAGAGGTAAGTCGCTACCAATGTATGTCCTAAAACAATACCCATTTTCGCTCAGTGCTTTTTTTTTTTAAGTTACTTCTGGTGCTGTCTTTATGTTTATGGTAGGATGTCTACCAAAAGAGATGGTGGGGTGGCAGCTGAGACAGAGAGATCAGTGTGGATATCAAGGCAATCTCACCTTCGGACACACCGACATTGCCCCAACTACCGCCGACTCGAGTAGCAGAAGCATAGCAACAAATACTCTCACCCTCTCACTGCCACTCTTTTCCCCTCTCTTACTCTCTACTACTTCCTCACTCCTCATCATCTTAATACCATATATACATTTGTTGCTCACTCTTTCTCACTTTCACATTTATTATCCTCTAATCTCACTTTGAAGTACCTCTTTCCCTCCCCCCCTCTCTCTCTCTCTCTCTCTCTCTCTCTCTTTCATATTTATTATCCTCTAATCTCTATCTGACGCACCTCCTCCTTCTCTTTGTCTCTCTCACTACATTTGTGTGTTTGCGTGTTATATATGTATATATTTATTTTTTCCTCTCTTTAACACACAACCTTCACAACTAGCCGACGAGGGAGCCCTTATGTAGTCGCACGATCTGCTAGAAATAGCAGCCGTCTCCTTCGATTTAAGAAAGAACACGTTAGATAATCTATTGCGACATAACCCCAAATAAGAAAAAAGGTGAACTATGGGTGTAACTTAATCAGGGCTGGCATAGAGCTAAACAATAAGCTTCACTTTATTTTCTATCTATCTTACCCTAATTTATCCTAATGTATTACCTTCTCTTATTTTGTCTTTCTTTCAGATTCTGTTTAGATTGATTTTATTAGTCACTTATAACATTTTTTTAAATCGAATAACTGAAAGATTTGTGAAACTTTTGTCGATATCGACCCGTTCCTTCAAAATAATCAATTGGCGCCCTGCCAATAAATTAGCTAACCAAGACGAGACAGCTGGATATGGGTCCCAAACAAAACTGATAAAATTAGCACATTTCATTGAGTTTCATTTTGTTGGGTTTTCCCCTCTTACTTTAATTCATTTTTATTTAATTACCTGCCATTTTATATACTTAAAGCAAAACACCCTCTCCCCCAGTTTAGAATTGTTCTCAAGAAGAATTAATGACATTCAGGCCTTTCCCTAGAAGGTAAGATATTGCCGTTGATCAGCCCTAACTGAGCAGCCCTATGATTAAAAACGTTTTAAGGGTGACTATACCATTAAAAAAAAATTGTTGATGAATGAAGTATCGACTACTAATCCAATTTACATTCCATATTTTTTTGTTATTCTCTAAGATGATAGGCTATCATGTGAGGAAGATTTAGTTGCTATTTCTAGCATGCCTAGCAGCATAAGTGAAACCAACATGTAAAATTTATGCAACATAAGTCCATTTGACTGAGAAACGTTAGACCTTTTCTCTTCCTTATAGCAATACAGTAATTATTATATATTATATTTCACTCATCCTTACTGATTCTTCATATAGACACAAGACCTCACATTTTGGAGGAAAGGTTTAATCAAATTGACAGAGTTGTTAGTGTGTTGGATTAAACACCTTGGTATTTGTCCTGGCTTTTTTGCATTCTGAGTTCAAATCCTGCCAAGGTCAACTTTTCCTTTCATCTTTTTGAGGTAAATAAATAAAGTACCAGTCTAGGGGCGATGGATTGTCAGAACTATTAAAAGGTTGGACAAGTTGCTTTGCAGCATCTGATCTGGTTCTATGTGTTTTGAGTTCAAATTTTGCATTGTTTTGACAGGTAGTTGCAACCAGCAGATAGTATCAGCCATAGAAGCATAGTTTCTTTAGTCCAATCTGACAATCAGCTCCATTGTTCTCAAAATAAATGTCATCAAAATCTCATAGATTCGATTTTATGTGAGATAATTATGTGAATAAAGCCTTTACCACGAAAATACAATAGTAAATATAGAGTAATGTAAATACTAAAGGGTTAAACCAGCCATACCTGACCAGAATTCTCTCACCTTTTCGCTTTAAACTGGCTGTACTCATACTGATGTTAAGGTATT
Source organism: Eledone cirrhosa (assembly GCA_964016885.1). Lineage (NCBI taxonomy): Eukaryota > Metazoa > Mollusca > Cephalopoda > Octopoda > Eledonidae > Eledone > Eledone cirrhosa. Next base: position 225,589,967 of record OZ024743.1, read on the forward strand.
CTCAAAATATATAATATCAAAATCTCATGGATTCGATATTATGTGAGATAATTATGTGAGGTAAAGTCTTTACTGTGAAAATATAATAGTAAATATAGAGTAATGTAAATACTAAAGGGTTAACAGTACTGGTACTTATTTTATTGACCCTGGAAGGATAAAAGGTAAATTTGACTTCAGCATGTAACTAAATACTGTAAGGTATTTTGTCTACAGCTCTACCAATTTTGCTACTCTGTTGCTGCCTTTTGCATTCACCATTATTAAAAAAGGCGAAACATAGCATTAATTTAATTAATAATGGTAGGTAGGAGGAATTTATCACTGAATTGAATTAAATTGCAGATGTGCAATTCATTAAAAATATATGTAGGTGGATGTGGGGGAAGAGAAGAAATTTTGATAAAATGAATATATATGTTAATTTGGAACATATGAGCAGTAAATACATTAAATTATTCAGGAAAACTTATTTGAGTGCAAGGAGACTTTACATGCACAGTAACCTTTTTTTTGTTTTATTCTGACTGATACTATCAACTTGGGATCTGTGCCAGTCGAACAGCTCTGTTGCAGCTAGCACCACAATGCAAATAGGGAGTTGTTAGAGTGCCAACCTACCAAAGTACCAATTCTTTTTATCATTTCTTAAAATCCAATAAAAGGTATAACAGAGACACAGGGCATTCAATTGTCCACTCCGTTTCTTATACAGAATTTGATGAAGGTGCATGGCTTTGTGGTTAAGGTATTAAATTCATGATGACGAAGACATGAGTTTGATTCTGGGATCAAGCAACATGCTCTGTCTCTGAGCAAGACACTTTATTTTACATTGCTCCAGTTCACTCAGCTAGTTGTAGCTGTAATTCAAAGAGCCTACCTTATCACATGTGTCATTCTGAATCTCTCCTAAAAATGTTTTAGGGTACACATGTCTGTAGAATGCTCAGCCACTTTAATGTTAATTTCACAAGAAGGCTGTTCCATTGATCGGACAACTGGGTCACTCATTAGTGGAATCAATGGGGGTCTATTAACAACATAAAATTAACTGCTGCATCTGTTACACCTTGTACTCAATATAAATAGGAACCATGACAATGTCATTGCTGTACTCAATCAACCATTTATTTTTTGGTAGTATTGATAGAGCATAAAGTTATGGCCTCTTAAGTCCTAAGTTCAAATCCTGCTGAGGTTAGCTTTGCCTTTCATTCTTACAGGATCGATAAACTAAAATACCAGTAATGCACTGAGGTTGATTTAATCAACTTTCCCTTCCCTTCAAATTGCTGACCTTGTGCCAAATGTAGAATCAATTATTGATTTATCAGATGAACAAATGAAACATCCATGATCTTTTGCAGGCCTTCCTGGATTGATGAAATCATTGCAGTTGATATTCGATTTCAATTTCAGTCAACAAGCATTTGAAGGAGGGAAAAACAACTTAGTATTCTAGAAGTTTGCAGTTCTAGCAAGACATGATTAGGAAAAGTGTTAAGAAGACAGAACCAAGGAAGTGAAGTAATGGCAAATCACGTTAGTATCTGCCATAATGTAATAATGATCAAGACAGTTGTATATAACAAGTATTTATTTATTCTACATTATACTTCTCTCTCTCACTCTGTCTCTCTCTTTCTCTCTCCCCTTCTCTCTCTCTCTCTCTCTCTCTCTCACTCTATATAACAAGTATTTATTTATTCTACATTATACTTATCTCTCTCTCACTCTGTCTCTCTCTTCCCCTCTCTCCCCTCCCTCACCCCCTCTCTCTTTCTCTCTCTCTCTCTCACAATGAGTACAACTTTTACTGAATTTTTTTAACAGTTTGAACAGAGTGAACATTTTAGGGTCTTAAAATATTGATGTACAGGTAATAGGTGTCAATTGAGTGAAACACATTTAAAATTAAATGAATTATAACACCGTGTAACAGAAAAAAATGTTTTCTCTGTTCCTGGCTTGTAATCACTTTTTTGTGTTGCTTAGGTCCCAAATAAATAAAAAAAGTGCTATTAAACAGTTCAAAGTTTGGGTTTGTAAAAATTCTAAGCTATTTACTAGAATTATTTGTATGCTGGATTTTATATTGTATATAAGTTTAATTTGCTTATGTTAAATAATTTTTTTTATATATGTTTCAGGTTAAATTAAAATTATAAAATAAAGATTAATACCTAAAGAAAATGATAAAAGTGCAATAAAGTATAAAATTGTTAAAAAGTGGATTAAAGAGATTTATTGATACTGGATTTTCGCAAGTTGTGTTTTAAGCATTCGTCTCCAGGATGAAGCAGTGGAACTTGGTCAAGGAGGAAGTGCATGTGACAAGTCAGAGAAGTCGACACGAACCTTTCTCAGGTTTTTACACTCTTAGGGATGGCCTCTGCTTCTGCCATGATGTGCCTGGACTGTTTGACGTTATTGAGGTGCCGTTTGTGCCCAAGGAGTGGCGGCTATTTATAGACAGCTCCACCACAAGTTTGAACGCTGTCCTCCTCCACAATGAAAACAAGTTCCCGACACTGCCCCTGGCTCATTCAGTCTGCCTGAAGGAAGATTACTACAGTGTGAAAGTCCTCTTGGAAGCTCTGCAATACAACCAGTACAATTGGGAAATCATTGGAGACTTCAAGATGGTGGCTTTCCTGCATGGACTCCAAGGAGGCTTTATCAAATTCCAATGCTTCCTTTGCCTTTGGGACAGCAGAGCCACCTCTGACCACTACAAAAGAGAGAACTGGGTGCAGCAAACAGTAATGTCATGTGGGAGCCATTGGTTGATCCCAGGATTGTGCTCATGCCGCCACTGCACATTAAGTTGGGGTTGATGAAGCAGTTTGTGAAGGCTCTCAACCAAGAATCAGCCGCTTTTAAGTACCTTCTTGAGTTCTTCCCCAAGTTATCTAAGGCCAAAATCAAAGGTAGAATTTTTGTTGGACCTCAGATAAAGAAGGTGTTTGAGTCTACCGAGTTCTCCAATAAGCTCAATAGGATTGAGAACAGCATGGAACTGTTTCAAGGCAGTTGTTAAGGGCTTCCTTGGCAACTACAGATCTGAAAACTACCAGCAACTGGTGCAGGATCTGATAAAGGCTTTTGGCGCCATGGGATGCAGGATGTTGCTTAAACTTCATGTGCTGGACGCTCACCTGGAAAAATTCAAGGACAATATGGGTGCCTACTCAGAAGAACAAGGCGAACGATTCCACCAAGATGTGAAAGAGATAGAGCGGAGGTACCAGAGCCACTACAATGAAAATATGATGGGGGACTATATCTGGGGGCTAGTGCGGGAATGCGACCTGGACTACAACCGCAAATCCAGGAAATCCAGTCATTTCTGACGTGTATAAGTTGTTTTATAAGTGTTATTTGTTTTTACTTGTTAGCTTGTGATAAGCTTGTGTAATAAAATAAATATATACTCTGTTGATTTAATTATATGAACTGATAAAGTTTTTAAAAATATGTTTTTTCTTGAAAAATATGAAAATTTCGAAATATCAAACTCCTGACGACAAACCCAAACTTCTGATTAAATAATATTTTTTTTTTATAATAATGGGATATAACAAACCATGAAATGACACTTAGAACCGGGGAACAAAAAATATGTTACACGGTGTAATATAAACATTTCTCTGGTGAGATCTTCCAGTATGTAAAATCTCTAAGAATACTTCAACAGCAGTGATGCCACACCAAGGGTTGGCACAAACACCGAATTGAAGATAGCAAGTTTGGCTTTTATAACTAACCTTAACCCTAACCTCCCTTCTTCTGATTACTAAATGCTGAAGCCAGCACATTACTGCACCATCATCTGAAATTGTTTGCACTTAATTCAGTCTTCTGCCATCCATCACTCATGGACACAGCCCCGAGAAACTTGAACTTCTCCACCTGCTTCAGTGGAACTCCATGTAGAGTACACTGCATAGGTTTCCCTAAAGGGATGAGTGTCTCAGTCTTTGCACCACTGATTTTCATTCTTGCCATACAGCACTCAGCATCAAACCTATCAAGTGCAAGTCGGAGATCACCTCCTGTCGAGTTATGTAGCACCATGTCGTCTGCAAATTCTAGCTAACTGATTTTATATCAGCCAGTCATGATACCACTTCCAACCCAGCTGTGCATGTCAATCCTGTTCATGAAAATAATAGTTTCTGATTTAGGCACAAGGCCAACAATTTGGGGGGAGTGGCAAATCGACCCAGTGTGTTACTGGTACTTTATTTTATCGACCCCGTAAGGATAAAAGGCAAAGCTAACATCGGCGGGATTTGAACTCTGAATGCAAAAAGGGGCGTAACTCTATGCCACAAAGCAAATAGGAGAGGTGACAGTACACACCCTTGGCAGAGTCTGACTTCCACATTGAATAGTTTCGATTTAGTACCATTTTTCCAAACATCTGCATCCAAGGAATAGTCTATTATTCCTAATGTGATTTTACAGGGTTAGACTTTTGGGATTACTTTCATTTTACTTCACTTACTTCCCCAATGACATTGAGTTTTAATATACAGCAAATTAAGGCTAAATGTTACTCTGGAGCTTTGCCTATTTATCACAGGGCTATCAGACAAGAACAGATAATAACAGCTCTTGTCTGATGACTCTGTGATAAACAGGCAAAACTCCAGAGTAACAAGACCCACCATTTAGCCTTAATATAATATGATATAATATAATATAATATATATATGCGTGTGTGTATGTGTGTGTGTGTGTATATATATATATATATATATATATATATAGTAATAATAATAAATTTGAAGACTAAAATCCAAAGAGGGCTCGATATGGATAAATATATATCAAATATATAAGAACCGTAGAGCAAATATTTATTAAAAAAACATATTAAAGTTTAAGCAAAGAATCGCTGCTTTCACCCTGAACGGGATCTTCTGAAACTAACAAAGTCAATCTGTGAACGCAGAAGTGAATATTTCAAAAAACGTTCCCTGGCAAAGAACGTTTTTTTTTCGTTCTTTGCCAGGGAACCAAAGTATCGTCTTCCTGTCTTCCTCCGGTTGCAATGTTTTTTGAAATATTCACTTCTGCGTTCACAGATTGACTTTGTTAGTTTCAGAAGATCCCGTTAAGGGTGAAAGCAGCGATTCTTTGCTTAAACTTTAATCTTTTATTTTAATATATCTATATATATAATATATATATATATATATATATATATATATATATATATATATATATATATATATATATATATATATATACACTTCGTTTTTTAATTTGTTTTGCAAGATTTCTTATCTGAAAATGTATGTTGAAAAAAACAAGATGGTGTATGACAGAACAAAGGAGAGACACAAAATAAAAACCCAATCACTGAGGAGGTCACAGAATGTGTGATGAAAGCGCTTTTACTAGTATATAAATAACCATCCAGTTATCGAACCAACCAACCGGAAATTTATGATAAATTGAAGTGAAAACCAACAGGTGCGTGTGTTTTTATTGGTAGCATGACCCTCCCAAAGCATAACAAGCCGAAGCTGAAGCATTAGAAAATATGCACCCACACCCTCCCACTGCAAAGTGATCGTGGAGGTACGACGGCAAAAAAGCACCCAGCCCACACTGTAAAGTGGACGTGTAGGCGTCACGGAAAAAAAGCACCCAGCACTCACTGTAAATGAGGTTGGTGTTAGGAAGGGCATCCAGCTGTATAAATCAAGCCGGAATTAGTTCCTGCATGAGCAAGACAAGGTCAGCCGACCGGACACTGCTCACAACAGGTCAACCCGTCTAACCTATGCTAATGTGGAAGAACGGGCTTAAAACGGTGATGATGATATATATATATATAAGGAAAAGAATTTGAAAATGCAACTGGGGTCTTTTAAGAATATTTATTAACTTTACCGATTTCACAGTTCTTATGATTATCCAAAGTAAAATTGAGATGCAGGGTTTGTGTTTCAGTCGAGGTGTGGCTCACTATGTGTGTGCTATATGTTTAAAATGCAATTTTGTTGATTGATGACAATCATGTGATTACGTACAGTAATTTTGGTATTTACGATTTTATTGGTTGATGACAGTCATGTGATTAGGCATAGTAATTTTCTCGTCAAAAATGGATGGGTAGAAAGCTGAGAAGAAAACAAAATTGGAATGTTATGGTTCAGTGAATATAACTGATGTTGAAGTGCTAAGGAGGTGTCAAATTTCAGAATCCCTATTGTAGCAGACATGCAAACAAAGTTAGTTCTTATTTAACTTCTCTTTATTTTTTTTAAGCATTCATAAAATTCACAGCAGTCTTGAAAACAACTTACCTTTGATAATAAGTCTGCTCAGTCAGGAACGTTTTATTAATAAAAAAAAAAAAATCTATTTCAAATAACAACAACATTACAAATATCAAAAAACAGGGGGTGAAAGGCAAGGGCTCTGGGGTCAAATAAGAATAGGGGGAACGGGGAGGGTGATGGGCTCTAGGCCTAGGGCACCCCGCGGACAAGATCTCAAAAGCATATCCGCGGACAATGACCAGTGACACCCGCTGCAACAGCCACCCCACCTCGCGGGGCTCCTTCCTCAGACGGGTTGCTGACGTTCAAGTACGCCTGAGGTCTCAACGGGGACCGGACAATCCCTAGTATTTGTTTGTCTTCCTTTCCTCTGCATTGCGGGACGCAGTACCAGGGTATATGGCCGGAGCGACTAAATTGGAGGTGGAGAATGTGTCACAACATGTGGCCTCCTTCGAATGTACAAAGAATTGGTTCATGTCTGTAAATGTGGTTGGCGCTAGGAAGGCCATTCAGACATAGAAAACCAGTCAGAAACAGTCCTATATGAACGAGACACGGTCACCCGACCCAACTTGCCTCTTATGGGGCAAACACGTCTAACCCATGCTAGCGTTGAAAATAGACGTTAAACGATGATGATCATGGTGATGGCAGGGTAGTAAGAATGTGTGTGTCTGTTGTGGATACTGAATTATATTTGTGTGTATTGTGTGTATGTGTAGTTGTTGGAAATCAAAAATATTGTATTTGTATTCTGATAACACTCTTATGCTGTTTAGTATAAATAATGCTGTATCTAACTACAATAATGTATTAAACACATTTCAAAATACTAACACTCTAATATCTAATTGCAATTGTAGGGTTCTTGACTTTCACCCACTTAGAAACAATGTTATACACAAGTGTGAAGTCTCAATATGCTAACTCTTGTAACTACATAGGAACAACTGCAAATAGCTTTAAAACACATTTTTATTCACATTTATTGTAGGAAAGGAGTAGGAAGAAATTCAATTTTATGTCCCAAATGCAAAGTATGGGTACATAAAAGATGTAGTGGGATCACAGGTAAACTATCTAAGAACGTAGACTTTATATGTGGCCGATGCTCAGGTGTAATAGGTAGCAAGTGTCCACAGGATACTAGCCGATTCTATTGCCCAGATGGTTCTAAAGAAATAGTAGACACTTTCCGTTACCTGGGTGACGAAATCAGCAGTGGTGGAGGGTGTTCTGAAAGTACAGTAGCCAGAGTCAGAACGGGATGGAAAAAGTTCAGAGAGCTTATACCGCTGTTGGCCACAAAAGGTTTCTCTCTAAAAATGAAAAGCAGATTGTATGATGCTTGTATACGAACAGCAATGCTACATGGCAGTGAGACATGGGCATTGCGTGCAGAGGACCTGCACCTGCACCTGCGTAGACTGGAAAGGAATGAAGCATGCATGCTCCATTGGATGTGTAATAGTAATATACGTGAACGGCAAAGCATAAATGAACTAAGTGAGAAATTAGGAATAAGAGGGATCAGATGCTGTTTACTCGATAGAAGACTACGTTGGTATGGTCACGTGATGCGCATGAAAGACGACAGCTGTATAAAAAAAAGTGCAGGGCGATCAAAATTGATGGTAGTTACGGAGTAGTTAGACCCAGAAAAACCTGGGACGATCTGATAAATTCCGACCTTACACACTTGCACCTCTCTAAGACAATGTCACTGGACCGAGATCTTTGGCGCTACGCAGTAATACAGAAGACCTGCATTGCCTATGTACAAAGCGAAACCTACAGCCAGTAGGCACCTCTTAACCAAATATACACCCCAATCCACTACCTCTACCCTATCCTTCCACTCCCACCAACACCACCCTCTCTCTCTATAAAGTTGGTGCCACAATATCCAGTCCAAATAAATGAAATAATGAGATCGAGATCGTGTAGGTGTCACGAGAAAAAAAACACACAGTCCACGCTGTAATGTGGTCGTGTAGGTAACACGGTAAAAAGTATTATTAATTCTGCGGTGGATTGGCAGTATCGGTAGGAGTTAGACACCATGCTTTGCACCATAGAGTTATGGCCCTTTACGTTCTGAGTTTAAATTCCGCCGAGGTTAGCTTTGCTTTTCATCCTTACGGGGTCGATAAAATAAAGTACCAGTCATACACTGGACTCGATTAATTGACTTTCTATCCCCCCACCCAAAAAAATTTTTTGGCCTTGTGCCTAAATCAGAAACCATTATTATTTCTGCAACACCTTATGGAAAGAGATAGAACTAAATGCAATCTTTGTCTGACTGAAGCGCTAGAAATAATTACTTTAAAAATTATACCCCTCACTTCGAAAAATGAATAATCCCTTCCTGTCCACATAGAACATTTCATTCTTTCTTTTACAAAAACTAACCCGGTATAATTATATCCATGGCAATTATATCCATATTTTTATCAACACTTAGAAAATTAGTATCATATATCAATTATGCCATACCTTTATGTTAAACTTGTAAAATTCATATCTGTTACCCCTCTTCTTTAACTACTATGTTTAATGAACCATAATTTTTAATTCACACATACACACATACATGCGTACATGAATGTTCTAAAAGTTCTCCTTTTGCTCCCCTATTTATCATATAATTGTAACCCCATATGTTATATTCCCAGCCATATTCTTAAAGTAGTTTATTTCCTGTTGACAAAATTGTACTTAAAATTCTCGCGTTTTCAATCATAACTCTTAGTATGGTGATAACTCTCTCTACCTATCTATCTCTCACGCACGCACACACACACACACACTCTCTCTCTCTCTCTCTCTCGTTGTATTTCTCTCTCAATAACAACAATAACCATCACCACCTGTCATTATAGTGGAAGTCTTTTTTTAAGTCTGTGTGGCGTCTCTATGTTGAAGGACATACAGAAACATTCACACATACACTCTCTCACACACACATACATTCTCTCACACACACATACACATACAAAAATCAGTATTCTTTTCGTTTGTTTGCACGTTACGTTTTAGTTAATTCGAGAGAGAGGGAGGTGGAGTGAGTGAGAGATGGAGTATTATTTCCCTCTCTATATATACAGAGCATTATGAACTGACTGACAGACACAGCTTTTATAGTATAGATTATAGATATTTTTTATTACCGTTTTATGCTTCCATAAATGTTAACGTTTTTTTTAAATATATCTTTATAACTTCCCTTACTAAATGATAAGAGACTTTATAATATCCATTAGTATAAATCTAGCTTTATTTTGGTGTGTATTATCATTTGTAATGATATATTATAGTCAGTAAAATAGCTATAGTTACTTAAAGTAAGTATTTTATCATTTATAGATTTTGATTTTAATTACTATTTTAGGCTTCCATAATATTAACGTTTTTCCTACAATATTTAAACGCTATAAGTTACAGCTTCGCTTTCTTTTTCTAACACTGGGACTTTAAAACGTAAGGTAAATTATTTGTACTTAATTGATTTTAATGAGCCACTCTTGCAAGAATGTACTATTCATAACGGTTAGTCTAGCGAAACGTTCGTAAATTTATTAAAGGCTTTAATAATAATCCTTGTCTAAACTTTCGTTTTCTCATATAGAATTATATATATATATATATACACATACACCTTACATACTCGTTGTAATGGTCGACCTCATGTAAATGTCGACCCCTTAGTTTTTGGCCAAAAAAGTCTGGAAATTTCCATAGTCCTGGTATAATAGTCAACCCAAGTATTTCACAGATAACGGGTCACATTTGTGGGTCAAGGAATCATCCTGCACCTAAAAATAACACTGCTACATGAATTTTAGGTAAAATTTATATTATTGCAAATACATGTCTGGAACTAAAAATATACAGTAATTATGAGATTGCACTAAGCTAGTCTATTAAGTTTGATGGAAATGAGTAAAAGAGCAAGTGTAAATATTTATAAGAGCTACACAGCCTTGTTTTAGGGTATTGTTATTTATTAGGACGTGTGTTTTGATACATAGAATCGGTAATATTACTGTAATTTATTGTTTTTGTTTTTTATTTATTTAAAGATCAGATGGGCCTCTGTTACTGATACGGTGCTTTCGATTCTAGCTTATATATGTGTGTGTGTACATTAGAAGAAGAATTTAAGAATGAGATGAGATAAATTACATCAGTCATCTTCAGAGCTGGCACTACGTACTAGTCAAACTAAGCAATTGTTTAGAACAGAGATTGGCTAACTACTTGTTGAAGGTCAGATCTGGCTCATCGATTTTATTGAATATGTAATGTTTCATATAAACAAATTCTTTGTTTTCCTTATCAATCCCTGGTTAGTAAACAATCTTTAGTCGGAGTCACCAGCTAATAAGCTACTGAATTACATTTTTGCTAACAAATCGTTCATTAATTGTGCTGCCATTTAGAAATATATTCTTACAAACAAGATAACTTTCTTTTTATTTGCTACCAGGGCATCAAAAAGTGGGACAAGTACAATGGGGGGGGGGGGGGGAGTTTACATAAAAAGGCGTCCTCAATAAGGAGGAGGAAATAACAAGATATAAAAAATAATATATAAAATATAACAAAAATAAATTTAATAACAAAATCCTCAATAGGGAGGAGGCGCCTGGGGGGGGGGGGGTCACACACGCTCCCGAAAAAAGTGTGCAACCCTTCTCCTCAAGAGCACAGATCTTTCATCTCCTCACCTATAGTCTGATGTAGAGTGAAGGCCCATTCACACGGGCCATTCTCGCCACTTTCACCCATCTTTCATAAAAACGGCTGGGGTGCAGCACCTCTCTCTCCATCCTGATCCTTCTTCCGAAATGATATCGGAAGAAACAGACCAGTTGTTGGCCAGAGAGAAAGGTGTCTGACCCCAGTCCTTTCAGACGCGTCCACCATACAACCTCTTTCGCCATGGCTATTACGCACAGAAACACCGCCTCTTCTTCGTTTTTGAAGAGGGGAGGCGGCTTGATCGTTACAATAGACTCGGTGGTCAACCGGATCGGTCCCACCCTTGACAGCAGTCGTTCGACATAGCCCCACAGATTGGCAATGCTCGAGCAGTGTACCAATGCGTGTGCAACGGTTTCCTCGTCGCACACGCATCTGGGACAGATCTTTTTTGAGGGGTCCCTACTCGGGCGCCCGTGTCTGTAGAGCCTTTCTCGAACGGGCAGAGCCCCTCGGTAGCACTGCTAGGCCAGGGACCTCTGGAAGTTATCCATGGGTCCCGGGCTGAATGTCCTACCGAACAGGGTGGCCAGTTCGTCTTCCTCCATGCCTAGGGCTTCTCCGAGGGCGTCGTCGCACCTGCTAACCATCAGCCCTCTATAGAATGACGAGGTGGATTCTCCACCGACAGCCGGGTCCGCCTGCCAGAGAGCCGTGAGCGCCTGGGCACACTCGGTGTGCCAGGCGCCCAGTTTTCTCGGTCTTTGCTTGACGCAGGATTGCAGCTCGGTGAGTGAGACCAGTCTGGGAAAGGCTCGCCTCACAAACGGGGCCCACACCTGGAGGTGCCGTAGCCTTAATGCGTGTTTACGCATCATCAGCCACGGCATCCCCAGCCCTCCTTTCGAAGGGTGTTGACAACAGATGGATCTCCTCACCATAGGAGCCCGCTTCTTCCAAAGGAATTGGAAGAGTGCGCGCTCCATTTTGGCGATCTTTTCCCTTGGGCAAGACACGACGGTCAGGCGGTAGTAGATGACGGACGCTATATAAGTGTTCGCTACCTTCGCCCGACCTTTCAGGGACAGTTTGCACTCGGCCCACTTCTGAGTCAGTGCAAACACCCTGTTCGTTACCTCACCCCAGTTCTTCTCCACCTGGAGGTCTGGTCCGAACCAGACCCCGAGCAACTTCACCGGACCCTCCGTCCAGCACTCGACGACGCCATCGGAGGGTATCGATTTGCTCCTCCACGTGCCGAGTTGCAGACCGATCGACTTGTCCCGGTTCAGCTTAGCCCCTGTAAACCTTTCGTACTCCTCCAGTAAGGTGCCGATCGCCCCGATTTCGGAGGCCGTCGACACCATTACTGTTACGTCATCGGCGTAGGCCGACACCGCTTTCCGCAATCCCGGTTCCAACGGGATGCCCTGCAACAACTCCAACTTCCGCAGCAGTGGCTCTAGAGTCATTACATACAGAAGGGAGGAGAGAGGGTACCCTTGTCGGATGGACTGCGCGATTTCGAACGGCTCCGAGAGGTAGCCGTTCACCTTGACCCTAGAGCAGATGCGGCTGCTGTGCATGGCAGTGATCCAACCCCTGTAAACGGGTCCGAAGAATGCCGCCGCTAGCACCGCATCCAGGTAACCATGGTCGACCCTATCGAACGCCTTAGATTGATCAGGGCCCCACCAAAGCCGGGTTCGTTCCCAACCCTCTCTATGATGTATCGCATGAGGTGGGGGTTGTCGTGGTATGGACCTGGACGGGATAGCACATGTCTGCGCATCTCCCACCAGGTTGCCCACGACAAGCGTCAACCTCTTCGCTAACACCCTGGCCAAAATCTGTAACTCTGTATTTAGCAGAGTTATGGGCCTGAAATTATTTATATCGTCCCCCTTGTTCTCGTTCTTCCTCACTAGCGTGACTACGCCCTTGGTCACAGAACAGGGAATTTTCCCGTTCTGTTGCCAGTTGCAGTCGACCGCCTCGTGGAGATCGGGGAACAAGTCCGGCATAGCTAGATATAGTTCGTAAGGAAGACCATCGAGACCAGGGGATTTGCGTTTGCCGCATTGGCTCAGCACGTCCTCTATCCCAGCGGCTGAAATCGGCTCCTCGCAGGACTTCGCCTCCCTATCCGAGAGACGCGGCAGGCCGTCGAGGTATGGACCGAAGTTCACTTCCCCAACCGGTTCCCCGCCCCTTCCGAACAATCTGGCAAAGTGCTTTTGTAAAGCCTCGCACATCTGCTTAGGTTCATGGATCACTCGTCCATCCTGGTCTCGCAAAGACCGGATAGTGGATCTACTCCCTCTTTTGGCTTCTGTCATGCGGGCCCAGCTAACAGCTTTGGTCCCCTCGTTTCCCAGAGCACGTATTTTGCTTCGGACGATGCAGTCTTCGTGTTTCGCGTCGAAGAACTGGCCCAGGGCCGTTCTCGATGCTAGCACTCTGGCCACGCCGCCGCTTCTAATTACCTCTTCTACACTATCTACCAACTCCCTTTCCTTCCTATTTCTATTTGAGGCTAATTCCTTACTAAATTCTATAGAGACTACTCTAATCTCTCTTTTGAGAGATCTCCACCACCTGCTGTTGACGATGGCGCCCGTCAACCGCTCCTTAACTAAAGTGTTAATCCGGTCCCGGTAAGCCTTACTTGCCGGTAAGGACAAGTTGAGCTTCCAGTAACCTGGTCCCTGTCTATGCATTCTGTCCAGGTTGACCATGCAGGTCACTAACTTGTGGTCTGAATAGCCAATCATGAGCATTTTTGGACAACTTAAAAAGTCCTTATCCTTATTTCTAACTAAGAACCTATCTAGGTACGACCTAGATGATCCGCTGCGGTTTGCCCAAATCCAGGTTGGCGCAGTCGGAAAATCTAGTCGTAATCTATCGGCCAGGTCAAATCGACCGATTAACCCTTTGAGGCTGTTACACTCCTCTCTATCGGGACAGGCCCCTACGTAGTCCCAATGTGCATCTAGGATACCATTCCAGTCCCCCACTAATAGCAAGGAGCGGGACGTCCCTAGAAAAGTCTCCAGACGATGGAAGAAGTCCGGCCGCATTGACCCGAAAGGGCCGTAGATTCTTTCAAACAGGTACCAAACTGAAACGATGTTTTATTTCTGACATTATTATATTATACATTGAGACTATAATATTTGTTTTAAATGACTTTAAATAACATCAAGAAAGTCATATGGTGTTATCTGTTATAGGATTCGGCATGGTTATGTGTGGACTGTGGAGTGAAAATGTTAGGTCAATCCCTTTCTTACTGTGGTCAGAGCAAGAATTGTCAAGAACGAAGTTCATCAATTAATCAAACTCTAAGTTTGTTTTATTTGGGAGAAGGGGACACATATTGTAAGGCAGCCTAAGGGTCATGAATAATAGGGTAATCTCGAGAAGGGGACACATATTGTAAGGCAGCCTAGGGGTCATGAATAATAGGGTAATCTCATCCTGGGTTATCAAATTCTCTAGAATTAAACTGGAACAATATGAAATAAAGTTTTGCTCAATGACAACACATCGCTGGAAATCGAACAGACAGCCAATATGCCAATCATGAGCCGAACACACTAGCCATGATGCCATGCGTCTTCACACATAAACGATACGATAAAGTTGAATACACTTTTGCACAGGTAGAAGCATATATATTAGTGGCAGTTTAAGGGAGGCAGTGGGGACTGATTATGCTGTAACCAAGAGCTCGCGATATTTTAACGGGCCAAAAATAATTTTTTTTTCTACCATAAATGATATATTAAAATCAGTTTGACGCATGAGCCTTGATGAAATTTTCCGCCAGGGGCCCTCATGCAAACTCATTCCATTCACCCCTAATAAGGTCCAATACATAAATGCATAGACACACATACACGCAAAGCAGTTAAAATGAAATGGTATGGACACAGGATGGCTGCTGGAACTCTGAATTTTAATTTGCTACAGAAACAGGTTGTAGCATGACTAAATAACAATAAAATTGATTAGAAACTAATTACAATGCAAACAATAATTATTTTTTAATCCATGGGTACCTGGATACTGTTGGATATGGGTGTGTAGCTCTACCTGTCGGTACATATATTGGTGAAGGTGTGGGGCTTAGTAGTTGGGGTATAGGTCTCGTGAGTTCGATTCTGGAAGTGAGTGACATGTTATGTTCTTGAATAAAATAATTTGTTTAATAATAAAAGATCGATAATTTTCAAAACGCCAGTACAAATGCGGTAGAAAAATAAGAAGGGTAAATTATGACACAAAGTAATGATTTACTTAGTGTATTTTAAAATGATATTTCAGGGCTAATACACTCTTTTCAAATGCTGAGCTAAAACAGTTCAAAACAAAACGATGCATTCTTCCCTAACTGGTCACGTGTTTGAAATAGGCATGTGCAGAGTCGCCACAGTAACCATTTTGCCTCGTGCATTTACGATCTATTATTTATGGTGAATTGGCAGTATCGGTAGAGGGTTGGACGCCATGCTTTTTAGCATAGTTACGTCCCTTTACGGTCTGAGTTCAAATCCCCTCGAGGTTAACTTTGCCTTTCATCTTTACGGGGTCGATAAAATAAAGTACCAATAATACACTGGGATAATTGCTGGCCTTGTGCCAAAAGTAGAACAATTATTTATATTTGATTTTTTTTGGCTGATGATAATGGTCTCTTTAATTCTTATATTGCTTATATTCCTTTCTGTCACCTCTATATTGTCATCAATGTCCTGGCTTCGGTATTTGTCAAAATGTTTTTTAACACAAGATGCTCTTGTAGCCATATGCTTCTTGGTCCGTATCTGTAGTCTCCGGATGGTTCTTTCGATGTATGAGATGCTACATTGTTTTGCATGTGATCTTATAGACCACATATGCTCTCGTGCACACTTTTGCACTGTTGATGGGATAGTTAGGAAGTCTGCACGTATCGCTGTATATAGGTTGGTGTCTGAGGAAGCAGTCTGCTTAATGGGGGTCCCGAGTGCGCCAGCTGTATATTCAGTCCCTTCCTACGGAAAGCTTGTCTGATAGCAGCTGTCGCCTTCTCATTGAAATGTGGCAGCTTTATGTAGCATATGTTATCTTTGGGGGTACGTGTCCTCCTTGTCATTTTAAGTGTTGGTTCCTTGGCATTTAGGTGTTTGGTGAGAGAAGTAGGGTAGCCTTTTTCAGCAAGAACTCTCTGGAATTCTATCATGCTGGTATGTCTGTCGCTACCTTGGCTGCATCTGCAGGTAGATCTCGTTCTATATCTAGGCCATTTTGGTTCTGTAGGGAAGGGCAGAGTCATGGTGCTCAAAATTGCCTCTGCAAGCCTCCTTCTTGTAAACTTTGATGTATATATGGATCCCTCCTTTGTGACTCTTAGTGTCTGGGTGCTCAAACTCAAATTTCATGTGTGCATCTACGTTTTCTAAGATGTTGTAAACCTTGACGGCTCCTTCACATGATGAAGTGAGAATAAGGATATCATCCACGTACCTGGAGAAGAACGAGCATGAGTGGCAGGTGGTAAGTGTTGTGCACTCCAACTGGTCATGTACATGATGGCCAGCAGGCCTGAAAAACTTGCCTCCATCGGAAGTCCTTAAATTTGTTTGTAGACAGAACCTTCAAACTAGAAAAAGATGTTGCACACAACAATAGAGAGCAGCTTGAGAATGTCATCAGCAGTGAGCCCAAAGCAATTGAGGTCGGTAGAGGCGATGATGTTGTCTGTAATTAAGTCGCTGGCTGGCGAGGCAGGGTCAGAGATGTAGTGGCAAACTACGTCTAAACTAAATGGATATCTATTTTGTCGAAGTATGGTGGGTGTCAAGTTCTTTTAGCCTGTTGACTATTTCTTGTGAGCATCTATTTGTACGTGGTAAGTGTGAAGAAGAGGTTTGAGCAGTCTGGAGAGAAGCCAGGAAATTTTATAGAAAGGACCGTTTAGCCAGAAACAATGGGTCTAATTTTTAATTTGGGTCTTGTTTTATGTGTTTTGATGAGAAGGTAGAAGGTGGGGAGCTTAATGTTTCTGGTGATAAAGATGCATTTTATTCTACTAAGGAGGCTTCTGCAGTTACATATATTAGTCTAGCTGGTGTTAATGGTGACCTCTAGCTGGCTAGATTTGATGTTTTTGCTAACCTTACTATATAGAGTTGTGTTGTTAAGGTATTCTATTGCTAGTTGTATGTACATGTTCTGCTCAATGATGCAGAATTATCTCCCTTTGTTTCATGGGAGGTTTATTAATGTTTTTTAACTCAGTTCCCTTAAAGAGAGATTATGGAAGGGGGAAGAATACTTCTGTAAGATCTTGAAGATGGAGTTCTTAAGTCTAGTTAGTTTGGCATTAAGTTCATGGTTGGTGGAAGAGGTTTGTGTGGGTATCTGGGTGGATTATATAGAGAGAACCAAAGTTAGCATTGACTAACATAGTAGTAGTGGCAGTCATCATCATCGTCATTTTTACATCCGCTTTTCCATTCTTGCATGGTTTGGATAGGTCCTTCTCAGCACAGCCTTTCTCCACTTGTCGTATTCCTTTGTCATCTCCTCTGCCAGTTCTGCGCTCTCACAACCTCTGCCCAGGTCTTCTTGGTCGTCCTCTTCTGTGGCTTTTCCATACTTGCATGTGTTAGGTGGGTTCTATCCAATACAACCTGCCTCCACTTGTGTTCCATTATCATCACTTTTTTGAAGTTTAGTATTTGGGGATCAGCTCTCATCACTTTTGCATAGGTCTTCCTCCATCTTCCTTGTGACTATAAAAACAACTGGCATGAAAAACTATACTGATGTTTTGGCCTGTTATGTAGACAGCAGAAAACTTCAGCCTTTATTGATGTTTACATGAAAAACTATGTTCAAGGAGATTATCCAGTCCAGTGTGCTTGTTTATCTCCATCACAAGAAGTGGATAAACAAAGGTTGTCTAAATCTGTGGTTGGAAAAAGTATGGTAATGGCACCTTAACGATCTGTTAAAGAAATCAGCATTAACTAAGGTTTCTGATTTAGGCACCTAGCCAACAATTAGAAGGAATTGGAAAATCAATTATATTGACCCCAGTACATCATTGATGCTTTATTTATCGACTCCAGAAAGATGAAAGGTGAAATTGATCTCAGCATAATTTGAACTCAGATCATAAAGAGCCATAACAAATACCACAAAGCATATATTTTGTCTGATGTTCAAATGATTCTGCCAACCCCATATCCTTAACCATCATTAATAGTGAAACCAATTCCAAGCCCAAAAGACAGAAACAACAAAGAAAACTTTAACCCTTTAACATTTAAACCAGCCATATCCGGCCAGAATTCTCTCACCTCTTTCTCTTCAAACTGGCCATAACCGTCCACTCATACCAACGTTAAAGTATTGTTCTCAAAATAAATAATATCAAAATCTCATAGATTCGGCATTATGTGAGATAATTATGTGAAGTAAAGCTTTACCCCCAAAATACAATAGTAAATATAACGTAAACACTAAAGGGTTAAACAAGAAGTTGTCTCTGGCAGGTTATTGTCATAGTTACAATCATTGGTTGTTACAATAAACAAACCATTTAAATGTTCTATGCATGAAGTGAATGACTGCTGGGAATTAAGTAACCCCAACAGGACAACTGATATGACTTTATTGCACAGGTATATATATTAATAAGTAAGATCATAGGAATTTCTGAGACTAAAATAACAGCCAAAATGTAGAACCACTGTTGCGATGGATGTCACGGAAGAAGAATTTCTATGTGATAACTCAGAAACAGCTAGCAGTAGGGTCTGTTATGTTGATGAAAGCAATAATGTATTTACATTACTCTATATATACTATTATATTTTCATGGTAAAGGCTTTATCTTACATATTTATCTCACATAATATCAAAACTATGAGCTTTTGATATTATTTATTTTGAGAACAATACCTTAACGTAGGTATGAACGGCCGGTTACAGCCGGTTTGAACAGAAAGAGGTGAGAGAATTCTGACCGGATATGACCGGTTTAAATGCTAAAGGGTTAATAGTCTCTCTTTTTTCTTGGCCCACTTATTCCTGCGAGGGTCATGGAGGCAGAGTCCTCAAACACTCCTTCCAGTGGGTCCTGTCAGAAGCAACCATCTCCAACTGATCTGGCTGGATCCTCAAGCATAACCAGCCAAGCTCATGGATGTTATCCAACCACCATGCTTGGGGTCTACGGCTGGGTCTCCTGCTGATTGATTTTGCCAATAAAATCTGTCCAGCGATTCGTTTCCAAGATATTCTGACCACATATTCATAGTATTGAAGCTGTGATTTCTCAAAAAAGGCATATGACCGCATTCCTTGGGTCTGCTGTGAAAGGCTGTGCAGGAGTATGGGTTAATAGTCATTATATTCAATAGACGTCAAAGACAATAAACTAAACAGTGTCTTTAGTTAGATGTGAAACTCACAACAAACATATTTCCCATTAACCCCTTTGATTCCAAACGAACTGAAATCATCCCTGGTTCTGTGATAGAAAACTTTGTTTTAAAGTATTTTTATCTAAAAACCATCATAATTTTATGCAAAATCTTTCTTAAATTATGCTTCAAATGCAAGCCTAATAATGAAGAAATAAATTATTTTACTAAATTTCTCCAGATACATGTTTATTTTCAAAATTATTAAAATAAATCACTACTAATGTTATTCAACAATATATCACAACAAAATAGATAAATGTTATGCTTAGCCCTTTAGCATTTAAACCAGCTGTATCCAGCCAGAATTCTCTCACCTCTTTCAATTCAAACCAGCTATAATCAGCTGCTCATACTGACGTTAAGGTATTCTTCTCAATATAAATATCAAAGATATCATAGATTCAATATTATGTGAGATAATTATGTGAGGTAAAGCCTTTACTGTGAAAATACGATAGTAAATATAGAGTAATGTAGTTGCTAAAGGGTTAAAGTGAAAAAGGGGAGGTAATACACTCTTTTTATTGATTCTTTCTCTCACATACACTGAATATAATTGTTTCTACTATTGGCACAAGGCCAGCAATTAACCAGTACATTACTGGTACTTTATTTTATCGACCCCGTAAGGATGAAAGACAAAGTTAATCTCGGCGGGATTTGAACTCAGAATGGCAAGGGCCGTAACTCTATGTGTCAAAGCATGGCGTCCGACCCTCTACCGATCGATACTGCCAATCCAGTAATAGCAGCGGAATCATTACCATCAGTAATAATTGTTTCTACTTTTGGCACAAGGCCAGCAATTATCCCAGTGAATATAATGGGATCAAGAATGCACTAATGAGCGGTATGCAAAGATAGTCAGAACTTGGCGATACCTGTCAAACACCTGCCCTGATAGAATTGAGACAAATGAAGAAACCCTTTTTTTTCTGAATTGACACTTTATCTATTACACATTCTCTTTCTGAATTGAATGGTGGGCACTGCAGTGGAGCTGAGGGATCAATAATGGAGTATGCAGGTAATTGAAACTTGCTATTACCTCTAAAAACACCTGATCAGGTAGTTAGAATGGAGACAAATCATGTGGACAGTTTGTAGTGTAGCTGTGTAGCAGATATTGTTAATCCACAACTATTTTATTGGTAATTAGATATTTTTACAAAAACAAAACAACAACATATGTTCATAAATCGACAAAAACATTTTTTCCAAAATATACTTTGCTAATTATAGGGTGCATCTTATCACTTGTAGGGCCTTATGAGCTGGGAAATACGATATATCGCTTTTGTGTGTGCATCTGTGTGTAGGTGGTAAATACTCAGGTTATGTATTTTCAGATCATTACTGCCACCACCACCACAACCATCACCACCATCACCATCACCACCATCATCATCATCATCATCATCATCATCACCATCATCAATATGTTCTTTCTGTCTCATCCTGTCCTGTTCTGCAATATTATTATATCATCATCATCACCATCATCATCATTATTATTTTTGTTTATGTCTTGTTATTAATGTCTTTCATTATAAAAATGTATACAAAACCATTACAAATAACTGCCACCAACTCCCGCCAAATGTACTCATAAAAAATATAAAACTGAAAAATAAAGAAAAGAAAAAAAAACTCAAATAAATAAATAAATAAAATAAAGAAATCAGAGAAAATCATATTGATCGCTTGGACTTAATTTCGAGTGAACGCTGACGTCTTCATCACTACGGAAACAGGCGTGTTCCTGATTACCATTATTCTATTCAGGTACAGCAGTCAGTTGTGCGTGTGAATGTGTGAGTGTGAATGTGTCAGTGTGTGCATGTGAATGTGAGTGTGTGTATGTGAATGTGTCTGTGTGTTTGTGTGTATGAATGTGTGTGAGAGTGTGAATGTGTGTGGGTTTGTCAGACAGAGCAAGTGAGGGCACTCACCAACACATACATACATACACTCACTTGATTTTATTCTCAGATTTGGTACAGTACTATTTTCATCACATCAATATACCAAACAACTCTACCCAATCAGTTAGTCAATAAACCACTGAAGTCAGTCACTTGACTTGCTGGAAATTGTAGCTAAGTTTTCTTCAAATCACACCACCATTGAATATATGTGAAGACATGTGACTGAGGGGTTGGGGTGTTGGACTCATAATCATAAGGTCATGGGTTTGATTTCAGTACTGGGAGGAGCATTGTGTTCATGATCAAGACATTTCATTTCACATTGCCATTTTATGACAGTACTAGGTCCCCTATCATTAAAACACCCTAAAATCCTCCTATTACCCATTAACATTTAAACAAGCCATATCCGGCCAGAATTCTCTCACCTCTTTCTGTTTAAACCGGCCATAACTGGCTGCTCATACTTATGTTAAGGTATTGTTCTCAAAATAAATAATATCAAAATCTCATAGATTCGATATTATATAAGATAATTATGTGATATAAAGCCTTTACTGTGAAAATACAATAGTAAATATAGAGTAATGTGAACTAAAGGGTTCATCAAGCTTAATCATAAAGTAAAGATGAGCCGTTGGGATTTGATCTTCACTAGTAGCCATTTAACTTCACATATGACATCTTTGGGAAACATGTAACTATTACAACTTTGTTGTATTTCTTGTCTGACATGATGGCTTTATGGCTGGTCAGTAATAATTCTTTTTATCCTTCCGGCTGCCCACTCATTATCATTTATCTTATTCTTCAGCTCATGTTATTCAGCTATACAAAATGTCTTTTGTTAACTTTCCACCTGATGAACAGATACATACATAAATAAATAACACATATACATACATAAATAAAAAACATACATACATACATAAATAAAAGCACACATACATACAAAAATACATAAAAGCACACACATACATACATACATACACACACATCGATCCAAATATTCGCACACACATACATGCATACATTCATACATGCATACAAACATACATACACTCATACATGCATAAAAGCCCTCATACATACACACATAATATCCATCCATACATTTATACATACATACACACATACATATCCATCCATACATACACACGTACATATCCATCCATACACACACACACATACATACATCCATACATTTATACATACATACATCCACACATACACATCCATCCATACATTTATACATACATATCCATCTATACATACATACATACACACACACACATACATATCCATCCATAGACACATATACATATCCATCCATCCATACATGTATACATACATACACATCCATATATACATACATACACACACACACACATACATATCCATCCATACATTTATACATACATATCATCATCATCATCATCTTCGTTTAACGTCCATCTTCCATGTTAGCATGGGTTTAGACGGGAATTGTCCTACTTGAGGCAAGATTGGTCGGGTGACAGTGTCTCGCTCATATAGGACTATCTGGCAGGTTTTCTACGGCTGGATGCCCTTCCTAACACCAACCACAACTACAGTGTGGAACTGGGAACTTTTTACCGTGTTACCTACACGGCCACATTACAGTGTGGACTGTGTGTTTTTTTGTCGTGACACCTACACAATCTCGATTTATATATATATATATATATATATACACACACAATGCATATCCATCCATCCATACATACATACACACAGCCATCTATACCTATTTGCATACATACTCTCATTATAGCCAGGAAGAAAATAAGCAAGAAGACATTAAAGAGAGGAATGAAAAGATAAAGAAATAAAGAAGATAAGAAGAAAAGAGTGAAAGTGTGCTGAAAGCTATTCAAGGCTGTAGTGTTTTTATAATACTGTATAATACCTTGTTCTTGGAGGAGTAATCGAAGTGCCTGAGGTTCTGTTATCAGAAAACCTTTTGTTCCTACAGTTTTCTGTTTTTCATTATTTCAGTTTGTTTTTCTGTCTATTGATAGGATTTGAATAGAAACAAACCCCAGATCAAAGTAAAAGAAAGCTTTATAAAATGACTTGTGATCCATGATTAGAGCATAACTTGACCAAGTTAAGTGCAGTATTGAAGTATTGATAAGTTGCCAGTATTTCTATTATGTAAATCTCAATAATAGAGACAGACAATATAAACCTAGGCTCTGTGAACATCATTGTAAAAGAAATAATGGATATATAAAAGGTAAGATTAAAGTAAGGATAGACAAATTAAGGTTTGATTTCTTCTTATCGGAATTAGCACTGTGGATAATTGCATTGTGTCTAAGGTCCATCATTGGGTTATTATTATTATTAGCTTTGCCTTTATTCTTATAGGGTCAATAAAATAAAGTACCAGTCATGCACTAGGGTCGACTTAATCAACTTTCCCCTCCCCCTAAATTATTGGACTTGTGCCTATACTAGAAATCATTATTATTAGCTTTGCCTTTCATCCTTATGGTGTAGATAAAATAAAGCACCAGTAATGCACTAGGGTCGATTTAATTGACTTCCCCACCCCTTCAAATTTCTGATCTTGTAACTAAAGTAGAAACAATTATTATTATTGCTGTTTTTCCTTGTCCTTCAGTATTCTTTTCCATTGTAGCATAGAGTTGTGGCCCTTTACGTTCTGAGTTCAAATCTGCCGTGGTTAACTTTGCCTTTCATCCTTACGAGGTCTATAGAATAAAGCATCAGTAATGTACTGGAGTAATTGCTGGCCTTGTACCAAAAGTAGAAACATTATATGCGGAGTGTTGTTCTGATACCTAGGGTAAATAAACTCACTGTATATGTTGGTAAGCTAGTTAACACACCAAATTGATTATAATTTTCAGAGAGATAGTGCTTTTCTCAATACATGTGCAATACCAGTTAAAACAATTTTTTGAACCTTTTGCAGAGAGGGTAAATCAGGGATCATTCTCAAATACTGTTCTGTTCCTAGTGCTACTGGTATTGTAACGGTCTTGAGGTGCCACATCTTTTTAATTTCAAAAGATCTTTATATTTACTTAGCTTGCCAAATTCTTTTGCCGTGATATTGTGATCACATGGGATGCTCATATCAATCAATAACCAAACCTTGCTATGTTGGTCTTTTACATAGAGCATCAGACTCTATGCTTTGCAGCATAGAGTTAGGCCCTTTACGTTCTGAGTTCAAATCCTGCTGAGGTTAGCTTTCCCTTTCATCCTTACAGGGTCGATAAAATAAAATACCAGTAATACACTGGGATAATTGCTGACCTTGTGCCATAAAATAAAGTACCAGTAGAACACTGCGGTCGATTTAGTCGACTTTCTCCTTCCCTTCAAATTGCTGGTCATGTGCCTAAATCTTGAGTCCCTCAAGATTTAAATCCAACCCTGATGCTTGGATGTCACTATTTGTATCTGAGTTCTGGTCTTTGTGGCACTGACTCTTTAGTATGTCCTGGCAAAGTGACATATCATACAAAGCCTGCTCAGACTGACACAAATATCAAAGATATAATGAACAAGGATAGGAAAAAAACCCACTGCACTCTGATAGATAACTTGGTCACTATAACCACAATATTTCCTGAAAGGTGGTTGATTAACAAAGATCTTGAAACAGAAATAATGAAGATGAGGTGGGTTTGATTGTAAAAGCTATGCCAATAATTATTGCAGTTTTAAGTATGTTAAATAGAACAAAAATGAAAGCATAAAAATCAGACCAGGGTTCAAAGATCTGTAAGATTCAAGTATTAACGTTATTCCAATTACCCACTAACATCACAGAGTGAGATTTTTTCTGGAATGTCTCTAGAAACTTGAAGAAATCTAGTTGTTCATTTTAAAACACTACCAACTTAATTGCTGCTCACATCAAAGATAGCTGACTTACTATTTAGTTCTAGTATAATTTTGTTTAACTCTAGATATGAGGGATACTTCTTTGCCCACTTATTCCAGCTGGAGGCCCAAGTGAGACCAGCTAAGCTCATGGATGTTATCCAACCATCCTGCTCGGGGTCTACCCCTGAGTCTCCTGCTATTTGGTTTTGCCTGTAAAATCTGTGCAGCGATTCTTTCCTGAGATATTCTAACCACATGTCCGTAGTATTGGAGATGTGATCTCTCAATTTGAAGAAGTAGTGGCTCTACCTGGAGTGACTCTCTGATCTCCAAGCTACACATTCTAATCAGTAACGTTACTCCAAAGACCATTTAGAGGAACCCCATTTTGGCCGCTTGTATTCATGGGGGATACAGATCTTGAAAATAAGATGGGATGGTTACTACTGGAAAGCCTCAGTCAGGGTTGATCCAATATTTTATGAGTGGAATTTATTACCTGGAAATTGTGTGGAAGCCCATCATAAATATAATTTTTACTGGACTTCAAGAATAAAATAAAATCATGTACTTAAGTCTGAAAGAAAACATTCATTGTCCTTTTAGCAGAAAGGTTTGGTATGTTAGTAGTTGCTATTTTAGTGGTTATGTAGTTGGTCATTGTGGTTGTTGAAGTTGTCATTAAGTTGTAGCGTGGGGCCCAAGTTGTTGACCTCCTCGCAGTCAGTCATGAAAACTGATTTCTTCTTCTTCACCCACTTACTCCTTAGAGGATCATGGGGGCAGAGTTCGCAAACACCCCTTCTGGCGGGTCCTATCAGAAGCAAACATCTCCCACAGATCCAGTTGGATCCCCAAGCGAGACCAGCCAAGCTCATGGATGTTATCAAACCATATTGCCAGCGGAGGTTGTTCCATTGTTCAGATAACTGGAACATAAGCCGTCGGAATTAATCGGCGCGAAATATTACTGCCCTGATGAGTTTGCTCCCCTGAATTTAAGTACGCATTTAAAAAAAAAAATGTATTTATTTTATATCTTTGTTCAGAAAATTTTGCCTTATAAATGTTTATGTTGATAAAACAAGTACCAATAATATATTGAACGAAATATAAAATTTACAATAATTTACGCATAGTGACTTGAGAAATGAATGCATAATGGATTATTCTCTTGAACAATAATAGCTCGTATTTTTAATATGGTTAGTTTTGAACATACATTAATCGTAAAAGTATCAATGTAGCATTGGTTATGAACAAATCAAAACACAGCCTCATGTACTTAGTCCTGCTGTAAAATAAGGCTCACATATGCTTTTTCTGTATCTTTAGTTTAGAATCGAGTTTCCTTTCATTTATGTGGAATTAGAAATTTGTGAAATATTACTTCCCCTGAAAAATGTTTGTTGTGAAAAATTACTTCCCCTGACATTCAGTTTACTCTCAGGAATTTAAATATTTATTTTTGACGAGTTGATATATATACATAGTCACACACACACACATATATACATATATGCACAATACACACACACACACACACATATACATATATGCACAATACACACACACACATATGTATATAAAATCACATTTGAGCTTTAAACTATTCTTTGCTTTATATGGTTATCAACTTGTCTATACTATTTTATATCATCATCATCGTTTTTACGTCCATTCTTCACAGCACGGCATCTCTCCACGTCTCGTTCCTTCGTCATCTCTTCTGCCAGTCATAGAGATTTGAGGTCAGCTCTTACAACCTCTGCCCAGGTCTTTCTTGGTCGTCTTCTACTGTGGTTTCCTATGTCTCTGTGTGTATGTGCCCATTCTGACTGTGGTGTGTTGCGAGGGAGCATGTGAGCTTGCTTCAGAGTATAAATGCATGCAGAAATTCTGCATACATAAGTCGGTTTGCAGTCCCTGTACATATGTTCACATCTCCATTTGTCAGGATCTGTTTTTATCATCACACTCACCAATTTGAAACAATTATCACCATTATTAATTCTTTTAATTATTTTATTATCAGCTGCTGTTAATATTCACATAAAAAGCTCTAACTCAACCATCATTATTGCTTTCATCATTTATTACTACAACTACTATTATTATTATCATTATTATTATTAGGTAGATTGGCAGTATCAGTAGCATGTTGTACGCCATCCTTTGGAGCATAGAGTTACGCCTTTTAACGGTCTGAGTTCAAATCCTGCCGAGGTTAGCTTTGTCTTTCATCCTTAAGGGGTTGATAAATAAAGCACCAGTAATGCACTGGTGCTGATTTAATCAATTTCCCCTTCCTCCCAAATCGCTGGCCTTGTGCCAAAAGTAGAAACAATTATTATTATTATCATCATTAAGTATGGCGGTGGATTGGCAGTATCGGTAGAGGGTCGGAAACCATGCTTTGACGCATAGAGTTACGGCCCTTGCCATTCTGAGTTCAAATCCCGCCGAGGTTAACTTTGCCTTTTATCCTTACGGGGTCGATAAAATAAAGTACCAGTAATGTACTGGGTAATTGCTGGCCTTGTGCCAAAAGTAGAAACAATTATTATCATTAAGTGGATTGGCAGTATCGGTAGGTCATACACCATGCTTTGCAGCATAGAGTTACGCTTCTTTAGTCTGAGTTTTATTAGGTTAACTTTGCCTTTTATCCTTACGGGGTCAATAAAATAAAGCACCAGTAATGCACTGAGATAATTGCTGGCCTTGTGCCAAAAGTAGAAACAATTATTATTATTAATAGGGCTAAACACAATGGATCATGCCATGCTGTTTTCGTCACTTGTTTTAAAATTTGGTTATATTTTTGTCAACAATTATCACACAATTTTGATACAATCGATTATATAAGGTTGTGTTCTATCCGCCGGAGAAATACTTTTTCTGTAATCATCGTGGAGTTCAAATCCCACCTCCTTCTGCCAGGCGTTATGACTGGCAGATAGTATCAGCAATGGAAAAAAACCAACAGGAAATATTATTTCCTTGGTCCAATCTGATTGTCTCATTTTCCTTAATCTAACCCCACATCCTGATTATTTCTATTTCAAGATCCTTGTTTATCAACTACCTTTATTGTGGTCAGAAGGGACCAAGGTATCTATTAGAGTGCAGTGATATTTATTCCTGTTCTTGATCATTATATCTTTGATATCTTTGTCAGTTTGAGCAGGTTTGTTCCAGATTATTGCAAGTAGATCATTATCATGCATTGTCACAGGTACATGTTTAGACTACTTATTGGATTTCATGTCAATGTATGAGCATGTATCCCAAATTGACATAGGTATAAACTTAGTTGTGCTGAGGTTATCTTTGCTTTTTATCCTTACGGTGTCGATAAAATAAAGCACCAGTTACTCTCCTAAAATTGGTGACCTTCTGCCTATAGTAGAAATCATTATTTTGTTGATATCTAGAGCAGTGGATTGGAAGTATCAGTAGAGCGTCAGACACAATGCTTTGCAACATAGTTATGGCCTTTTACGTTCTAAGTTCAAATCCCGCCAAGATTAGCTTTGTCTTTCATCCTTATAGGGTCAATAAAATAAAGCACCAGTAATGCTCTGGAGGCAATTTAACTGACTCTCCCCTCCCCTTCAAATTGCTGATATTTTGTTGATATCTTTGTCTGTCTGAGCAGGTTTGTTTCATATTATTGTAGGCAGACAGATCATTGGCATGTACCGTAGTTTTCTTGATCTAGTTTGATGATCAGCTCCTTTCTTTTAGTTATGTAATGTTAGGAGACATGTTTACTTGAGTGTCTATGATGCCAGAAATCAAAGTAAATTACTTGATGGATTTTGTGACTACAGAAACACCCTGCTGAAATTTGAATACTAAAAACATTAAAAGAAATATTCACTGCTTTATGTAAAAATCAACAAGTATTTTATTAGTTTGCAGAAATGAGTTGAATTCTTCCCATAGGTATGGCATTGAGCAACTGCTTAAAAACAAAGAGATTTAACCCTTCCATTGGATTGGCAGTATCGGTAGAGGGTCTGACGTCATGCTTTGCACCAAAGCGTTACGGCCCTTTATGGTCTGAATTCAAATCCCGCCGAGGTTAACTTCGCCTTTCATCCTTACGGGGTCGATAAAATAAAGTACCAGTAATACTGAGATAATTGCTGGCCTTGTGCCAAAAGTAGAAACAATTATATTTCAAATGAAAGATACTGCCTATTATTTTCAAATCACTTTGAAAATACAAACAAATTTGTTGGGATTTAGTAATATAACTAATTCTCTCATGATGAAGTTGTTGTTTGGAGCATAATTTAATAAAGGTTCTTGATAAAAAGTTTTTATATAAATATAAACAATTAAAATAAATATTGTAAAACCAAGGGTGGTTTTATGAAGGTTAAATATGGGAGTCGTCAAAAGTGATTTGTTGAAAATATGCCGAGTGATAAGGGTCATCAATAAGTGATTTTTGATTATTATGCCATACTTAAAAAGTATAAAAATTCAATTTTAATTGATTTTATATATATTTTTTGACTGCTAGTGAGCCAAGCACAAACATTAATTAGCATATTAAAGGTTAAAGACTGGACATTAATGCTGCTTTAATATGTGTGTGTGTGTGTGAAAGAGAGAGAGCGAGGTTGTAATTAAAGTGATGTGCCCTTTTTACTATATTGTCTCTGCTTGATAGCCAAGCACTTTACAGAGTCAGACCTGACAATCTCTAAAAACCCAAATGGGGGAGTATGAAAAAAAATGCCCCAAAACGGGGAGATTTTACATAATGAAAGCTATACCCATTTTCACAAGAGAAGACATCTCTCACCCACACTAAAGTAGGTGGGATATCTCTCTGTCAGGCAGGGAGAGTTGACAGGTCTGCAGTGTGTACTAAGTGCATTTTGTCATGGCACCAACACTATAAAGGTTGTAAAACCTTGCCAGGTCCAAAGAGTTCACTGTATCCTGTGTTGTCATGGTTTGTTATTCAATGAGTGTATAAATAACTGTGGAGTGTATGATGAATGTGACTACAGTGATGATGAAATGAAAAATGAAATTTACAGCTCACACCTATGAAAGTTTAATTGGCCTCCTAAGAGGTTTCATATCATACTAGATTTCTTGAGTATTTTAATGAGAGGGGCCGCAATTCCATAACGAAAAGCAATGTGAAATAAATATCTTATTCAATAACACATTGCACCACCTGGTACAGGATCCAAACCTATGAATTTATGATCATGAGTCTAATACCTTAACCAGTATGCCATGTAATAATTGTTTTTACTTTTGGCACAAGGCCAGCAATTACCCAGTACATTACTGGTACTTTATTTTATCGACCCCGTAAGGATGAAAGGCAAAGTTGACCTCGGCGGGATTTGAATTCAGAATGGAAAGGGCCGTAACTCTATGTGTCAAAGCATGACGTCCGACCCTCTACTGATACTGCCAATCCACCTGTAATAATGATGATCGACATATGAGAGTATGAATGAATGAATGTGTATGAATAAAGTGAGCAAATGAATGTGTGTTGCTGTATAAATGCATTAATATATCACTCTAATAAGGGCCATGAGTGCTCGCTATCATCCTCTGATGAAATCATTAAAAACATACACACATACACAAAGAAAAGAAAAGTGAAAACAAAATATAACAAATGTAGAATCGAGTGTTCAGTTGCAATACAAAAATGTCTGTGGTAGATTTGAACTGAAAGTCTCATAAGGCACAATAGGAATTTTGTTGCTGATTGAGGGCAGTTGATGGACAGTTGTGTTACAATAATGTTGAGGGCAGTAGATAGACAGAAGTGTTGGATCAAATGTCTTGTAATAAAGTAGATACCAGTGAAGAGCCAGGTATCAATTCTTAACCAACTATACACATCCTACACATCTGAGGCCTACATATATTTTGTTGAGTAAATCTTTCCAGAAATCGACTCCATTGCTGTAATATATGTTTTTTATACAAACACCAAATATTCCGATGGCTAGTATACTACCAATAGTTCCATACAAGAGTGTGAGGCACCAAAAGGCAAAATAGAAAACATATGGATGGCAATAATATTCTGATGTAGGGTCATTTAATTTCACAACTCTGTTAAACTTGAACACCGAAATGCTTCCTGAAAGAAAAGAATATTGATATAAATAATCAAAATATATAAATAAATAAACAAATAAATGATAACAAATAGAAAAATGAGTAAAAAGAATCTAAATAATGGTTTCTGCTTTAGGGACAAGGCCAACAATTTTGTGGGAGGGGAAAGTTGATTAAATCAACCTTAGTGCATTACTGGTACTTTATTTTATCGACTGGAAAAGCAGACATAAAATGGTAATGTTATTTATATTTATCTAAAAACCATCCAACATAGTTTCATGTAAGAACCATGGTTAAGTTACGAGAAAGTTATTTATATTACTAAATCCTTCCACCTTCTAGATTATTTTCAAAATGATTTGGAAAGTAGTGCATTTCATTAGAAATATTGTAATAGAGGGGTTCAAACATAAGGACACATTAGATAATGTAGTACTAGAAAAAGATTGGATGTCATAGTTGAAACACATTTGATCATAGATCTGCTCAATCTGAGCTGACCTGTGGCTAAACAACAAAGCTTTTGGTACTGAATCATGTCTCTAAACCCTGAAGCTGCCAAGAGTTATGAGCATTTTCCTTTTGTATGAACATGAACAATGGTGATACCCATTTGGCAAGTTCGATTTGTGACACAGGTTTAATTCTTGGTGATATTTCATTTCACTGGCACCTCTTACTAACAGAAACATTGCTCCTTTATACTAAGCTTAGGTACTGACTTAGTCGGTGGCAACCCATCAAACCCTTACCAGCTTGGAAAAGTGGGTGTTAACCCTTTTCATACCAACCCATCCAATCCCAAACCTCCACTTGGTCTATGAAAGAAAACCACCCATTTTAAAGTGTTCTTATTTATGGATGTTAAACGGTGATGATGATATTACAAATACCATGTTAATAATAAAATAATTAATAACTTTAGTAAATCCCTCAGAATTCTTTCTCGATAAATTCAAATACATTATAAATATTCTAATGAAAGGGTTAAATGATGATGATATATCTATATATTTTTAATTCTCTATTTTTCTTCTTATTTCAAAATATTTAATTTAATTTTTTTGTCTTTGTGCTGTCAGAGCTTAGCAACATGATATCATTACTTTACCATTTAGCCTGAAAGAACTAAATAGTCTCTCTTCTTCTACCTTACTACCATGGTTACTGCTAATAAGAAGAATAACCAAACAATTTTTCATTGCCACAACTTTCTACTTCATTCCATTCTATTATATTATATTACATTTTATTCTATTCAATAAAAATCAACAATTAATTCTTCAACAAGGAAAGATGGAAAAATATTCCTTATATTTAAAACAATTAAATAGTAAATTTGCTAGTTGTTTATCTGTTGTTGTTGTTGTCACTTTTATATTTTGTTTATGGTTTTCTTTGTTTGGGTGATGGCAGTGCACTCTTCTTCCTTCTCCCCCCCTCCTCCCCATCATCATCATCCTCCCTGTTAATTATTTTGTTTTTATTAATTTAATTACTCAAGGTAAATTTATTATTGCCAAAACCTTCATGGCATAAATGACAGATATTGATTAGAGAGGAAGATCTCAACGAATAATGACTTTTAGCATAAAATTCTTTGCTAAAATTATACACACACGCATATTGTATATACAAAATAGCTGTTGATAAAATGAGTCCGCGTTCGATCTTCATACAGACTCACATATTATGTAATGGATTGTTGATTTAGGATTCACAGAAACCAATCGAAGATATTCTCTAATATCTATCGATAAGGTGCAGGTTTGTATTAACCTGTTTGTATTTTCATTGTTGTAGTGGCTTCTGTGGCATTCTTCACTTAACCACAGTTTTCAAGTTGTCACACCTTCAATGTATGTTTATTACTCTGAGATTTAACTAGGAACATAGTATATAGCATAAGATGTACTGAGGGACAGTGTAGGAATAAAAATATAACATACATAGGTGAAACAGCCTGTAGCATTGGAGAAAGGATAAGTGAACACTGGCGAGAACTCCAGAATGGGAAAAACTCATCAGTACTCCACCAACATACCAAAAGAGAACGCAGAGATAAAAATTATATCCACACACAGAAAAGATGCAATGCACAGACAAATCACAGAGGCAACAAATATAAACGAACTCCAACCAATGTTAAACAGAAAACATGAGTGGAATAACAACATCACAACTAGTAATTAAGGACAAAATGGAGACATACAGACACACATAAAAACCAAACTAACAAAACAAATCAGGCACACACAGATAGAACAAACAACCAACTAGTGACAAGTAAATGAACACATAAATAAATAAACACACACACACACGGATGTAATGCATATACAAACTAAGCACACAACACAAAAAAACAAGATGGTGTAGGATAGAACAAAGGAGAGACACATAAAATAAAAACCTAGTCACTGAGGAGGTCACAGAATGTGTGACGAAAGAGCTTTGACAATATATAAACAACCTTCCAATTATCGAACAAACCAACCAACCAACCGGGAACTTATAATAAACAGACACATGCACATATATACACACACACACATATATATATATATATATATATATATATATATATATAATATATATATAATATATATATATACACTTATGTGTATATATATGTATATATATATTTATATATATATATATATATATAACGAAGGAAATGTGGTAAGGAACCAGCTGGACCATAACGCACCAAAGTACTCAATACTTAGGGTAGTAGAGTGGGTAATAGGAACGAGAAGGACCCCGACGGCTGAGCTCAAGCCGTTTCAAAACGGCTTGAGCTCAGCCGTCGGGGTCCTACTCGTTCCTATATATATATATATAAATGAAAGGCAGGCTGTATGATGCCTGCATACGAACAGCAATGTTACATGGCAGTGAGACCTGGGCATTGTGTGCAGAGGATATACGCAGACTGGAGAGGAACAAAGCTTGCATGCTCCGCTGGATGTGTAATAGTAATATACGTGAACGGCAAAGCATAAACGAACTAAGGGAAAAATTAGAAATAAGAGGGATCAGATGTTGTTTACTCGAGAGAAGGCTACGTTGGTATGGTCACGTGATGCGCATGAAAGACGACAGCTGTATAAAAAAGTGCAGGGCAATAAAAATAGACGGTAGCCACGGAGTAGGCAGACCCAGAAAAACCTGGGACGACTTGATAAATTCCGACCTCACACACTTACACGTCTCCAAGACAATGTCACTGGACCGAGATCTTTGGCGCTACACAGTAATAGAGAAGACCCGCCTTACCTAAGTACAAAGTGAAACCTACTACAGTCAGTCGGCACCTCTAACAAAATACACCCCCGTCCCACTACCCCCACCCCATCCACACCACCCCTTTCAATGTAAAGTTATGTTGGTACCACAACATCCAGGCCGAAACAAATGAGGTCGTGAAGGTGTCATGACAAAAAAAAAACACACAGTCCACGCTGTAATGTGGCTGTGTAGGTAACACGGTAAAAACCTCCCAGTTCCACACTGTAAATGTGGTTGGTGTTAGGAAGGGCATCCAGCCGTAGAAAACCCGCCAGACAGTCCTATGCGAGCAAGATAACCACTCTTGCCTCAAGTGGGAAAACTCCCGTCCAAACCCATGCAAGCATGGAATATGGACGTTAAACGATGATGATGATGATGATGATGATATATATATATATATATATATATATAGGAACAAGTAGGACCCCGACGGCTGAGCTCAAGCCGTTTCGATGGCTAATTCTGGACTAAATGAACATTTTTATCCTGGTAAATGGATAGCTGAACTTCTCAGGGGGTAATTCCATATATGGTAAAAGTGATTGTCACAAGGATTGGTCAAAAGTTTGTTGTTAGGACACATGATTCTATCATGGCATTTTGTGGAAGGTAGGGGTAGCTGAACTTGCCAGTAGAAGAAAGAGGGAGAGGGAGTGGAGGAAACCCAGTCACGCGTTGAAAGTGGCAACTACAGCAGATTCTAAGGATAGTGTATAGAAGGTCGAAAAAAGTATACTAGAGAAGGGGAAACATTACAAATGGTGTTTTCGACGGACCAACTCCTAAACAAGAAAGACGAACTGGTAACTGCATGCAAACACAGATTGCGTAGGATTTACCTCACCCTCAAACCCCATAATGACCCGGGGGGGGGGGGGTAGACAAGGGTTGAAACACCCCACTTGCCGACTTTGTAAGAGATAGCCCTTGCTTACAAAGGTAGACGTAACTTTTTTATATATTTTTTAAATATATTTTTTATCGTTTCCTCTATATTTCCTTCTTCCCCCATCCCTTCCTAGTCCTTCCACCCCAGATCGCCTTTTGTCGTCGTTCTTTTCACCTTCTCGCCCACCCCGATGCAGCCCTTCGGTCCTCAGTACCCCCACCCCCCTTATTTTATGATAGAATTGGCCGATTCTGCTTTTTAGAGCAGATGTGCTAGACCCCAGATACTTGCTTTCTTCTCTGGTTGCTGCCCCATTTTCGTGATTTCTAGATTTCTTAGTAATATTTCTGCTTTAGTTTCTCGTATATCAGTATTTTTTGGGGGGGGATTCTGAATTAATTTTTCGTATTAGTTTTTCATATATATTGTACGAGTATTTATGTAGATTGTATTAGAATTTATGTATTGTAGCAGTATTTATATATATTGTATTAGTTTTTTATATTTATTGTATGAGTATTTATGTAGATTGTATTAGAATTTATGTATTGTAGCAGTACTTATATATATCGTATTAGTATTCATGTTTCGGGATTCTGAATTAATATTTCATATTAGTTTCGGGATTCTGAATTATTATTTCGTATTAGTTTTTTTTTTTTTAGTATGTTGGCCCTCTACTTGTTGACCTGTCATTGTAAGATAGATTTGGCCGATTGCTACTAACTCATAAAATTATTTCACTACAATCTCGTATTTAGTATTCCTTCCCACCTATTAAACTTTTCTATAGTTTAGCAGTACCAGTGAGAGATTGTGGAAGGGGAATAGTAACCAGAAATTGTTTTTTTTTATATATCTTTTATATTTTCTAGATATTTACTCCATTTAGATTTACTTATTATTTCAACTTCCTCCCCTTC
>OZ024743.1:225634006-225676506 GCA_964016885.1 Eledone cirrhosa
CATGTTCGTGTTAGACTGTAAACCAGCACTAACTAGGTTAATTATAACCCCTGCTGTATATCTTAACAAAAATGCCAGTACTTACCAATAAAAATGAGTGCAAAAATGAATGAAAACAACAGCAGACGAAATGTAAGTTTGACAACTGAAAAAAATAAAATGAAAAATGAGAGAGTTAATGACAGTGATTTGCAACATTTTCACTAACACAGACCATTCTACAGCAATGTCTTCTCCCACATTGTGAGAATAACAATCAAAACAGGAAAGAATGCCTACACAATAGTGTGTGCATGTTATATTTTTAACAAAGAACGTGAAACATTAACTTAGTTAATGGACCCCAGTACTATTTTCACGGACTCCCAGGAATCCATAGAGTGCATGTTAGGAACTGTTGGTATAGACAGTACTCTCTCTCTCCACCTTTTTCATCAAGATCATAGATAGATAATGTGGTTGAAAGGAGAAGAGGTAGAGAAAGAGAGATGTAAATATGAGAGGGAGAGAGAGAGTGAGAGGGAGAAAGAAGAAGTGATAAAGTGGAGAAGCATAATTGTTTGGGGAACTTTGCTAGTCTGGAAATGATGTTAAACGATGATGATGATTATGTATGTATGTATGTAATTTAAGGGAGATCACGAATGTGGCAACAGCAATTGATCAGTCAGTCGAACTCCCATTGTCATCTCCTCCATCTCTTTGGCCCTCCCATCTCTCCGTATAGTGAGCAAATGGGGTCCACCGTGCTGGCCTCCCCACAGCCCAAGTGGATAGAATGGAGAAGGTGTTTCCCCAGAGGATGGTAAGGGAGATGCGCTGGAAGAGCCAACTCGCGAGACTCACACTTGTGGCTGGCCAGCTCAGCGCCTGGGTTAGTCGCAGACTAGAACTCATAAGAGTCAACAGCCATCCAAAAATGTGTAAATATGTATGTACATATGTATGTCTATGTATATGCGCGGGGACATAGAAATAGTCAGGCTGGATACCTGATTGCGTGTTTAAACCACTGGGAGTGAAGGACCCCTAACCTTTGTCATGGCATTCTTCTAGGAGAAGGCAACTCAGGAAACTGGGATAACTCCGACATAAAACCTGCGGCTCAGTAGTTACCGATGATGTTGATCTTTTCTTCTTTTCGGGTTATAGCTACTGTCGCTCAGAGAATGGGATTGGCTCAGTGCACAGTCTTTCTTCACTTTAAAAAATCTTTGCGCACAGGCATTACTAATAATGGTATATCGTGCAATGGCCATACTCGATAAGGAGGGGGCAGCCATCCTGTTTGTATGTATGTGTGTATGTATATATGTATATTTATATGTTTGTATATATGTATATTTATATTTTTGTATATATATGATGTGTGTATATTTGTATGTGTGCCTGTATTTATGCAATGTAACTTAGTAATTCAACAAAAATAGGTTAAATAAGTACCAGGTGTAAAAAACAAGTCCTGGAGTCAATATGATCAACCTACAGAAAAATAGAAATAAGCCATTTAAAAGACAAAAACATCTAATACCATAAAAGATTGGTACTTACTCGTAATGAATAAATGTCGAAATTCATAGGAACAGCGATAGGAACAGCATCGGTTATTATTTTGTGAATCTTGTCCCTGTTGTAATAACACTGAAATGGAATTATATACAGGTAAAATTCTGTTATAACAAATACCATTATAACAAATTTTTCTTTAATCCCTGAGGTAATAACAAACAAATGCTCGATTTGTTTTGGTTGATCTCATTATAAAGAAGTATTCGTTATAACAAATTTTTTTTATACTCTGTGAATTTTTTTATAATGGAATTTCACTGTGTGTGTGTGTGTGATGGCAACATGAATGGACCTGTTATTTTTCTCTAAAAACATTTTTTTCCAATTCCATCCTGCTCATCCCTTCAATCTATCTAATATCTCATTTTTTCTTCTGATGAAGGACTAGCGTCCGAAACCTTAAGACCCTCTTCCTGCTATTTCAAGCGTTAACCTAATATATTCCTTCCATATACTGTACCGATTGTGTTGTTATTTCTGTTTTCCTTTTACACACACACACACATATATATAATGGCGAAATGAACAGATCTGCTTTTTCTCCCTCCAAGAATTTTTTCCTGTTTCTGCCACTGCTCACTTTCCTTTCTATTTTTTTAAATTTCTCATTCTATTTTCTGATGAAGGACTAGCGCCTGAAACGTTAAGACTCTTTTCCTACTATATCAAGCATAAAACTAATATATTTCGTCATTATACTGTATTGTTTGCTTTGTTGTTCTGTTATTTCTGTTTACATTTTGCATGTGTGTGTGTCATTATCGGAGTATGAATTGTAAGTACAAAAGGATAAACCCTTGATATATAAACAGAGATACTTTAAAATACATGGCAACTAAGCATGTACTCAGAGATTTATGATAGCATCTGATTATATATCTGTGTGTATGTAGTGAGAGAGTCCTCCAGAAAGAAAAAGGGAAAGAGTGCTATCTATATGAAAAAGGGCTAATTTATTATGAATCAAACGTTGAAAACATTTATAATACTGCCCTAGGTTTCAAGGCTAGGTATAGAATGCATTAGTAGGCTGTAAATGCCCGCTTTTCTTCAGGCATGAGAACCAAAATGTCTGAATTAGATTTCAGGAGGAGATCAGGTAAGAAGAGAGGACATAAACAGAAAATGTTTTTTGTTTCTTTAAATCATTAAAGAGAGGTAAATCGTTTGAAGCTTTATAATTTAAAACTCAATTTACATTATTAGATAGGTGGGTAGGGCAGTGGAATGGCAGCACCGGTAGAGTTTTGGACACCCTGCTTCACGGCACACAGTTATGGCCCTTTAATTTTGAGTCAAATCCCACCGAGGTTAGCTTTGCCTTTCATCCTTACAGGGTCGATAAAATAAAGTACCAGTAATACACTGGGATAATTGTTGGCCTTGTGCCATAAAATAAAGTACCAGTAATGCACTGGGGTTGATTTAATCGACTTTCCCCTCCCCCCAAATTGCTGGTCTCGTGCCTAAATCAGAAACCATTATATGATAGGTGAAAAGATAATGTAAAAGTAATATGATTTGGTATAAGTGAGAGTTGTGTTAGTATATGTTATACTGTTCATGTGAATGTTAGGTCTGGTGTTATGTAATATAAAGTGTGGAGGAAGAAAGAGAAAGATGTTATGCAGTTCAAAGTGATAGTGTGTATTGTCAGAATTGGAGTGGTGCAGTATTACTGTCTGTGGAGAATGTATATTCGGACCCTAGTTTTCTTATTATGAAAATAAAAACTTCTTGAGGTGTAAGTATCCATTAAAGACCCCCATTCTTGGAGTTCAGGTATTTGTTAGATGATTTCAATCCCTGTATAATTCTGAATTTCTTATTGGTGCAAATGTCACACCTCTTTGAGCTGTTAATATATGATCTGAACTTTTCCAGAATTCTCCATTTTATTTTAACTGCCATATTTATTTTGAAAGGGCTGTATGGTCTTTATTTCATGGTGTCTAAAGAACAAGACATGTGAGTAAAA
Organism: Eledone cirrhosa; assembly: GCA_964016885.1. Classification (NCBI taxonomy): domain Eukaryota; kingdom Metazoa; phylum Mollusca; class Cephalopoda; order Octopoda; family Eledonidae; genus Eledone; species Eledone cirrhosa. The sequence goes on from OZ024743.1 coordinate 225,637,554, forward strand.
CCGACGTTTTAAACTGTCTTGCACTATACTCACATATCTTTCACTGCTATCTTTTACAGACTGCATTGTGTATGATTCATAATATATATATATATATATATATATATATATATTATTATCATGTTAAGCATCCATTTTTGGATTAGATGAATTGTCCTGTTGTGAGACAAGTCAGATCATGCTCATATAGAACTGTTTCTGGCTTGATTTCTATGTCTGGGTGCCCTTCCTAATTTCAACCATATTACTGTGTGAACAGGGTGCTTTATATCGTTGCACTAAAATGACTGACAGATTGGACTGGGTACTTTACATTGTGACCACTACTGTTGCCATATTGAAGCAATGAGTGGCTAATTGATTAAGGAAAATGTTACAATTAGAACTCAAGAGAATGGTATAAACAAAGAGTGAAATAAAGCTTCAAATATGCTTACCTGATTCAGGTAACATAGGTGCATTATCAATAAATCCATAGAGATCATCTGGGTAGGCCTTTAAATTAGATAAATTACATAAACACATGCATATAAATAAATATATATTATATATATATTATATAATACATATATTGTATATATTATATATACATATATTATATGTGTGTGTGTGTGTGAGTGTGTAAATATATTTTCTATTTTTAGAAATGCTGAGCAAAAATGATAGCTTAAAGTTAACAGCTTCAATGCAGATTTTTTATTATAAAAAAATAGTCTAACAAGTTGGTCATATCAGCTTCTAGAGACAGAAAATAAGTGGACAGCATTGCTTGTGGTACTCAAACTTACATATACTGTATGCCAGGCAGCTGTGCTTCCAGTTAAAACCAACTATTTTTTATCAATAGTTTTATGTCCATATTTTCATGCTAGCATAGATTGGAAGAGACATTTTGAGGCAGAATTCTACACCTAAATGCTCTTGTTAATACCAACCCTCATTGTGGAACACTTAGAAGATGCCATATGAATACCTGTTCATATTTTATCATTGACTGACATTTTAACCTCTTCATCGTTTTATTGTACCAATCTAAATAGGATGGGTACTATTCACTGCAGCCAGAACCACAGTACATATTGCATAATTAACTCTTTCATTACCATATTTCTATTAAATGGTACTGCCAATGATTTTCAATTAATTCTGAAAATTATCAAGAATTTGGATGGATTTAGTAATATAAGTAACTCTCTCATTATTTGCAAGCTGGAATGGCTCTTCCAGCGTGTCTCCCTCACCATCCTCCAGGGAAATGCCTTCTCTATGCTGTCCACTGGGGCCGCAGGGCAGCCAGTCTGCCAGGGCCACAAGACGACCAGCATGTGGGCCCCCATTTACTCACAATAGTGAGAGATGGGGTGAGTGGGAGAGATGGAGGCAGTGACAGTGGGAGTTTGGTTCTTTTGTGTTTGGACCTGGTGTATATATGTGTATATTTAAATATACCGTATTTCCATGCGTTGAAGGCGCTACTTTTTTTCATAAAATAAGTCTAAAAAATCTACCATGCATCCTGGAGGCCAAAGGTTGTTTATAAATTTTTTCACATTTTTGGTTGTCAAAATTAGGGTGTGTCCTCGAGAACGAAGCGTCTTTGATGCTGGGAAATATGGTAATTGTTTCATATAGCATTAGACATTTTGTGACAGTTATATTGCCCTTTGATATGGAGCAGCTGTTGATTATAAGGAAATGTTTTAAAATAAATATAAGCCCATTAAGACAAATGCCTTTGTATTAGATAACCAGGGACAGTTCCAAGCAGATTAGTATGAAAATGTTAAGTTATTTAGTTACATTCCAGTACAAGGTTCAAATAATTGCACTGGCAAGACAACATGAAAATAAGGCAATGAATGAGCCTCAACATGCTAGAAATAACAGTCAAATCTTCCTGAAATTATACCTTACTGTATTAAAAAAATGAAAGATGCACTGGACAACGAAGTCCAAGATATACAAAGGAAAAAAAGGTGATTATAGACTGGGGTGTAATGTCTATTCCTCTCCCTTTCTTTCGTTGCTTGCTCCTTTTTTTCTTTTTCTTCTTTTCATTTCATTTTTCATCTTTTTTGTTATCTTTAAGTGTGTTTTGTTTTTATTAGATGCTGCTCAATTATTTGAATGTAAATATAGCTTTTATGAAAAAACTGCAGACTAAGCAGCAGCAACAGTAGCATAACAGCAGCAGCAGCAGCACCAGGTACTGCAACAAGTCACAAAAACAGCATATCATCATCATTTTACATTAGCTTCATTGCTGGCATGGGTAGGAGAGATCATAATAGACAGAGATTAGGCAGGTCAGAAAACTACATCTTGCTTATATGTTCAATATTTTGGCAAGGGTTTCTATGGCTAGATGTCCTTCCTAATTCCACTATTGTGGCACATATATTACAAATGTCCTCTGCTCCTCAGATCTGTCTCATTTCATATATCCATTCAGGCACTTCTGATTTGTCCATCTCTTTTCTTCTTATCATCCATGTTGTTTCCAACTCCCCAGATCTGCACTAAACCACTACACTCAGTTCTTCTCCCTCATGATATCGTCCCTCTGGAAGCCTCCGTTAATACCATCAATCTCACTAGTTTCATGAATATGGTTATGAAGGCCGTGGATAATTATTACCTTTCCTCCAGACCTAGAAAACAAACAAACAAACCCCACCAAAAAACATGCACACACTCGATAAGAAAAAAAAGTCAACAACAAAAGAAATGACAAAAGGAACAGCACCATCACCGACAACCAGGACCGTACTATTCATAAGGCTGAACTAACTGAAGCTTAAGGGCCTATCAACTTTTTCTTAGCTCTAGAGCTGTGAATTCTTGCATGCATAATTTCAACTTTTCTAATTAATAATTGCATTGTTTCCCTCCAGGTAAACCAACATCTGACTGTTCAAAGAAGACTTCACAGTAACTATTAGTGATTACTCTTGAAAATGGACAAAATTTGGCATCATGGTGTTATCAAGGACATTCATGCTGACATGGTTACTACATTAGAGGATGACATTCCAGCTTTATCAACAGTGCAGCTGAATTTAAGAGGGGAAGGGAAAGTCTTGAAGATGATCCATAATTTGGACATCCTGCAACTGCCACCACCGAGGAAAACATTGATTGTGTTCACCACATGGTGATGGATCATAGGCCATTGACTATAAATCAAATAGCTAATGCTGTTAGCATATCCTGTGAGAGAGTTGAAAACATTCTGTACAATGAACTTGGCATGATGAAGGTTTCTACTTGGTGGGTTCTAACACCTGATCAAAAGCGCACCAGGCTGATCACATTATGGGAAAATATGACATTGTTTCCTAATCCCGGATGAGTATTGGGTTCATCAGTTCAAGCCAGAGTCAATCTATGCAGTGGAAACACCCCTCCTCACCTGCTCCAAAGAAGGCCAAGGTCGTTTCATCTGCAAGGAAGGTGATGACCTCAGGCATTGTGTTTAGTGACTCTCTTCAAAAGGACCAGACCATCAATGGGGAGTACTATGACAACTTGCTGAGGCAGTTACGAAAGGCTATCAAGACCAAATGCCAAGTAAAACTGATGAAAGGGATCTTGTTTCATCATGATAATGCTCTAGCACACAAATCCTTGGTTTCAATGGCTGCTGTGCATGATTGTGGCTTTGAACTGGTTGATCACCGTCCCTATTCTCCTTATTTGGTACCATTTCACTATCATCTGTTCCCCATTGCAGGGAACTAGTATCACAGTGATGATGACGTCATATCAGCTGTTGATGACTTTTTGGATCAAAAGGAAAAATGGGCTTTAACATGTGTAATAATGACAAGTTTTTTCTGTTATTAGGGTTCATATTCCCTGTTATTAGACTATTTCCTATTGTCAAAATACTGTGAAAGTATCTAATTCTATTTTCAAAATTTTAATCAACACCATATTCTAAATCACGTACTTTTTCCCAACCCACCCATAATTGCTTTTAAGCATACCTGTAATCTCCATGACCTACTGGTGTGCAGTCCCCCCCCCCCGGACTCTACCTGGTTCCCATCCCTGCTCTCAACTCTGTTGTAACATCTGTCCAACCTTACTACTCTCACAAATACTAATAGTCCATTCTGTATCAACCACTCCGTCACCTGCACCTATTTTAAGCCATGTCAGTTGAATGACTCCGTCATTCTTGCTCTTGTAGTGGCATATATGCACTTCTGTAAACAGAGGCTGTTTGCATAATTGCAAACAAATCGAATATTATTATTAATATTCGAAAAACTCAGATTATATTTATTGTATTCAGCCATGTAGAGCGATAAACTATTTGTTTTATATATATCATCATCATCATTTCATGTCCGCTTTTTCCCTGCTTGCAAGGGTGGGACGGGAACTGATTCTGGCTTGATTTCTACAGCTGGATGCCCTTCCTAACACCAACCGCATTTACAGTGAGTGCTGGGTGCTTTTTTTTATATATATATATATACATGTTATGTTTAATCCAATGACCTTATAACTTTGTAAATCCACTACCTTATGTAGGTATGTAACTTAAGAAGACATTTACCACTGAATTTGACTAAATATAGATTGGAATTTGGTCAGTCAGCTTCACTACTAAATTTACCCATCCACCACACACTACAAGTAACAACAAAGCATGCAACAATAAACAAAAAAGGTTTTGATGTAAATTTTGAAATGAAATTGGGAAGGTTTTAAGAAGGAACAGTCTTGTTAAGAGACTGAGATTCTGAAGAAAAACAGAAGGGTCAGTCTTGTTAAAGGACTGAGATTCTGAAGAAAAACAGAAGGGTCAGTCTTATTGAAGGATTGAGATTCTGGAAAAAAATGAAGGAACTGTTTTATTAAAGGATAGATTCTGAAGAAAAAAACTGTGGAAAATAGATTCTTTCAACAATTAGATTAACATTCTATGCTGTTTCTTTCTTCTAGACACATGCCCAAATTTAGTAAATGATGGGTATAGAGTTATTTAAATTGACCCCAGCAATATAGTAACTCTTTTATGACGCTATTTTGAATGAAATATGCTTTATTTTAATTAATAAAAAAATAATTTGAGGGATTTACTAAGATTATTAATTATTTAATTACTAAGATAATTAATTAACATAAATTTGTTATATAAAATTATATTGGAAAATTTTAATTCGAATGGGAACTCTTTAAAATGCTTGGTTTTATTTTATAGAAGCAAAGCTGGTTTTGGCCAGGTTGGTATAAAAAAAGTTACTTTTGAAAAAGCCAAATAACAGAGCTTTAAGGAAGTAACTGAAACTGCTAGACATAGCAACAAAATCTCCCTCAAATCACACCCCATAGTTTTTAAAAAAGGAAGAAAAGATACATTGAGTTGAAGGACAACTGATGATAGATTTATTCAATCAGAGCTGACCATGGGTTAAACAATAACAACAATTGGTTGAATCAGTATATTATTGGTAATTTATATCAAAATGTAAAGAGCTAGAGCTGTAACTAAATACTGAAAGGAATTTTGTCTAACGATCTAATATTTCTGTTAATGCAACGATACTATCATACTCAAGCACAAGGTCAGAAATTTTTGTAATAGAAACAAGTCGGTTATTTTGATCTCAGTACTTGACTGCAACTTATATTGTCAGCCCTGTCAGTCAATCATACTTATTTACTACACTTGCCAAAACATAAAATAACTAACATTAATCTTTAAGCAAATGCTGCATTCCTTCATCACATAAATAGTCCTAATTAGATTAAATGTTAATTATATTAAAAGTTAAAAAGGTTTCAGCTCACACTTATGTAGGGTTAGCTAGCCGCCTATGAGGTTGCATTTCATAAGAGGTTTCATGATAGGACTGGGGGCCCTATCATGAACAGCAATGTGAAATGAAACGTCTAACTCAAGTACACAATATGACACCCAGTCCAGAAATCGAACTCAACTTATGATCATGAGTCCAACACACTAACCACTAGGCTATGTACTTTCACTAACTATATTATCTCTTAATGTCCTATATTGTATGAAACTTTATTAGCAAGAAATTCTTGAAAAGTACAGAACAGCATTATGACTATCTAAACAAGGGTTGCGGGACTGTGTACGGTTTATTTCTTTTAATCCAGTTAGTAAAATAAGTTGGATTACTTTGAATAAATAATGAATGAATATTACATAATTTATATGCTAAATTTCGTAAACAAATAATTTCGTAAAAATAAATAATCTAAAATTGACTTCTTTTCAAAGTTGCACTTCCGGTATATCGTCGCCACTACCACCACCACCACTTCAACTACCATATATATAGAAAGAGAGAGTGTGTGATGAGAGAGATAGAGAGATTATGATTTTCTACACACTGACGCGTATGAGTGTGCACATACATACATCTATATGTATGAGTATATAACTATAATGGCGCAAACACAAACTTATAAAAATACACACTCATGGACATAATTCACACAAATACACATACTTTTACACAAACATACCTACATTCACACATATACATTTACACAAACACACACATACAATCATGATAGCGTTCGGTTTAATTGGAAATGGAAGGGTAAAACAAGTATAATTTATTTATTTATTAACTCTTTATTTATTTATTTATTAACTCTTTTTTTAAAAACTCATTTAAAATAACTAGCAGAAAAACCACCCATCGAGTGGTTTTCTGCTAGCTTGTGTAGTGTGTATATTGATATTATACGCGAGTATATATGCATGTAGATATGATCAAATAAAATCGTAATTGACAATATACACAGAAATTGAACGAAGACTGTGTTACACTGTCTTATGTAATCAGTAACGTAATCTATGATACATTAAAAAAAGACGATATTATATATAAACTGCATTAGGAGAAAATTAGTGACAGAAATATATGAATATTTATTTAAACGATCGCTAACTGGAAGTGTTGACATTTGAAAATTTTAAAGAAGTGAATCTTTAAATAAGTAATAAAATATATTTAATGAACAGCCACAAAATTTAGTAGATAAATTATGTAATATTCATTCATTATTTATTCAAAGTAATCCAACTTATTTTACTAAGAGGATAAAAAACTATAAACTGTACGCAGTCCCATGCTTCTTACTTTATTATAGTTTAGATTAAGCTCTGTTGTACGCTCATTGATTACATATATATAAATGTAATAGCATATAAATTATGTCTGATACAGACACACACATATATATATATATATACATATATACACACACACACATATATATATTTATATATATACACACACACATACATACCACACCACACACAGATCATCTTCCGAAGTTAGTGAAGCTATTATTAATCCTCCCCGGGTGAAGTAACTTGCAAATTCTTCGTAATTCATGACATGCAATAATACATCTAACGGACACGCACACATATCTATTTATACATAGATATATGTATAGGCGAAGTCTGGTCCGAAATGTGCATGCGTGAAGGCTGGTCCGAAGTGCACACGCACAAAGGCTGGTCCGTTCATCGCATGCGCGAAGGCTGGTGAAGTGCGCATGCGCATAGGCTGATCCGAAAGTGCGCATGCACGAAGGCTGGTCCGTATGTGCATGTGCGATGGCTGGTCCGTACTGAGCATGCACGGAGGTTGGTCCGTACTGCGCATGCGCAAAGGCTGGTCCGAAGTGCGTATGCACGAAGGCTGGTCTGAAATGTGCATGCACAATGGCTGGTCCAAATGCGCATGCGTGAAGGCTGATCCGAAGTGCGCATGCGTAAAGGCTGGTCCGTACTGCTCATGCGCAAAGGCTGGTCCGAAGTGCACATGTGCAAAGGCTGGTCTGAAGTGCTCATGCACGAAGGCTGGTCCGTACTGCACATGCGCTAAGGCTAGTTCGAAGTGCGCATGTGCGAATATATGTATAGACACACATACATAGCACACACAAATAGTCTTCCGAGGTTAGTGAAGCTATTATTAATCCTCCCTGGATGAAGTAACTTGCAAATACTTCGTAATTCTTGAAATGCAATTATACATCTAATGGACACACTCTCTCGAGTAGGTATACTTGTGTGTGTGTGAGAGGTAGATAGATAAGTAGGTTGGCAGGTAGATAGATAGGTCGATAGATCGATACATAGATATACAGGTAGGTAGATAGAAAGATAGACGATAGTGTGGTTATCTGTATATGTGGCTGTATATATGTATGTGAAGATGTGGAAATAAGGAAAGGATAATTTACTACAGTACCAAGGTTCAATGTGTGGTGTGTTTATGTGTGTGTATATGCGTGTATCTGTGTGTGCATAAGTGTTTATGTGTATATATATGTATATGTGTGTCTGTGTATATGTTTGCTTATGTGTGTGTGTATGCATATGTGTGTTACTGTATCTGTGTATGTGTGCATATGTGTGTGCGTTTATGTCCATGTGTGTGTCTCGTGATTGTAATGTTGAGAGTTTGAATCCCATCAGTGCATTGTGTTCTTGAGCAAGACACTTTATTTCACCTTTCTTCTCTCCACTGAAGTAAAAAAAAGTGTACTCTGCCAGTAAGTCGAAGAATCAACGTAGTCCCACCCAATGTAGTCCATTATAGGTGTCTATGGAATGCTCAGACACTCTCACCTTAATTTCAGGCCGTTCCATTTGAGAAACCTAGCTGGAAGAATCCTCGTCGCAAGTGATAGGGTACCATCATACATATGAACACATAGACACACACACGCATTTCAAAGAGAATAGAAGAGATCAATAAAATAAGTACTAGATTTTAAAATATATGTACTGGAATTGAGGTCAAGAAAATCCTTTAATCGTGGTACTCCAGCATGGGCACAGTCTAATGTCTGAATCAAGTGCAGGCCGGAGAATTGTTCTTCCTCCTTCAATCTATGGTTCCCCTTGGTTCTACAGTGAGTGCTTTCAGAATTCGATGACTGTGGTTTGACACATGGGAAAGCCATCTTATTTCATCACGGTAACAACTAACCCTAACTGGGATGAAATATAAAATAGTTTGCACCCTGGTGAAGAACCTAGAGACCGTCCTGATATTTGTGCAAGAGTTTTCAAGATGAAGTATGACAGCCTCATGGATGACATACTGAAAAAAGATCTTCTAGGAAAAGTTGTGGCTCATTCTGCTACAATAGAGTGGCAGAAAACGAGACCTCACTCATGTTCATATTCTGCTGATAATGGCTGAAGATAGCAAGCCCAAAACTGCTGATGCCATTGCATTGATCAGATAGTGTACAGTGCGATTCCTGATAAAGAGACCAATCCAATTCTGCATAAGACCATCACATCCTGCAACATTCATGGCCCATGTGGACAAGCTAATATGATGTGCTCATGTATGGAAGGGCTAGAACAACAATGCCATTGCTCAAAAAGTTATCCCAAGGCATTCAGACAAACCACATTTGTTGCCGAAAATTCCTTTCTGGAGTATAGAAGAAGGGATAGACAGCATGGTGGTCACACCCATACAATCCAACTTAAAGGTCAAGAATTTACTGTTGATAGTCGTTGGATTGTTCCATACAACCCTTTCCTCTCATTGAGATATCAGTGCCAGAGATTGAGACCTATATCAATGCATCTCAGCCAGTGGAACATTCTGGAGAATCTATAAATTTCCATTACATCATCAAAAACCGCCAGTTGAAAGGTGGCCTTGCCATTTACCTGGGGAACAAATGGTCGTGTATGAGTGAGGGCAGGAAGAAAGTATTGTTTCTAGGGACAGCCAATGACTAAGTTGATGGAATATTTTCAACTGAATATTAGAGACCCACTGGCACAAAACATATTGTATATTTATATTCCTAAATATTTCACTTAGGCAAACAAAAAATGGCAAAGAAGAAAAAAGGGACATCTGGATGGTGATCAACAATTTATAAGTGAATCTCTTGGACGCATTCCAACAGTATCTCTCAGTAGATATCAACCTGAATTATATTATCGCAGGATGATCCTACATCACAAGGCTAGGTCAACTTCATACAAAGATTTGAGGACAATTGAAGGAGTTGAATATCCAACATTCCAAGAAGCATGAAGGAAACTTGCTCTGTTAGATGAAGATGGAGAAAAAGACAAAGCTATGGAAGAGGCCTCATCCATTATGCTTGGTCCTCAACTGCGAGAGATCTTCTGCACTATTTTATTGTACAGCATGCCAAATGACCCTCTGCAGTTCTGGGAGAAATGGAAGAATTGTCTTGCAGAGAATATCATGCATGAACGTCATGAGCAAGTCATGTCAATGCAAACCATGCAGATTGTTCTACAGAAGATCCAACAAAGACTTCAACATGATGGCTTGGACATTCATGCCAACTATGGACTTCCTCGGCCAGACCCAATTATTGTTACTATACCAGAAACTGATTTCAATACACACCAACTGCAAGCAAACATAAATGAACTTCTGCCAACATTGAATCCTGAGCAACTGATTATTTTTCACAAAGTAATCACCTCTGTAAATGAAAATGAAGGCAGAATTTTCTGCTTGAATGCAAGTGCAGGTACAGGAAAAACCTATGTCATAAACATCCTATTGGATTACCTCCTATCTAAAAAAAAAAATTGCACTTGCCACTGCCATATCTGGAATAGCAGCCACTTTGCTTCACAAAGGTAGAACTCTTCATTCCAAGTGTAAGATTCCTCTCAATGTGACTGCTGAATCAACTTGCTTCTTCACAAAGAGGGATGACACAGGTAAACTTATGCAGCAAGCTGACCTGCTAATCATTGTTGAGATAGGTATGGGACATAAGCATATCTTTGAATGCCTTGACAGGAGCTTCAAAGATGTTCGAGATAGCAAAAAGCCATTTGGTGGTCTAACAGTATTACTCTCTGGTGACTGGAAGCAAATTCTTCCAGTTGTACGTCATGGTGCTAGACCACAAATAGTTGAGGCAACCATCAAGAGATCCTATCTCTGGGACTATGTGGAAACCATGGAGATGACAACCAATTAACGGTTAATTAATGCAGAGGATTCTGATGAAAGACAGTTTGCAAACTACCTTCTTGATGTTGGAAATGGTAACATTCCAGCTGTTCCAACACAATTCTTCTGCCAAATAAACTTTGTCTGGAATATGGTAATGTGTCTGGACTGTGTGATTTTGTGTATACAAATCTTCCAGGAAACTACACCAACCCACTATGGCTTGCAAATAGAGCCATTATCACTCCAACAAATGATGCAGCAAGATTGGTGAATGAGTTCATGGTCAACAAGTTCCCTGGTCATGAAATAATTTACAGAAGCTCTGATACAGTAGATAATTGTTTCTACTTTAGGCACAAGGCCAGCAATTACCCAGTGCATTACTGGTACTTTATTTTATCAACCCCATAAGGATGAAAGGCAAAGTCAACCTCGGCGGGATTTGAACTCAGATTGTAAAGGGACATAACTATGCTGGAAAGCATGGCGTTCGACCCTCTACCGATACTGCCAATCCACGAACTGCAATATCCAATTGAGTTCATCAACAAACTTACCCCATCAGGCTTCCCAACACACATACTTAAACTGAAGAAAGGCAGTTGCATCATGCTTCTGATAAATCTGGATCCTCTAAACAGGCATTGCAATGGTACACGCTACATCATCATCAGTTTACATAATCATGTAATTGAAGCTGAAGTGGCACTGGGTCCAATGCTGGAACAAGGTTGCTAATCCCAAGGATACCACATGTATCTCAAGAGCTTGAGTTCCCTTTCACCTTTACTCGCAAGCAATTTCCTGTTAAACCAGCCTATGCCCTTACATGCAACAAGGTACAAGGGCAGACATTTGAAAAGATAGGTGTATATCTACCAACACAATTCTTCTCACATGGTCAGATGTATGTTGCATTATCACGAGTTACAAAAAAAGAAAATATAAAAATATTAAATGAAAGGGGTCTGTTTGCTGACAAACTGTGTCTACAAAGAAATTCTACAGTGATGTGAAACAGCTATCACTCTCTTTTAGTTGAAATGCATTTCAGTTTCTTTTTAACTACTAGAAAAGGGACACTACAAAAACTTAATACAGTAAAACAACAATATAACGAAAGTAAACTCTTCATATTGGTAAATGTAATTCATTCATTCATACCAGCAGCATCTATTTTCAAATTCGCTGCTTGAAGCTTCCCATCGACATTCTCAAGTGAAGATTCATGAACATTTTCCGTCAACAGTTTCATCACTTTTCCATCTCCATTATCGCCTTTTTTTAAAATGCATCATGGATTACTTTTCTGATTACAGAAGTAAGTGTAACACAGTCTTTGTTCAGTTTATGTTTAGTTTTGTTTAGTTTACTGAATAATTTTCAAAATGACTTATTCTCTAGTAAAGATGCGATCAACATTTGAATTAACAAACTCATTTTTAGATATTTTCTGCTAAATCATTACATGATGATAAGAGTTAACCCTTTAGCATTTAAACCGGCTGTATCCAGTCAGAATTCTCTCACATCTTTCTGTTCAAACTGGCTGTAACTCATACAGATGTTAAGGTATTGTTCTTAAAATAAATAATATCAAAATCTCATAAATTCAATATTATGTGAGATAATTTTGTGAGGTAATGCCTTTACCGTGAAAATATAATAGTATATATAGAATAATTGTTTCTACTTTTTGGCACAAGGCCAGCAAGTACCCAGTGCATTACTGGTACTTTATTTTATCGACCCCGTAATATATAGAATATATAGAATAATGTAAATGCTAAAGGGTTAAGTTAAAACCTAATTTAATATAGCAGTTTACATTTTTGTTTTCTTGTGAAATTATGCTCTTTCCCAGTGATAATGACATTAATAAAGTGAAATATAAGGTGGAAGGGTGGAAGACAGAAAATCTGTTATTGAATTTCAGGAATTATTCAAAATAAGGTATATATTTGTGGATGAATTTTGAATGGATACTTACAAAGTCTGTTACATCAACAAAATATTTTGACTAAATATAAATAAATACATAAAAAAATATGGATAAGCAAACAAAATAATATAAAAAAGAATATACATGAAGACATTCATCATCATTTTACATCCACTTTCCATGCTTGCATGGGTTGAACAGGTTGTCAAAGACCAAAACAAGACAAGTCGGAGGACCACATCTGTCTGATACGTTCCATTTTCCACATACTAGATACTCTTCCTAATCCTTCATAGATGCTCACTTTGCCTGTTGCAGACTACGCATCAACATGAGATATTCTTCTCCACAAAGTTTGATCACCAAGAGCAGAGTTTAAAGAGCAAAGGTCAAGTCTAGTCCATAAGTTGACATTATCAAGCCAGCATTTTGGCTGTTGACCGTTGCTTCTCTTATCGTCTAACTTTTCTTCTAGGCATAACTTACACCATACAGTTTAAGTACTCTGAACTTGATAACTGATGTAATTGGTATAAGCTTGGTAATGTTGAGTAGCTCATTGATAGAGATATGGTCTTCCTGATATCTGTGGTTATAAATTTGTATCTGTACTGAAACCATATTGGATTTAACTGATAGTGCAAGAAATGAATATCTAAATGCAATTTTATATGTAAGCATGTCTTATTTATGCATTACTCTGTAGAACAATTTAATCTCTGAGAAATAGGTAAACATCCAAACTCTGTTTATAAGCCGAGGCAGGTATTCAACATATGTTTAGATTAATCATATTTTACCCATTTCTGACCGTTTTGATGACCATATTCATTCAAAACATCAAAAACAATAGGAAATATAAATGTCATGTTGAAAGTGAAAGCAGTGTAATATTCTCTTCCTAAGTGAAACAAGTGCAATATTCACTGCCAAAGTGAAAATATTTTAATACTACATTTACTTAGAATTTTGAATATACCCCTCCCTTTACCATCAATTTTTTTTGTCACATATTTCTCAGCTTATATACAACTATATACAGTAAATCCCGTACCGTTTCTGTACAGATGTAAATTTGTAGTATATTTCAGCTACTTAGTGTACAAAATAATATACTATGGTTAAAATAATTTAAAAAAATCTCATCATTGCATGAATTTAATCTGTGTTGTGTGTGTGAACAGGAACTGATCTCATAATTCTAATCTGGGGTATGCAAAGGTGGTACTGGAAGGGGGTAGGGACAGTGAGTTCAAATTTTCAATACTTTGTCATAAACATAATGTACACATGCTACTGGGAATCCATTCTTGCTCTTTTTAACCTGTTTAGGAGGCCCCAAAAAAGTGTGATGGGCAAAGACACATCTAAACTGTTTAGATGTGTCTTTGCACATATAAGCTTGCATATCTGACAAGATGTCGAAAAAGGGTCAAGCCCCCTCACTTTGATTGTACCCTAACCTGATCGATATTGAAACAATTGTAATATGCAAATAAAGTTTGTACATATGCTGCAACACTGACTTCAATTTTTTGAAGTCAAAACAAAAAAAGCAGAAATATCTAAGAAAAAAATCCTAAAAATTTGACATCCCAGATCATTGACCACTCCCTGTGACAGACAAGATAAACAACATTTAGGATTTTTTGCTTATATATTTCTGCTTTTTTGTTTTGACTACATGCCCAGATATGGACTGTACCCCTTGATAAGTTCAGCTCGATTCCTACCATTTTAATACTGGTGGCTTAGTTCGGATCTAGCTGTCGAAATGGCCAGCGCTCAGCTGTCGGGGTCCTGACTCTTTCCCTATATATATATATGTATATATATAGTAGGTGCCCTTTGGTCACAAATGACTATGGTTTTGCACCTAAGAAGTTGCCTTCTGAGGCACAAGTATCTGTTTAATTCAACCTCTTTTCTACATTTTATCAAAGGCAGAAAATTGACAGAATTGCTAGGATTGTAAATGCCTTGGTATTTGTTCCAGCTCACTGTGCTTTAAGTTCAAATCTCATTGAAGTCAACCTTGCCTTTCATCCTTTTGTGGCCGAGAAATAAAGTATAAGTACTGAGGTGGATTTTCCCTCTTTATTACTGTATTTCACTTTCTCTCCTTCTCTGTAAGAAATCGGTTGTGTTCCAACCTGGAGAGGAATGGGCTCTGTCAGGTCTAAATGCCTAAGATATGTCATATGTCAAGACAGTGCCCCTATGATTCCAGCATCAGATAAGGGTCATTTCCCTTCATTTACGAATTTCATCAAACCCAGTGGCATGAAAAGAAAAGTCAAACCTTGTGGAATTTTAACTCTGAACATAATATTAGGAAGTGTTACCATTAAGGCCAACTAGGTAGCTAACTAGGGTGCACTACCAAACCTTAAAGGATCACAGTTTTATATAAATTTATATAATAACTGAAGCATATATTGAGATATTAATTAGACTAAAACCAAGAATTCTGCTGCACCGTCCATACTCACCTGATTTGGCACCATCAGACTTCCACCTCTTCAGTCCCATAAAAGAAGCATTGAAAAGCCACCATTATGGAAATGATGAGGAAGTGAAAACTGCTGTCAAGAATTGGCTTTATATGCAGCCAGCAGAGTTTTACAAAGCTGGGATACAGGTTGAGGTTGAGAAGTAGGTATGAGATTCTCTGATGTACAGCTTCATTGTGATGTATACTACATTTTATTTTGTTCTTTATTTTTCTTGCAATAAAACAAAAGGCATTACTGTTTGACTGGCCTTCATAAATTAAATATATAATTTTCTGTGATAAGCACATTATCACTAAACAGCTTTGCTGTGTAGTAGTGTTGAGGAAATATTCAATGTAGTTTTGGGCTGGGTGAGTGTTGACTGTGTAGTGGAACATGCAGGTTTAGTAATTTTGTTCATCTTGTCAGAACAAGAAGTGTCAAAAACTAAGTTTGTCAGTTCACCAAGTTCTAAGTTGAAATGGGAGAATGGGGGTGTACATTGTAGAGCTAGCCTAAGATGCTAAATACCCAGGCAGTGGTTCTGCTAATTCAGATAACTTACTTATTGAATTCAATGTCTCCTCACCCACAACATAATCTTCAGTCAGAACACTGTGTGTGGCAAAGCTGGTCATTTGAGTAATAGATACAGTCTATCAGACTCACTTCAACACAGTTTCTATCTATACAATTTCCCTCACACCCATTGTACTTCAGTTTATATAAAGTGAATGAAATTGTAACAGAAGTAGACCCTAGAATGACGAAACACAGTCAAACTCGGTGGGATTTGAACTCAGAAAATAAAAAGTTGTATCTAATTCTGCTAGTCAATTCCACGCCACACTAATCATATATATTAATTGTTTCTACTTTAGGCACAAGGCCAGCAATTACCCAGTGCATTACTGGTACTTTATTTTATCGACCCCGTAAGGATGAAAGGCAAAGTCAACCTCGGCGGGATTTGAACTCAGATCGTAAAGGGACGTAACTATGCTGGAAAGCATGGCGTCCGACCCTCTACCGATACTGCCAATCCACCACCGCCTCATATATATTAATGATGTATAAGCAGTTGCGCGCGCGCGCGCGTGTGTGTGTGTGTTCAAATTTCTGTTTACATTTGTGTCTGTGTAACTTATAGGTTTGACAAAGAAGAGAGCGATAAAATGAGTTCCAGACTTGAAAAAAGAGATACTGGGGTCGAATGATCGACTAAATCAATGTGGTGTTCCAACATGGCTGTAGCCCAGAAACCAGTAAACGGGATTGATCTAGGGCTAGAACACAACAACAACGATCGATAACATCAGCAAGAAGGAAAAAAAAAACAATTAAACTTACATATTCTCCAGAATCACAACCGAAGAGTGACCTGCGTACTGAACCAACCATTTTCCCAGAACAAACATTCGAGAAAAACCACTAGTGGAGAGTTCGAATTCGTCTTTGATTGTTCCGGCTTTAGAGGTCATTCAACAACAATTATGTCAGTCATTATTATTATTATTCCGACACGGTTAGCTTTGCCTTTCATCATTCCAGGGTTGATAAATTAAAGTACCAATAACGCACTGAGGTTGATTTCCTCAACTTTCCCCTTCTCTTCAAAATTGCTGGTCTTGTGCCAAATGTAGTGGACGCCACGGTAAGTGTAAGGGTCACTGCTTCCGTGTCCGAACGAAATAAAATCCTAAAATACCGGTAATTATCAAATAACTATTCTTTTCAGCCTGTGGCATTCCAGACGTTTGGTGGAGCTGAACCACAGACAACGAAGTTCTTGTCATCATTAGCAGCTCGCTTTACCGAGGTATTAAGTGATGTACGTGAGGCTGCTTGGTTGTTTCAGCGCCTTAGTCTCGCCTTCACCTGCGAGCGTTTTGGTTTGCCTCAAAAGTTTACGCTGATCCTTGTGGTGTGTGGCCGATTGACGCACTTAATGTTGAATTAATGTTTTTTTTCTCTCGCTTTCTTTATATGTTTGTGTATTATAATAAGGTTCCTAGCAATAATTAATTGTATATATTATTTGTATTTCTATTTTCATTCTGAAAGAATTATAAACAATTTATAACGTTATTTATACAACTGTGAATAAAATTCCCAGTATTTTCCTATTAACCATTTCGTTAACTTAATGTGGACTGAAGTAAAACAGTGTTAACAATTTCTAAGAAAAAAACATGATTACTATCATATTTATAGTTGGTTGGTAGAGATAGTGTGGTGGTAAACACAGCGTTATCTGTTGTATATGTATATGTGTGATTTTATATATTGACAAGGTGACGAGTCGATCATAACAGCTTTCCCATCTGGGTCACACATCTGCTATGTTTACACAGTCACAAGTGTCTGTCTGTATGTATACACACACACACGTATGTGTGTGTGTGTGGTGATAGAGAGATAGGAAGTTATATATCTTTAATATGCGCTTGAGTTAGAATATTCGCTTCACAACCATGTAGCTCTGGTTTCAGTCCTACTGTGTACACCTTAGGCTATTCAACCTATTACCTCGGGTTGACTAACTGGTGCCTTGTTAGTGAAATTTAGTCGACGCAAGTTGCTTAAGCCACCGCCTGTGTGTGTGTGTGTAGTTAAAAAATGTCAACACAAACAAATGTATGTGTGTGTGTGTTAAAAGATGTAAATACAAACACAGGTGTGTGCGAGTGGTTAGGTTTCGGAATTAGCGGATAGCAACCCCCCCACAAAAAAAAAAAAACCATTAAATAATTTCCGGGTTTGAGAAAGTACGTACTTTGGCCGATATGATCGATTATAATCCTCTTTAAAGGATGTGGTTGCAATCTAATGGCTAGAGCTGGTTAGGTAATGTAGAGCCGTAAGGATGTGGTTGCAATCTAATGGCTAGAGCTGGTTAGATAATGTAGAGCCGTAAGGATGTGGTTGCAATCTAATGACTAGAGCTGGTAAGATAATGTATAATCGATAAACAACAATACACATAAAAAGTTACAAAAATGTCGAACTAGACAACAAGTGTAATATCAAAAAGAAAGGATTGGTCCGGATGTTTGCAACTTTTAAAGTCTAGTAATGACTTGTTGATTTTTATAGTTTTGCACACACACACGCACACATAGTAGTAGTAGTAGTAGACTACCACGTGTGTGTGTGTGTGCAAAACTATAAAAATCAACAAGTCATTACTAGACTTTAAAAGTTGCAAACATCCGGACCAATCCTTTCTTTTTGATATTACACTTGTTGTCTAGTTCGACATTTTTGTAACTTTTTATGTGTATTGTTGTTTATCGATTATACATTATCTTACCAGCTCTAGCCATTAGATTGCAACCACATCCTTACGGCTCTACATTACCTAACCAGCTCTAGCCATTAGATTGCAACCACATCCTTACGGCTCTACATTATCTAACCAGCTCCAGTCATTAGATTGCGACCACATCCTTACGGCTCTACATTATCTAACCAGCTCCAGTCATTAGATTGCGACCACATCCTTACGGCTCTACATTATCTAACCAGCTCCAGTCATTAGATTGCGACCACATCCTTACGGCTCTACATTATCTAACCAGCTCCAGTCATTAGATTGCAACCACATCCTTACGGCTCTACATTACCTAACCAGCTCCAGTCATTAGATTGCTACCACATCCTTACGGCTCTACATTATCTAACCAGCTCTAGCCATTAGATTGCGACCACATCCTTACGGCTCTACATTATCTAACCAGCTCCAGTCATTAGATTGCGACCACATCCTTACGGCTCTACATTATCTAACCAGCTCCAGTCATTAGATTGCGACCACATCCTTACGGCTCTACATTATCTAACCAGCTCCAGTCATTAGATTGCTACCACATCCTTACGGCTCTACATTATCTAACCAGCTCTAGTCATTAGATTGCTACCACATCCTTACGGCTCTACATTATCTAACCAGCTCTAGCCATTAGATTGCGACCACATCCTTACGGCTCTACATTATCTAACCAGCTCTAGCCATTAGATTGCGACCACATCCTTACGGCTCTACATTATCTAACCAGCTCCAGTCATTAGATTGCGACCACATCCTTACGGCTCTACATTACCTAACCAGCTCCAGTCATTAGATTGCTACCACATCCTTACGGCTCTACATTACCTAACCAGCTCTAGTCATTAGATTGCGACCACATCCTTACGGCTCTACATTACCTAACCAGCTCTAGTCATTAGATTGCGACCACATCCTTACGGCTCTACATTACCTAACCAGCTCTAGTCATTAGATTGCGACCACATCCTTACGGCTCTACATTACCTAACCAGCTCTAGTCATTAGATTGCGACCACATCCTTACGGCTCTACATTACCTAACCAGCTCTAGTCATTAGATTGCGACCACATCCTTACGGCTCTACATTATCTAACCAGCTCCAGTCATTAGATTGCGACCACATCCTTACGGCTCTACATTATCTAACCAGCTCTAGTCATTAGATTGCAACCACATCCTTACGGCTCTACATTACCTAACCAGCTCTAGCCATTAGATTGCTACCACATCCTTACGGCTCTACATTACCTAACCAGCTCTAGCCATTAGATTGCGACCACATCCTTACGGCTCTACATTATCTAACCAGCTCCAGTCATTGGATTGCGACCACATCCTTACGGCTCTACATTATCTAACCAGCTCCAGTCATTGGATTGCGACCACATCCTTACGGCTCTACATTATCTAACCAGCTCCAGTCATTAGATTGCGACCACATCCTTACGGCTCTACATTATCTAACCAGCTCCAGTCATTGGATTGCGACCACATCCTTACGGCTCTACATTACCTAACCAGCTCTAGTTATTAGATTGTGACCACATCCTTACGGCTCTACATTACCTAACCAGCTCCAGTCATTAGATTGCGACCACATCCTTACGGCTCTACATTATCTAACCAGCTCCAGTCATTGGATTGCGACCACATCCTTACGGCTCTACATTATCTAACCAGCTCCAGTCATTAGATTGCGACCACATCCTTACGGCTCTACATTATCTAACCAGCTCTAGCCATTAGATTGCGACCACATCCTTACGGCTCTACATTATCTAACCAGCTCCAGTCATTGGATTGCGACCACATCCTTACGGCTCTACATTACCTAACCAGCTCTAGTTATTAGATTGTGACCACATCCTTACGGCTTTACATTACCTAACCAGCTCTAGTCATTAGATTGCGACCACATCCTTACGGCTCTACATTATCTAACCGGCTCTAATAGTAGTGGTGGTGGTACTACTACTATTACTAGCAGTAGTAGTAGTAGTCACAAGGGCGGTGTATTGGCTGTGTCGGTAGAGAGTCGGACGCGATGCTTTGCAGCACAGAGTTACGGTTCTTTACAGTCTGAGTTCAAATCCCGCCGAGGTTAACTTTGACTTTCATCTTTACGGGGTCAATAAAATAAAGCACCAGTGACGTACTGGGTCGATTTAATCGACTTTCCCCTCCCCCAAATTACTGACCTTGTGCCTATACTAGAAATCATTATTAGTCATAACAAAGGCGTTGGATTAGCAGCATCGGTAAAACTTCTAGCAACATGCTTTGCGACATAGAGTTACGTCCCTTTACGTTCTGATTTCAAATCTCAGTAATGCCCAGTAATGCACTGGAGTCGATTTAATTGACTTTCGCCTCCACTTTTAATTGCTTGGCTTGTGTCTAAAGTAGAAACAATTATTAGTTACAACATAAATTTTATTTTACACAAAGAAAAACCCACACTGTATTAACGACATTTATTGATTCTTAAAGGAGCATAAATTGCTTATGGTGCTTAACTTTGCCTTTCATCCTTACGGGGTCGATAAAATAAAGTACCAGTAATGCACTGAGTAATTGCTGGCCTTGTGCCAAAAAGTAGAAACAATTATCAAATATCAACCAATATACACATATATATATATATATATATATATATATAAAACTTCGATATGCGATTAACATAACATGTACATAAATTGTAGCGCATATACAAATAGAATGGGGTGAAAAATATATATTTTTTTTGGAGGGGGGGCGGGGTCTCCTGCCCCTCTCCCTCAGTCCCACCGCCCCAGTTATTAGCTACCATGTTCAACCCCAATTCATGACATTTTGGGCAAGTGTCATATACCATATCCTCGGATCAACCCATGTCTTATGAATGGAATTAGGTATACGGAAACTGTTTGGAAGTCTTTCGAATGGTCTGTACATGTAATTCATAGAGCCAGCTTTGTCACATACTGTATGACGTTGAATCACAATTTGTATCAGTGACACACCCATGTCTGAAATAAAATATTTAGTACAGGGGATCATTGACGGGAAGAAGTTTGCAAAATACGATTCTAACTGACGTACAGGGTGGTCCGAAAGTCTTGTCACCCTACATATTGCTTTAACTTTCATTATTTCCCGCCGAGGTTAACTTTGCCTTTCATCCTTACGGGGTCGATAAAATAAAGTACCAGTAATACACTGAGATAATTGCTAGCCTTGTGCCCAAAGTAGAAACAATTATTTTTCGTTTTAATAATATATAATATCATTAATTAGAATATATAAATGGCCCGAGTGAATGAGCCAACTCAGAGTATGTGCCTGTAAATTTAAGGTGGAAAACTGGGAGAGGGCACTTGCCCTGGTGGTCAGGGCCACCGTGGCTTTTTTAATGGGCTTTCTCCACGAATGTCTCTCGGAAGTCTCCCCCCTATTGGGGAATTTTTCATTGTTTCTTTTTTTGTTACATTCTCTGTATTTTTATTTTTTTTTACACGCAGAAATGCCCATTTGTACCGTCCTGAATGTCTTACTTTGTGTAAACCCTTGTGGTTAATAAAGAAAGCATTAATTAGAATATATAATAATAATATAATTTCCTCATAATATATAATAATAATAATATAATTTTCTTTTTGGTAGAGGGTGACAAGACTTTTGGACCACCCAGTAGAATCGAGAAAATTAACCTAAGATCACATCGGTTAATATGCTAATATCATGGAATATATCAAACTATCCAATACGTCAGCGTAACAGGAAGATTTGATGATGGGCGAAACCATTTACTTAATGTGTCCAAAGGCATAGTGAGTCCATTCTAGAATACTCTCCGATTACGTCTAAACAAGTTAATATTAACTTAACTATTGTTTTTCGTGAGGATGGTGCCTCCGAATAATAAACATCAATAATATATATATATAAAAAAAAAAAAGAGTTTATCGATATAGTAAGTTAAATTAAAAGAGTTTATCGATATAGTAAGTTAAATTAAAAGAGTTTATCGATATAGTAAGAAGACTAATCATGTGATAGATTATTTTCGATAAACAATGAATAATTTTGATAAAATAATTCGATGGACTTTCGCAAGTACACAGTGAATTCAACAAATTATCAAATAGATTGCACGAGAAATTTAAGGTAGACACATAATAATTAAAAATATAAATTAAAACGTGTATACGCACCTCTAATCCTTTTGGATTTGTACGTCTGTGATAGATATATAGTTATAGAGGTGCGTATACACGTTTTAATTTATATTTTAAATTATTATGTGTCTACCTTACCTTCCGTAGTTTATAGATTCCATACACTGGTGGTCTCCCTGTTTTTTGTTCGCACACACACACTCTCTCTAGTGTGTTATCCTTTCTACATATTGTAATTTGAAGAGCTCGGGATTCCTTTTCCTTTGAGCACATAATTTACAGGGAATAACACAAGTCTATGACTCCGTTGATATTTTGATATGGTGAGTTTTATTGTAGCACAATAAAGCAATGCAAATATCGGATAAGTAGCACTCAGCAGTGTATAGGACTGGACTGGAGTATAAATAGTATAAAATCAAAAGATGGTTAAAAGAGTTCCATGTATTTTATTATGCGCATAATAACATACATGGAACTCTTTTAACCATCTTTGATTTTATATTATATATATATATATATATATATATATATATAATATAAAATCAAAGATTCGAAATCTGCCGCTCATTTCGAATTTTGTTTATCGTGAACTCGTGCGCCGATTTTTCGATACTCGATCTTTCTAATATTTTTAGCTCTGGACATAGCTATCCACCAGTTAATTTTATTGCTCATTTTTTGTCGATTCTATTGAGTGATGAATAGCTTTTGTTTTATTTTAACATGTCTATTGAGCACTCTTATTCGATATGTGTATTTCCACATTCCCTCGAATAGTTTTCGCGGATATAGAGGTTATCTCCCTTGTCTAATGCCATGTGCGTTTTTCACTGGTAGTTAGCCCCTTTTCCGCTAGGAAAAAAGCTCGTTGAGAAAGTAAACTCCGTTCCTCTTACTCTAGTAGGCTTTTATATTTATATGTGAGCTGATAGAGTACAGTCTAAGGATTTACAGAAACCCATGAAGCTAGATTTAACACCTTTCTAGTGGGTCCGGGTATGATTTTACATTCATTTAAATTATTGATGTATTGTTTTATTGATATTTTTTATCTGTTTGTCCCGAATCTTCTATTATCGATTTTTTATCGTATGGTTGATTGTAGACTTGTTCTATATGTGACGGTATTTTAACGATAGTTATAGCTCTGATTCATCTGAATTATTGAGCCCTCTGCCGCTCATTTCGAATTTTGTTTATCGTGAACTCGTGCGCCGATTTTTCGATACTCGATCTTTCTAATATTTTTAGCTCTGGACATAGCTATCCACCAGTTAATTTTATTGCTCATTTTTTGTCGATTCTATTGAGTGATGAATAGCTTTTGTTTTATTTTAACATGTCTATTGAGCACTCTTATTCGATATGTGTATTTCCACATTCCCTCGAATAGTTTTCGCGGATATAGAGGTTATCTCCCTTGTCTAATGCCATGTGCGTTTTTCACTGGTAGTTAGCCCCTTTTCCGCTAGGAAAAAAGCTCGTTGAGAAAGTAAACTCCGTTCCTCTTACTCTAGTAGGCTTTTATATTTATATGTGAGCTGATAGAGTACAGTCTAAGGATTTACAGAAACCCATGAAGCTAGATTTAACACCTTTCTAGTGGGTCCGGGTATGATTTTACATTCATTTAAATTATTGATGTATTGTTTTATTGATATTTTTTATCTGTTTGTCCCGAATCTTCTATTATCGATTTTTTATCGTATGGTTGATTGTAGACTTGTTCTATATGTGACGGTATTTTAACGATAGTTATAGCTCTGATTCATCTGAATTATTGAGCCCTCTGCCGCTCATTTCGAATTTTGTTTATCGTGAACTCGTGCGCCGATTTTTCGATACTCGATCTTTCTAATATATATATATATATATAGTTCTATTTACACAGGCAGTTACGTGTGGTTAAAAGAGTTCGCTATAGGTGCAGGCATGGCTGTGTGTTTATGTAGTTCACTATAGGTGAAGGCATAGTTCTGTGGTTAAAAGAGTTTGCTTCGCAATTACATGATTTTGATGTTCAGCCATAGTGCACGGCACCTTTGTCAAGTGTATTTTACAACAGCCCGCATTGATCAAATTCTACTCATAGTAGAATTGGATAGACTGGAAGTGCATAAACCCGTCCTTTATATATATATATATATATATATATATATATATATATATATATATATATATATATATATAAGTTAAAACAATGAAATAAAAAATCAAGTCATTAGAGATATACTTCACTGCTTTACGATCGTTTCTAGGTGATGATAATACATTGTAGCTATACTCCGTTATTGATCTATGTAAGGTTAGTTACAAAATATCAGATAAAGAGAATATTTACTTACATGCATATCACCAGCTGTTTTCAAAAGCTGGTGATATGCATGTAAGTAAATATTCTCTTTATCTGATATTTTGTAACTAACCTTACATAGATCAATAACGGAGTATAGCTACAATGTATTATCATCACCTAGAAACGATCGTAAAGCAATGAAGTATATCTCTAATGACTTGATTTTTTATTTCATTGTTTTAACTTATATCATGACTCTGTTTTCCTTTTAATGTTTTATTGTTTTCTGGGATTTATCTTAATCTACAACATTTTCAACATATGGATTACATCGAGTTCTTCATGCGGAATAGACCCCACAACTTACTGTGGATACCTCTGTGTGTGTATATATATATATATATATATATATATATATATATACATATACATGTTCTGTGCGCTCCCTATTTTGAATATATATATAAATGGAAAAAATGAAATTTCATTTCTCAATCTTAGTACGGCTGATACTTAAATATAAGTATGTATACGTACATACATATATGTATACAGACGTACAGTAGTATGTATATACATACACACATATATATATATATGTACGTATGTGTTTACGGAACATTTATTATAATGCTCGGTTTGTTTGTAAACAAAGAGCCCGAATTATTAGCCGTACAGTGTTCGGCACCCATCGTTGCCATTTTGTTCAACACTGACAAAGGAACGATGAACTAGTTTCTAGCTTAGCTGTCATCAGCACCGTATACCTTCCTGTCAGTTGATTGAACGTTTGAACGTATATACTTTCCTTATGCATATTAACGGCTGAGCAGCATAATTTGCATATCGAGTGAGTTAGTCGGCCGGGCGTACCGAAAACGATAAATGGAAAAAATGAAATTTCACTTCTCACTCTTAGTATGGCTGATACTTAAATATAAGTATGTATACATACATATATGTATACAGACGTACAGTAGTATGTATATATATATATATATATATGTATATATATATATATGTATATATATATATATATATATATATATATATATATATATATATATATATACACGTATATGCTTGGACTCACTGAATGGAGCTGGTGGATGTTGGTGGTGGTGGGGTCGCTAGAACAGATACATCCAGTGAGTATGTCCACAACCGGGACAGGAGTAACCCATGTATATAGGGATACCACGTCTAGGCTGAAGGCATGCCTGTTGTATTTTCTCCTATCCATCGTTGTCAACGACGCGTTTTTCAGTTTCCTGGGCCACACCTACAAACCGACTTTTGGACTACCCATGGGATCCAGCCTATCGAGTTTTCTGGCCATCTCATACATGAACAGTACTCAGTTCCTGCGACACCTGCACATTCTTCACCAGATATGTAGATTATATATTCATTCTCATACTCTCCCGTCAAATTCGAGTCTTTCAACAACACTGACAGAAACATCAGATTCAGTGTGGAACATCCCTCCGTTTCCAAGTCCCTCGCCCTGCTCGACTTAAGACTGAACATCACAAAAAGCGGGGAGGTTAGCACTGATTCCTATCACAAAACGGCTAGCAGGGACCAGTTCGTCCACTATGAATCTTCCCTCCCCAAAAGCTCTAAGAGAGAGTACATTTCTAATGAAATTGCTCGCATACACAACAGATCAGCGATGATACGAGTAGAGCCACCCATATCAAACGGTTCCACAGGGTGTTAGAGACCTCATCCGGGTAATGAACTTACATATAGTAAGTTCATTGACAAAGAAAATCAGAAAGTAAGTAAATGAACTTACATAAAGATGGTAAAATCTGATTTCTAAATTCTATACAGCTGTTTCAGTGTGCAAGGTTTTAACAGCGGCTATTTCTAGCACCCTGGTTGACTATGGCATTTGTCAAACAATATCATTAATAATTTTATGTATTAATCAAAGTATTAATATATGTAATTTTGCTCCCAGCATTAAATTTTAGTCGAGCTGATTTATTTTAGACCAAATGTGCTGTTGACTTCATTTCTAGCAATTCCGTTGGCCTACTTGTGTCACGTTTTCACCGTGTGCGTTCACATTCTGTGTTGAATTTGTGGTGGTTAGTCGTTTCTAATGCGTTCAGTATGACAAATTCTACTGATGACGGGTTGTTGTCTTAATGGAGTCATTTATTTAATATTTTGCACTGTTTCTCTTGTACCCTGAAATGTGAGGATCTCAAACGCAGAAATAACTGTAAAACAACCGATTGAGCATAGAAATTCGGGTAAAATACCCCAGAGACTGAAAAGAGTGGTCAGTGACCACCAACAAGTTCAAGGGCTTCTAGAAACGGCAGCGAATGGCTGTGAGAGAAGAAGAAAAGGGAGAAGTTAAGGGAGAGATATAGAAAATGCATCGTTATTTCATCAGCTGGAAATTGACGAGATAACGACGCATTTTCTATATCTGTCAGCTTTTCTCTCGAATTTCTATGCTATGATTATCTATAGCAACCGGTTGTTTTACAGTTACTTCTGCATTTGAGCGCCTCATATTTCTGTAAATCACACACACACACACACACACACACACACACACACACACACACACACACACACACACACACACACACACACACACACACACACGTGTGTGTGCATGCATGTATATGTATATATATTTCTATTTATTGCCACGAGTGCGCAAAAGAAGGGGACAAATACAAGAGGGGAGTTTACACAAAAGGGCGAGTAAAGAAAACAAATAAATATAAAATTAACAATAAAGTCCTCAATAGGGAGGAGGCGTTTTGGGGAGTCGCACACACCCCCGAAAAAAGTGTGCAACCCTTCTCCTCAGGAGCACAGAGAGGGTGCTCCCTCGTTCCTTCATCTTTTCCATCTACAGGCTGATGTAGAGAGAAGGCCCATTCACACGGGCCATTCTCGCCACTTTCACCCACCTTTCATAAAAACTGATCCTGCTTCCGAAATGATATCGGAAGAAACGGATCAGTTGTTGGCCAGAGAGAAAGGTGCCTGACCTCAATCCTTTCAGACGCGTCCACCATACAACCTCTTTCACCATGGCTATTACGCACAGAAACACCGCCTCTCCTTCATTTTTGAAGGGGGAGGCGGCTTAATCGTTACAATGGCTTCGGTGGTCAACCGGATCGGTCCCACCCGTGACAGCAGTGGTTCGACATAGCCCCACAGATCGGCTACGCCCGAGCAGTGTACCAATACGTGTGCAACGGTTTCCTCGTCGCACACGCATCTGGGACAGATCTTTTTGGCGGGGTCCCTACCCGGGCGCCCGTATCTGTAGAGCTTTTCTCGAACGGGTAGAGCCCCTCGGTAGCACTGCCAGGCTAGGGACTTCTGGAAGTTGTCCATAGGTCCCGGGTTGAATGTCCTACCGAACAGGCTGGCCAGTTCGTCTTCCTCCATGTCTAGGGCTTCTCCGAGGGCGTCGTCGCATCTGCTGCGTACCAGCCCTCTATAGAATGTCGAGGTGGAGTCTCCACTGATAACTGGGTCCGCTTTCCAGAGGGCCGTGAGCGCCTGGGCACACTCAGTGTGCCAGGCGCCCAGTTTTCTCGGTCTTTGCTTGACCCAGGATTGCAGCTCGGTGAGTGAGACGAGTTTGGGAAAGGTTCGTCTCACAAACGCGGCCCACACCGGTTGACCGGTGAGGAATACGTGGAGGTGTCGTAGCCTTAATGTGTGTTTACGCATTAGCCACGGCATCCCCAGCCCTCCTTTCGAAGGGTGTTGACAGCAGATGGATCTCCTCACCAAAGGAGCCCGCTTCTTCCAAAGGAATTGGAAGAGTGCGCACTCCATCTTGGCGAGGGTTTTCCTTGGGCAAGGCACGACGGTCAGGCGGTAGTAGATGGCGGACGCTATATAGGTGTTCGCCACCTCCGCCCGACTTTTCAGGGATAGTTTGCAACTCGCCCACTTCTGGGTCAGTGCAAACACCCTGTTCGTAACCTCACCCCAGTTCTTCTCCACCTGGAGGTCTGGTCCGAACCAGACCCCCGAGCAACTTCACCGGGTCCTCCGTCCAGCGTCCGACGACGCCATCGGAGGGCATCGGTTTGCCCCTCCACGTGCCGAGTTGCAAACCGATCGACTTGTCCCGGTTCAGCTTAGCCCCTGTAAAACCTTTCGTACTCCTCCAGCAAGGTGCCGATCGCCTCGATCTCGGAGGCCGTCGACACCATTACTGTCATGTCATCGGCGTAGGCCCACACCGCTTTCCGCAATCCCGGTTCCAAATGGATGCCCTGCAACAACTCCAACTTCCGCAGCAGTGGCTCTAGAGTCATTACATACAGAAGGGAGGAGAGAGGGCACCCTTGTCGGATGGACCGCGCGATTTCGAACATTCTCCGAGAGGTAGCCGTTCACCTTGATTCTAGAGCAGATGCGGCTGCTGTGCATACCAATGATCCAGCCCCTGAAAACGGGTCCGAAGCCTGCCGCCGCTAGCACCGCATCCAGGTAACCATGGTCGACTCTATCGAACGCCTTAGATTGATCCAAGTTGATCAGGGCCCCACCAAAGCCGGGTTCGTTCCCAACCCTCTCTATGAGGTATCGCATGAGGTGGAGGTTGTTGTGGATAGACTTGGACGGGATAACACATGTCTGCGCATCTCCCACCAGGCTGCCCACGACAAGCGCCAACCTCTTTGCTAACACCTTGGCCAAAATCTGTAACTCTGTATTTAGCAGAGTTATGGGCCTGAAGTTACTTATTTCCTCCCCCTTGTTCTCGTCCTTCCTCACTAGCGTGACTACGCCCTTGGTCACAGAACAGGGAATTCTCCCGTTCTGTTGCCAATTGCAGTAGATCGCCTCGAGGAGATCGGGGGAACAAGTCCGGCATAGCTAGATATAGTTCGTATGGAAGACCATCGAGACCAGGGGATTTGCGTTTGCCGCATTGGCTCAGCACGTCTTCTATCTCAGCGGCCGAAATCGGCTCTTTGCAGGACTTCGCCTCCTCGTCCGAAAGACGCGGCAGGCCGTCGAGGTATGGACCGAAGTCCACTTCCCCAATCGGCTCCCCGCCCCTTCCGAACAATCGGGCAACGTGCCTTTGAAAGGCCTCACACATCTGCCTAGGCTCAAGGATCGCCCGTCCATCCTGGTCTCGAAATGACCGGATGGTGAATTTAATTCCACTCTTGGCTTCTGTCACGCGGGCCCAGCTAACAGCTTTGGTCCCCTCGTTTCCTAGAGCACGTATTTTACTTCGGACTACGCAGCCTTCATGCTTCGCGTCGAAAAACTGGCTCAAAGCCGTTCTCGACGCTAGCACTCTGAAATGTATATAGTTAGAAAGACGGTACACAGATTACGTAGGTATGTAGGTAATTTAATAGACTGACATATATACGGGTATATATAGATAAGTTGTTTAAACCATAGGAAGCAAGTTATGTTAACAATTGTTGAACTTTTAAATAAAGAAGTAATCTTTACTTTTGCATATGTTGTGCGTGTATGTGTATATATATATATATATATATATTACTTCAAAATATTAATAAATATAGACATTCATGTGATCAAATATATTTTATTATATATATTTCAGAGGTACTGAGCTATTTCAACAGTACGTCCTCATCAGATTAAATAAGTTGATGCCTGACATATCTTGACTATGTTGATGGTTATAATTTAGTTATGGCAGTGATATTAGTTATGACAAAACTCAATATTTATATACCTTAAGTTGAAACATGAAAAATTACATATAATACAGAGGGTGCGTATGAGAATGTGTATAAAGATATATAAATAACTAATAATATATAATACATAAATCTATATAACTGTTAACAATTTAAATACTAATAATATATGCATACCTCATTATTGTAGATAGTGGAAGTGAGATATCGCAAATCATGAGGAAAGAGAGAAAAAGAGGGAGATTTGATCGTAGGAACAAAAGAGGGGAGAAACGATCAAATGATAGAGAGAGGAAAATAAGTTTAATCGTATAAACAAAGGGAGGAAGATATGCATTGTAACATATAAATAGCGTATAATAAGATAGGGGGAAAGAATATATATATATAACCGGTTTAAGCTTAACCGAGGAGCTTACAAGTCTTTTAGAATATATATACATATTTGTATGTGTGTGGGTGTGTGTGTGTATGAGAGAGATCTTTTCCGCTTCACTTTCTTTTAAATCCTTCAAATATCGATATCACCCATCTTGAAGAGTTTAGAATTGGTATTTACATTCTTGAAATTGTTCACTTCAATTGTTCATATGTACTTTTCCAAATATCATGTACTGTACAAGAATATATTTTATAAGAATAAGAATGATCCTGAAATCTCAAACCGAAACACAATTTCAATCCTTGTTTTCGGAAAAATCTCAAGAATAATTTCATTTTGACCACTATAAAGGGTCTTTGGAATTTCACCTTTCGGGATTTACCAGAGTCTATAAATAAGAGAATAAAGTGATTGAGAATTATTTCTTTTTTGAAGGATGTCTTAAGGAATGGGTACACCAGTCAGTTGCCTATCGGTAGTAATTTCTAGAGGCCCAATCTACTTGTGACTGTGTTGGTGTATGAAGGGAGTCCAGTATATTGCTTTGTCGGGGGGGGGGGGCAGATTTAGACCTTGGGGACCCGGAGCACTTCGAGTCTGGGGGCCCTTTCATACACGAAAAATTAGAATACACATCAAATCCTCAATTTTACATGTCAAAGTTGGCTGGCGCAAGAAACTGGAATTGAAAAGTTGTAAATAAAGGTATTCAATTCCACTTTCCACACCCGCATGTGTTAGGCAGATTGTCACAGTCCAAGACCAGGCACATCAGAACAACTTCATCTTGTTCATACATTACATATTTGGCATGGTTTCTATGGCTGGATGCCCTTGCTAATATAACCACTTTAGAGTGTTTATTGGGTGTATTGTTTTTGCGATACCAACACAACCCCTTTACACAGTGACATCAAGTACTTTTTATTAGAATAATGTTCTGATAACAACTTGATGTCTCTAAAGTTGAGAAAATTTGATGAATTTACCACACTAAGGACATTAAATACTTTCTTGTTAAAAATATAGTTCTCGTTGTGAAGGGGATAAAGCTAAAGGGCACAAATAAATCGCAACAGCCGTCGCCGGTAGGCCCCTCACTGTGAGGGACCCGAGGCAATTGTACCCTTTGACCCCTCATTAAATCCGGCCCTGCCAGGGGGCCTTTAGTTTTGTTAAGACGGCCCTGTCTTTCAATACATGACAGTGTCGGCGTAAGTTACAGTCAAATCACAGTCAACATAGCTCAAAAATTGAATTTTCCTAGGTTATATCTTCACCTAAATAGATAGTTCACAGAAAGTGTAGACTAGCGTTGATTTCACCAATGAAATATATATATATATGCGCGCGTGCACACACACACACACACACACACACACACACACACACACACACACACACACACACACACACACACACACACACACACACACACACACACACACACACACACACACACACACACACACACACATTATATATATGTATAACGAAGGAGGTATGGTAAAGAACCAGATGGACCATAACGCACCAGAGTACTCAATACTTAGGGTAGTAGAGTGGGAAATAGCAAAATGTTTAAACATTTTCCTATATATATATATATATATATATATATATATATATATATAAAGTTGTAGTTCCTGCCTGTTTGTTTGTTCACGAACTCCTCCTATGGTTTTGGAGCTAGACCCCCATAATCATATATAGTCTGGAACTACATTGCCTAGGGTACTTGGATAAGTATATTTCATTTTAACCAAAAGGTTCCCCGGGGGCACAAAGCCCCGCTGAAAAGTTTTTCCCTTCGATTTATATGAAATTTAAACCATAGGTAAATGACAAGATATGATGCCTATTCACAAAAGTTTTGAATTGATATTTTGAAAAAAATTATTTACAAGAAACAAAATAAGAATAAGATTTAATAATGTAATTTTGATTTGATATATTACAAAAAATAATGTTTTCCAATTTTCATTGAGTAATATTGAAATGCAGAGTTTTTCTCCATAAATTATATCACTGATTTAAAATCAGTCATCATTTTCTTACAAAAAAAAAAAAAAGCAGCAAGGCGCGGGTAATTCGGTTAGTATGTATATATAACTTTGATAACTTTGATAGGTTTTGGCCAGAATTGGTTCAGGCCATGTATACTTAATAGCACCACCTGGTGAAGTCTTTCAAATCAGGATTTGGACACGATGGCCCACTCAAGAAGGGAGTTATTGCTGGCGGCGATACATCCGGGTGTAGGAGGAATTTGTCCAAATATTTCTTGAACTTGATAGGGTCTGTTTCTGTTTTAATGTGTTTTGGTGTAATGTTAAAGAGAGCGGAGCCAATTGAGGTGAAATAATTGTGCCGTATTGTTGTCATGAGATGCGAGTTTGATTTTTGTTGTGGGTAGATAGCACGGGGCCCAAGCCTTGGATGTAGTTTGCAGGTGATGCCAACATCATTTGGGCAATGCTGTTGGAATATTTTCCACATCTAGAATGGTGGTTGATTTTAATTGTTTTGACTGTATATATACACACACACACACACACACACACATATATATATATACACACATACACACACACATACATTAATAACAATAATAATAATAATAACAACAATAATAATAACGACAACAACAATAATAATATACATATACATATACATATACACACACACGCACACACATAAGCATATCTGTACACACACACACACACGATAGCAACTAACAGCGCTGCGATCGAATGTGGCTTTTTAGCCCAGCCAATGATCTAAAATGTCTTGCACAGAGTCGGCATCCAAAACATTCACTGGGAATAGTCGGCTGTGGTTGGAGTTCATGTACTTTTGCATGTCGCTTGAGCCCTCCTGCTGATTTACATTCTCTACCACATGTTTGGCAAGCATGATGAGTAGCATCTCCAACAGCAGCCTGGTAGTCAACCACTGGTCTTACTTTATGACTGCGAAGATGACTTTCGAGTCCAGCTTTGCTTAGGCAGAGTCTCGCACATACGCTGCATGTCAGCACCATAGGAGGACCCTCGCCGTCTGGAAGTGCAACAGCAATGCCCTTCCTCACATCCCGCTTTACTTTCTCGTATGCAATTCGAGATGCCTCAAAAGCAACTTTTCCCTCATATACAGTCTTTCTCCATTTATTACGATCAGCAGCAATATTCTCCCATGTATCAGCCGAGATGTTAGCGTCTTTCAGAGATGTTAGAGTCTTTAGTAAAATCGAAGTTTTGACTGTGGCCAAGCTAAGGATATACAATTAGGAATGTGCAGCAAAGCACTCGATAAGGTTGTGTCACCTTTAAGTAATAACATACGTTAGACAGCTTGACAAATTGAAAACTGCGGCAGGTAAGCCTAGCCACATAATACCAAAGCAACGAAAAAAACAATCAGGTTAGACAACAAACCTGGACCGTCTCGAACGATATTATGCAATACGTCCGATAGGTTTCTATGAATCCGAAATCAACAATCCTACTTGCACAGTATGCAAGTTTGTGGTATTCGATAATCGAACTGTAGACTCACGTTATCAACAGATTTCCGTTCTGTGCCTCAAACCGTGGTGACGTGTATATATATATGTATATATATGTATATATATATATATATATATATATATATATATATACACACACACATACATACATACATACTTATACACACACATACATACTTATACACACATACACACACATATATATGTTCTGTTTATTCGTAAATATTTCATAACGATAAATACAAACAGTTTGAAATCTAACCTATACCATCTCGAGTAGATAAGAATCGATAGAAATATATGATAGAACAGAGTTAAAAGAACTTTGAAAGATCACACATGACAACGGTGCTCCAGAAAGGCCGCAGTCTAATGATTGAAAACAGTAAAAATGTGAAAGTGTAAAAGAAATGCTTACGTAAATCTCCAGATGCTATACAAATAGAACCATATTTGATTGAAAAAAATAGGTCTGGATATCTGGCATGCAGCTTTAGACGTACTGAAAATAAAGAAATAAAACATATGTATTAATATCACACTCATCATCATCATTTTAATGTTATTACTAAATATAACGGCAGTGGATTGGCAGTATCGGTAGAGAGTCAGACACCCTGCTTAGCAGTATAGAGTTACGGCCCTGCCGAAGTTAGCTTTAAATTTCATCCTTATGGGGTTGATAAAATAAAGCACCAGTAATGCACTGGGGTCGATTTAATCGACTTTCCCCTCCCTTTCAAATTGCTGGCTTTGTGCCTAAATTAGAAACAAGGGCAGTGGATCGGTATTATCGGTAGAGAGTCGGACACCATGCTTCGCTGCATAGAGTTACAACCCTTTACATTATGAATTTAAATCCTGCCGAGATTAGCTTTATATTTCATCCTTACAGGGTCGATTTACTCGACTTTCTCCTCTCCTTAAAATTGCTGGCCTTGTGTCTAAAGTAGAAACAATTATTACTAAATATAAGAGTGGTGGATTGACAGAATCGTTAGAGCGTCGGACAAATACTTTGCAGTATTTGTTTTGGTTCTTTACGTTCAAACACTGTTGCGGTCAACTTTATCGATAAAATAAAGTATCAGTCAAGTACTGGGTCGATTTAATCACCAACTATACATTCATCTGCCGCCCATCAAAATTATGAGAAGTTGTGCCAATGTAAGAAATCCTTCTGATCGGCACTATTATAGTGAACCAGTTTCACAACAGTTACGTGCTGAACTGACATTCTTATCGTGTATAATTTCTGACAATACCTCCGTATTTGTTCCGGGTCTCTGTATTCTGACTTCAAATCCTGCTGATGCTAAAGTGGCCTTTCAACTTTTTGTAGTCAATAAATAAACTACTAGTACTGTGTCGATTCTTCTTCTATATCTCTTTATCATTTTTCGTCGCTTTCTCTAGAAGAACTCGACAGTGTTTAGACCTGGAGAGGGAATAGGCCCTGCCATGTTTAAAATGCTCAAGAAATGCCATGTCAGTAAGGCGCCCTTACGACTCCACTAAGAGTTAAAATCTCTTCATTAGTCAGGAAGAGAAAGGTAATGCTCATGTCATTTTTTTTTCATGGCCTCTGAGACATTTAGGCACAATATCAGCAATTTAAGGGAGTGGAAAGTCGATTATATTCGCCCCAGTATTTGAATGGTACTTTATTTTAACAACCCTAGAGAGGATGAAAGGCAAATTTGAAAAGTTGAGAATCGCATATAATATCATAAAGAATATTGTCCGACGCTCTATTGATACTGCCACCAACATCAGACAGGAAAAAAAATAAAAGAAAGAATAAATGCATACGGGATCTACGAAATGAAGGAAAGCTAAAATTACAGTATCCGTCAAGCTTGGACCAATGACACGATACCATTGCTGACATTAAATCAGTTTCGTTAATGTTAGGACTGTTTGACAGATTTGGTTCAAGTTGAAATTCTTCTATAATTTCGTCCAGTTGAGCAGTCACATCCCCAGGTTTGTCTGAAAAAAAAAAGAAAGAATATAATCATCTTTAACCCGTCAACATTTAATCTGGTTGTATCCGGCCAAAATTCTTTTAACTCTCTCTGTTCAAGCCAGTTATACAGACGTTAAGGTATTGTTCTCAAAATAAATAATAACGAAATATCATAGATTCAATATTATGTGAGATAATTATGTGAGGTAAAGTCTTTACCGCAAAAATACAATTGTAAATATAGAGTAACGCAAATGCTAAAGGGTTAATAGAGATACAACGCATAGTTTTGTGTCTTTATTTCGATCTTCCAATAGATATGTAGGCGTAGCTTGGTTGAATGATTAAGAAGTTTCCTTCGCAACATTAGGTCCCAGATTCGATGTATGGCATCATAGGCAAGTGTCATGTCATCAATCAAACCATAAAGCTTGTAATACTGTTACACTAAACGTCCCTGGGAATTACCCTAAGAGTACATGTGTTTGTTGAATGGTGAGCCGTTTGCGCATTAATGTTCCGTTAATCAAACAACTGAAACACCTGTCTTCGAAACCTATAGCATTCCATTCCTTTCACACACATTTAAGAATAAAATAACCAGGATTAAATTACATTAAATTATTTAATTGATTTAATTAATGGTTATAATATATATATATATATATATATATATATATATATATATATATATATATATATATAATATATATATATATATATATATATAGTAATAATAATAATACATTTGAAGACTAAAATCCAAAGAGGGTTCGATAAGGATAAATATATATCATATATATAAGAACCGTAGAGCAAATATTTATTAAAATAACAGAATAAAGTTTAAGCAGAGAATCGCTGCTTTCATCCTTAACGGGATCTTCTGAAACTATATATATATTAAGATTATACAGAGCATTGTAGTTTTTCCAAATTGAAGGATGAGTATTTTAAACTTTATTTTATTCTGAGTTAAGGCTCTATTGATTTTTCCCTGGATTTCACCAAATTCTGTGGATTGATCTATATCCTGATTCTTTTTGAATTGAGTTTGAATTATTTTCCCACATCTTACGTTAACTATTTCTCCATTTTGACGCTATAGTCACTTATATATGGAATACTGTTGGCTTCTTGCTACAATAATTTTCTATACTTTTTATTTATATATATATATATATATATATATATATGTGTGTGTGCGTGTGTGTGTACGTGTATAGAGTCCAACTTTGGTTTTCATCCATTTAAATTCGATAAAAAATACCTGCCTATTCTTCGCTTTTTCCTCTACATTTCCTTCTCATTTCCTTTCTCTCACTCTCTATTCTTCTCTGGAAGACATCTGCTGTATGTAGATCTGAAGAAGAGATGCACTCCGTCAGGTTTTTAAGAAATGTTCTTGAAACACAGTGTGTCAATGCGGCGCCTTAACGACTCCCCTAGGATATCGGGTCCATAGATGCATACGTATATATATATATATATATATATATATATATATATATATATATATATATATATATGAGAAAGTCGTAGGGGAAGACTCCTCAAACACTCCTTCCAGATGCAACCGTTTCGAACTAATCTGGTTGTATCCCCAAGCGAGACCAGCCAAACTGATGGATGTTATCCAACCTACCCCTGGGTCTCCTGGCGGTTGGTTTTTGCCCGCATGTGGTTAGATTATCTAAGGAAAGAATCGCAGATTCTTTCCTGAGACAATCTAACCACATGCCTATAATATCGCAGCTGTGATCTCTCAATTAGGAGAAGTAGCGGCTTTACTTGGAGTGACTCTGTAATCTCCAAAGACCCTTCGGAGGAATCCGATATATATATATATATATATATATATATATATCCATATATATATTTGTGTGTGTGTTAGTACATATATATGGTCTGCTTTCATCAAACTCTCTCTTGCAGGTTTCCTGCAACACATCTGAAAGTAACGTAATCTCTACACGATTGAAATATTATATATATCTCAAAATTAATTTTCTCCAATGCTAAACGCTGCACATTAATCTGTAATATATATATATGTATTGGGTAATTGCTGGCCTTGTGCCAAAAGTAGAAACAATTAATCTGTAATATATATATATATAAACACAAATTTAAATTTTGAAAACCAAAACAATGCGTTAGGCAG
>OZ024743.1:225679006-225681506 GCA_964016885.1 Eledone cirrhosa
GGTACACATACATATATGCACGTATCAGTTTAGCGGCGCTAACGTCGCTTTGTTCGTTTGTAAACAAACTGAACAGCCTGAATTTATGCCATACGGTGTTAAGGCAACCACGTCACCTTTTTGTTCAACACTGACACAGGAACGATGTACTAGTTTCAAGCTTGTTAGCTATCATCAGCACCGTTTACCCATCTGCCAGATAGTTGAACGTTCGAAAGTATATACTTTCCTTATGAAAATTAACGGCTGAGCAGCCTAATTTGCATATTGAGTGAGTTAAATCGGTCAGGCATACCGAAAACGATAAATTGAAACAAAATGAAAACAAAATTTCATTTCTCACTCTTAGTATGGCACTTACTTAAATGTAAGTATGCATGTATACGTACATACATATATGTATACAGACGTACAGTAGCATGCACATATATATATATATATACATATATATATACATATGCATACAGGTACACATACATATATGCACGTATCAGTTTAGCGGCGCTAACGTCGCTTTGTTCGTTTGTAAACAAACTGAACAGCCTGAATTTATGCCATACGGTGTTAAGGCAACCACGTCACCTTTTTGTTCAACACTGACACAGGAACGATGTACTAGTTTCAAGCTTGTTAGCTATCATCAGCACCGTTTACCCATCTGCCAGATAGTTGAACGTTCGAAAGTATATACTTTCCTTATGAAAATTAACGGCTGAGCAGCCTAATTTGCATATTGAGTGAGTTAAATCGGTCAGGCATACCGAAAACGATAAATTGAAACAAAATGAAAACAAAATTTCATTTCTCACTCTTAGTATGGCACTTACTTAAATGTAAGTATGCATGTATACGTACATACATATATGTATACAGACGTACAGTAGCATGCACATATATATATATATATACATATATATATACATATGCATACAGGTACACATACATATATGCACGTATCAGTTTAGCGGCGCTAACGTCGCTTTGTTCGTTTGTAAACAAACTGAACAGCCTGAATTTATGCCATACGGTGTTAAGGCAACCACGTCACCTTTTTGTTCAACACTGACACAGGAACGATGTACTAGTTTCAAGCTTGTTAGCTATCATCAGCACCGTTTACCCATCTGCCAGATAGTTGAACGTTCGAAAGTATATACTTTCCTTATGAAAATTAACGGCTGAACAGCCTAATTTGCATATTGAGTGAGTTAAATCGGTCAGGCATACCGAAAACGATAAATTGAAACAAAATGAAAACAAAATTTCATTTCTCACTCTTAGTATGGCACTTACTTAAATGTAAGTATGCATGTATACGTACATACATATATGTATACAGACGTACAGTAGCATGCACATATATATATATATATACATATATATATACATATGCATACAGGTACACATACATATATGCACGTATCAGTTTAGCGGCGCTAACGTCGCTTTGTTCGTTTGTAAACAAACTGAACAGCCTGAATTTATGCCATACGGTGTTAAGGCAACCACGTCACCTTTTTGTTCAACACTGACACAGGAACGATGTACTAGTTTCAAGCTTGTTAGCTATCATCAGCACCGTTTACCCATCTGCCAGATAGTTGAACGTTCGAAAGTATATACTTTCCTTATGAAAATTAACGGCTGAGCAGCCTAATTTGCATATTGAGTGAGTTAAATCGGTCAGGCATACCGAAAACGATAAATTGAAACAAAATGAAAACAAAATTTCATTTCTCACTCTTAGTATGGCACTTACTTAAATGTAAGTATGCATGTATACGTACATACATATATGTATACAGACGTACAGTAGCATGCACATATATATATATATATACATATATATATACATATGCATACAGGTACACATACATATATGCACGTATCAGTTTAGCGGCGCTAACGTCGCTTTGTTCGTTTGTAAACAAACTGAACAGCCTGAATTTATGCCATACGGCAGATGGGTAAACGGTGCTGATGATAGCTAACAAGCTTGAAACTAGTACATCGTTCCTGTGTCAGTGTTGAACAAAAAGGTGACGTGGTTGCCTTAACACCGTATGGCATAAATTCAGGCTGTTCAGTTTGTTTACA
This sequence comes from Eledone cirrhosa, assembly GCA_964016885.1. Classification (NCBI taxonomy): domain Eukaryota; kingdom Metazoa; phylum Mollusca; class Cephalopoda; order Octopoda; family Eledonidae; genus Eledone; species Eledone cirrhosa. The sequence continues at coordinate 225,681,104 of OZ024743.1, forward strand.
AACGAACAAAGCGACGTTAGCGCCGCTAAACTGATACGTGCATATATGTATGTGTACCTGTATGCATATGTATATATATATGTATATATATATATATATGTGCATGCTACTGTACGTCTGTATACATATATGTATGTACGTATACATGCATACTTACATTTAAGTAAGTGCCATACTAAGAGTGAGAAATGAAATTTTGTTTTCATTTTGTTTCAATTTATCGTTTTCGGTATGCCTGACCGATTTAACTCACTCAATATGCAAATTAGGCTGCTCAGCCGTTAATTTTCATAAGGAAAGTATATACTTTCGAACGTTCAACTATCTGGCAGATGGGTAAACGGTGCTGATGATAGCTAACAAGCTTGAAACTAGTACATCGTTCCTGTGTCAGTGTTGAACA
>OZ024743.1:225689006-225691506 GCA_964016885.1 Eledone cirrhosa
TCCGTACATAGTAGTCCAGTGGATTGAGATCTGGAGAATTAGGAGGACAAATGTTGGGATGATGTGATCATGCAAATTGTCGGCCATCCATTCTTGTTTCATTTGAGCCTTGTGTGATGGTGCAGAATCTTGTTGAAAGACATAAGGCCTTCCATTGCATACACTGTTGATCCAAGGCTTAACAACTTTATCCAGAACCTCAATATACGCAGCAGTATTCCCCCTAAGGCCTTGTGGAAAAAAGTGAGGAGGCATCACATATCCTTCATTGCTAACAACACCCAAAACCATGACACTTGCAGGAAATTTTGTGTGCATTACACTTGGAACCTCAGCACATAGGGTCAGCACATAGCCACCTGTCATTTATTCTGTTAGTTTTCTGGTCCTGTTCAAAGTTTTTCTCATCTGAGAAAAAACAAATCACACAATCTTCTGATGGATTTGTAAGTTTGTTCAAAAGTCTTTTGGGTCTGATTAAACGGTTTTGTTTTGTCTTTTCTGACATGAATTGACCTCTCCTCATCACGTAAGATTTGTATCTGATGTCTTCATATACAACATTTCTGATTGTTTTTTTTCTGACACACCAAATTTTTTTGCAATTGACCTCATTGATTTTCCTGGATTGTCATCAATGTTTTGCATAACTTCCTGAATAAATTCAGGTGTCCTGATAGAATCAGAGCGTTTGGAATGTTTTTTACGTTTTGATACAGGTAATACACTTCCATCTACTTTCTCTAACTCACACCGAATCTTGTGGACAAAAGATTTTGCAACTTTCAGAAAACGAGAAATTTCTAAATCACCATGCTTAATCTTCAAAGCCATAATCACAACATGCCTTTTCATTTCATTAGTAAGCATAGTTATTTTCATTGTTAGTTTCTGAAATAGAAGTTCAATAAAAATTAGCCAAATAAAATAATGACTAAAAATGCATGTGTCCTCAAATACCGTCCGCACGTATATACACGTATACATATGCGTATATATACGCGGTGACATAGAAATAATTGGGCTGGATACCCGATCGCGTGGTTAAACCACTGGAAGTGAAGGACCCCTAGCCTTTGTCAGGGCATTCTTCTAGGAGAAGGCAATTCAGGAAATTGGGATAGCTCCAACATGAAACCTGCGGCTCAGTAGTTACCGATGATGTTGATCTTTTCTTCTTTTCGGGTAATAGCTACTGTCGTTCAGAGAGTGGGATTGGCTCAGTGCACAGTATTTCCTCACTTTAAAAAAAATGTTCATGCATAGGCATTGCATGATAGAATTAATGAATAATTATTAATAATGGTATATCGTGCAATAGCCTGACTCGATAACGAGGACGCAGCCATCAGGTATGTATGTATGTATGTATGTATGTATGTATGTATGTATGTATGTATGTATGTATGTATGTATGTATGTATGTATGTATGTATGTATGTCTTCTCTCTTTTTATATTTTTTTGACCGGCCACCTTTCTGGTGGCAATGTTGTAAAAGAAAAGAAATTGCCATCCCTTGAATCGCAAGAATGTTTTGCAAATTTTGAAGGTGCCAGCTATCGCAGCCATTTGTAGACTATGAATTAGGGAGCTGCGCTTTTTGTCCACAAATCCAAGTTCAGTCATACTTTGGTCCAAGCGGGTTGGTATATAACCCATAGCACCAATGTATGTATGTATGTATGTATGTATGTATGTATGTATGTATGTATGTATGTATGTATGTATGTATGTATGTATGTATGTATGTATGTATGCATGTATGTACACACACACTTCTCTATTCTGCAAGCTCCTAAACAATTTCTCTGTAGCCAGATTCATTCAGAAAGGAATGTTTTGATTCAATGCTTGATAAATGACAAGATTCAATATGATTGTAAAGCAAAATTCTTAAGCACTCGGCCATATTGCATTCACGTATAAATCCCTCCTCTCTCTATATATATATATCGACAGTCGATCGACTTTTGTCAAATCGGACCGAGGAAACAACGTTTCCATTGGTCTTTCCAATTGCTAATACTATCTATCGGTCGCAACTCCAGGTAGAAGGAGCAAGTGAAATAAAGTGTCTTGCCCAAGGACACAACGCATCGCCCGGTTCGGGAATCGAACTCACAACCCCACGATTGCGAATCCAATTCTCTAAAGTGCTAGCAATATGTGTACATGACATAATTGTTTCTACTTTTGGCACAAGGCCAGCAATTACCCAGTGCATTACTGGTACTTTATTTTATCGACCCCGTAAGGATGAAAGGCAAAGTCAACCTCGACGGGATTTAAACTCAATGTGTACATGAAATAATTACATTCTTCAGAAACTCAAAATTAACGAAAGAAATCTACTAACTTCAATTTACACAAAGGGAGTTTATGATAATGAAGTTCTGGAAAATTTCAAGCTGTTTGTAAACACAGAATAGACCTCGGTTGGTTTTTATCATGAGTGTTCCAGTCGTCCGATCAATGGAATAGCCTGCTCGTGAAATTAC
>OZ024743.1:225696506-225719006 GCA_964016885.1 Eledone cirrhosa
AATTTTCAAATACAGGACAAAAAATTTTCAAAGCAGATAGTTTTCTTGGAATATGATTGTCTGAAGAAATTATCTTCAGTTCTTCAGTGGCATTAACATAATAAGTCCATTGCACCATTATTTGTGGTAGAGAATCAAAAGTTTTATTTAATGTCCCAATAAATAAAAGAATAACAAATTAACAATGGAATGGTGAGAATGGAAACATAGAAAGCATACATACACGCATATAAACACACACATGTATGTATATATCTATCTATATATATATATATATATATACATATACATATATATATATGTATGTATGTTTGTATGTATTTATGTATGTATGTAAATACATATAAATATACACATGAGTGTATATTTATATATATATATATATATATATATATATATATATATATATATATATATATATATATATATATATATATATATATATATATATATATATAGGAACCAGTAAGACCCCGACAGCTGAGCTCAAGCCGTTTCGACGGCTAATTCTGGACTAAATGAAAATTTATCCTGGTATTTAAATAGCCGATCTTCTCAAGGGGTAATTCCATATATGGTCAAAGTGATTGTCAAAAATCAGTAGTAATTCTGTGGTTGCAAATTAGTAGGGGAGATGGTGGCTAAACCTGCCAGTAGGAGAAAGAAGGGAGGGGGTGGAGTAGACCCAATCAGCTGTCGGGGTCTTACTGGTTCCTATTACCCACTCTACTACCTCAAGTATTGAGTACTTTGGTGCGTTATGGTCCACCTGGTTCCCTACCACATTTCCTTCGTTATATATATATATATATATATATATATATATATATATCTTAAGGTTTGTTGGTTCCCCACTGGATAGAACTGGTCATTCCGTATGGTCAATCCTGGTGTAATATTGTGAAAAGTACTCAACGCAGTGCAGTTCACCCATCTTCGTTTGTGTAGTTGGTGGTCCGAATACGGAGTTAATTATAAATGAAGTAACAGGAGGCTGGACTGGTGTAAATCCTTGAAAGGTTTATTATACTATGATCATTTCAATGACCGGGTTCCGTATGAATCCGGTCATATCATCAGGTATTGGAATATAACAAAGGAATATGTAAAAAGAATTTGAGGGCGGCTGGCTGTGAGCTAGTTGGTCAGCCGCCTTCTCTGTCTCTGGTTTCTCGGACCCATGGTTTTTCGGACCCATGGCTTTTTACATATTCCTTTGTTATATTCCAATACCTGATGATATCACCGGATTCATATGGAACCCGGTCATTGAAATGATCATAGTATAATAAACCTTTCAAGGATTTACACCAGTCCAGCCTCCTCTTACTTCATTTATATATATATATATATATATATATATATATAAATATAAATTCAGCGAGAATCGCATTTCGGCGGGTAGAAAAAGCGAAACGAAACGCAAAATCAGAGTTATTATATATATATATATATGTATGTGTGTGTATGTGTGAGTTTGTATGTGTGTGTGTGTAAATACGTATAAACATACACGCGCGCGCGCGCGCACACACACACACACACACACACACACACACACACACACACACACACACACACACACACACACACACACACACACACACACACACACACACACACACCACACACACACACACACACACACACACACACACACATATATATATATATACACACATATATAAGTATACAAACATTTGCATATAGATATTACATCCATATGTGAAGTTATCTATGCATACAAACAAGGAAGTAGTGCTAAATATACAACGTAGAGTTATAAGTGTTTTTACATTTGGTACAAAGCCAGAAATTTGAAGGGAAAGGGTAGGTTGAGACTAATGATAATGGTTTCTGAATTAAGCACAAGGCCAGCAATTTTGTGGAGGGTGGAGGTGGGGTGGGGGATTCGATTAAATCGACCCCAGTGCGTGACTGGTACTTTATTTTATCGACACTGTAAGTATGAAAGGCAAAGCTAACCTCAGCGGGATATGTTGATAATAATAATAATAATTGTTTCTACCTTTTGGCAAAAGGCCACCAATTACCCCAGTACATTACTGGTACTTTACTTTATCAACCCCGTAAGGATGAAAGGCAAAGTTAACCTCGGCGTGATTTGAAATCAGAATGGCAAGGGCCGTAACTATATGCGTCAAAGCTTGGCGTCCGACCCTCTACCGATACTGCCAATAATAATTGTTTCTACTTTTTGGCACAAGGCCAGCAATTATCCCAGTGTATTACTGGTACTTTATTTTACCGACCCCGTAAGGATGAAAGGCAAAGTTAACCTCGGCAGGATTATATAATAATAATAATAATAAAGTCGTTAATCTGAGTTTTACGTTAAGAGATTCATAATATGGTTGGCTTAGTTAACAAAATATTAATGATTGATCCTAAATAAGGGGTGGGCTTAATGGATTATCTCTCGCACTCCCCATCTCTCACTATTATAAGCTATTATAAGGGAGCCTACGCTTCGGCCGCCTTGTGGCCCTGGCGGATAGAATAGAGAAAGTGTTTCCCCGGGGGTCGGTGAGGGAGACGCGTTGGAAGAGTCATTCCAGCTTGCGAGGCTCACACCAGCGGGTAGCCCCCTCCGTGCCGATGGTGGTAAGTAGGGCGGTTGTCTTGGGGCCAAGGACACTAGTATTCTCCACTGCTCCGGGTTCAACCACAAACCTGTCGGCCCGAAGTGCAGCAAAGCCTGGATTATTCGCAGACTGCACCAGGTTGCCACTGGAGACGTATTCAAAACAAGAAATGTGGAACTCAGTATCGAAAGGCGTTCATTTAAAACTTGGAGAAACATCTGATAAATGTGATACTCTCCCCACCACATCTCTATGTATGTATGTATGTATGTATGTATGTATGTATGTATGTATGTATGTATGTATGTATGTATGTATGTATGTATGTCAGGTCACCAGTTGGTGCTACTGGTAACATGTATCCCAGTACAACCTGTCTCATCGTCGGGTCGTTGGCGACTAAACTGGCAACCCCACCAAGGTTTCTTGGTGAGGAGGGTGACTTTAGACATCCTGCAGGACTAAAACCAAAACCTGTTAAAGGGCAGAGGACCTCTTAAGAGTCAATGGCCATCCAAAATCACCGGGAGAGATGACCCCTTAGCCTCTGTCAAGGCAGAATTCTAGGAGAAGGAAAACTCTGATATAACACCTGCAACCCTGATGGTATCCAATGATGTTGACTTGTTCTCCTTTTTGGTAAATATCATCTTGGTTAAGAGAGTGGGACTGGCCTTGTGCAGTGCCTTTGCTCACTATAAAAGCTTCACGGCACAGACATTACTTTATATCTGGAGATCTCTCTGCACTTGTCGTCACATGGTACCATGGGCCCAGCACTATGTGTCAATAATAATCACAAGTGTAGTGTTTGTACCAGAGTTTTCAAGTTGCTGGCTGGACTAAAATGTCACACCTGTTCAGCGCATCGGTAGGGGTTCTCCTACATGGATATAAAGTAGTGGCTGTACTCGAAAACGAGTTGGCAGCCACCATGTATGTATGTATATATATAATATTTATATAATAATGCTTTCTTTATTAACCACAAGGTTTACATAAAGTAGACATTAAGGACAGTACAGGACGGTACAAATGGGCATTTCTGCGTGTAAAAAAAACAAAAACAGAGGATGTAACAAAAAATAACAATGAAAAATTCCCCAATAGGGGGGAGACTTCCGAGGGACATTTGTGGAGATAGCCCATTAAAAGCCACAGTGACCCTGACCACCAGGGCAAGTGCCCTCTCCCAGTTTTCCACCTTTAATTTACAGACACATACTCATAGTAGGCCCATTCACTCGGGCCATACTTGCTTCTCTCACCCATCTTTCAACAAAATGCTTGGAAGAGAGCACTTGCCTCTCTACCCTGATTTTCCTTTTCAAATGAAATTTGAAAAAGTTAATCAGGGCATCACCGAAGAGGTAAGTGCCCGTCTTTCAGCACTTTCAAACGTGTCCACCATACTATCTCTTTCGCCATGGCAACCAGACAGATAAAAACTGCCTGCCCTTCCCGGCTAAAGGAAGAGGGCGGGAGAATCCTCACGATGGTCTCAGCTGATAGCTGGATCCGTCCTACACGTAACAGCAGGTGTTCGACATAAACCCACAAGTCAGCAATGCTCGGACACTGGACGAGTGCGTGCAGGACGGTTTCGTCGTCCTGCGCGCATCTCGGACATGCCCGGCTGACGGCATCTCCATGCCTGTAGAGTTTATCCCGAACTGGCAAAGCTCCTCGGTAGCACTGCCAGGCCAGGGATTTCTGGAAGTTGTCCATACGCCCCGGCCCGAAAGTTCTTCCGAAGAGATTGGCTAGTTGATTTTCGTCGACGCCTAGAGTTTCTCCAAGTACGTCGTCGCTCTTCCCCTCCACTAATCCTCTATAGAACGCCATGGTGGAGTTTCCAGTGGAGTTCATTTTGGTTGACCTCATTTCGATATCACGAGTTAATTTATTTTTTTCTTTTGTTTCTGTTGTCGCTGTGGTTGTGGTGGGGGTGGCGGCTTTAACACCTGCAGTCATTGGTAATGGCGGGAAATGAATGTTTGCCTGAGACAAATTTAAAATATTGCTACTGCTTATATTTTTAGTGTTGGCAAACGTAGTATCATTTACAATGGTGGTGTCGGTGTGAGGTGTTAGTTTGTGAGGAAGGTGTAACTCTGAGTCGTCCATGATTTTTCAAAGAAAAACTTTTGTTTGATAATTATAAAAGTTTAAATTTTGGGCTCAAGGCCCCAATCTTTTTGGGTGTCCTTTTCAGATAACAATGTATGTGCACTTATATACAGTTAACAATAAAAATTTTCCATAAATGGCAATTTTAAACAACTGAAAATAACAAACCTTTGCGGAGCTCACGATGATACGATTTACTACGTAGGTCGCCAATAATAATAATAATAATAATAATAATAATAATAATTGTTTCTATTTTAGGCACAAGGCCAGCAATTACCTAGTACATTACTGGTACTTTATTTTATCGACCCCGTAAGGATGAAAGGCAAAATAATGATTTCATTTATTGGCCACAAGGGTAGACATGCAGGGTGCAATACAAAAACACAGACAGTGGGGGCGGGGAGGAGGGGTTTACAGTAAGGTTAGTAAAAGTGCACAATGGCAAGACTTATTTAACAATGAAGATATAAAAATATAAAATAATCTATGTATAAATATAACAAAATAAATTCCCCTGTAGTGGGTGACTCAGGTACCCCACCAATCCTGAACCACCCTGCGCTTCTAGGGCACCCAGGGAGAGCATCCCTCTCCTCAAATTAGCTAGCCTATAGGCGCATGGCCATTCTCCCCACATTCATCCACCTTTTAGCAAATGTACTTGGAGGGGGGGGGGGCACTTCTCTCTCCACCTTCACCTTCCTTTCCAGGTGAAACTTGAAGAAGTTGATGAGGGATTGGCCGAAGAGAAAAGTGTCTGTCTTCAGTCCTTTCAATCTGGTCCATCATATAACCCCTTTCGCAACTGCCACCAGACAGAGGAAAATTGCCTGCTCTTCCTGGCCAAAGGAAGGCGGCGGGTCGATCTTCACTATGGACTCGGCCGATAGCCGGATCTGTTCTACACACGCGACAGTAGCTGTTCGACATAACTCCACAAGTCAGTAATGCACGGGCATCGGACAGCGCGTGCAGAACGGTTTCATCGCTCTGTGCGCATAGAGTTTATCCCGAACCGATAGTGCCCCCCCCCCCCCCCGGTATCACTGCCATTCGAAGGATTTCTGGAAATTGTCCATCGTCCCCGGCTCGAAAGTCCTCCGGAACAGACTGGCAGTTCGACTTCGTCGAGGCCCAAAGCTTCTCCGAGTGCGTCATCGCACTTTCCCACCACTAATCCTCTATAGAACTCGAGAGTGGAAGTTCCACTGATCGCATTGTCCGCTTGGTAGAGGACAGTGAGTGCCTGGCAACATTCCAGTCATCCAGTCTTGGTCTCTTCTTGACCCAGGACTGCAGCTCAGTCAAAGAAACGAGCTGCGGAAAGGCCTGTCTGATAAACGGTGACCACACCTGTTCACCGTTTAGGCAGAATATCTGGAGATGTCGCAGCTTCAGAGCATGTCTGCGCATCATTAGCCACGGCATGCCCAGCCCTCCACGTAGAGGGTGTTGGCAACAGATGGACCGCCTGACCAACGGAATTATCCTCTCCACAAGAATTTGAAGTGGAGCCGTTCCAAATTGGCGAAGCGCAGATGGCGGCAAGGCACGACGGTCAGGCGGTAGTAGATGACGGACGCGATGTACGCATTCGCCACCTTCGCGCGATCTTTTATTGATAGCTTCCTCGCAGCCCATTTTTGGGTGAGACTGGCTACCTTGCTCGTTACCTCGTTCCAATTCTCTTCCACCTGGAGGTCTGGTCCGAACCAATAAGGTGCCGACCACCTCAATTTCTGAGGGGTCCGACACCATTACGGTGATGTCGTCCGCATAAGCCAACACAGCCTTTCCACGTCCCGGTTCGAGTGGGATGCTCTGCGACAGCTCCAGCTTCCGCAGTAAAGGCTCGAGAGTCAATCCGTACAAAAGGGAAGAGAGAGGGCACTCTTGACGGACCGATCGGGAGAGCCGAAACAGTTCCGAGAGGTGGCCATTAACCTTGACCACCGAGCAGGTGCCGCTGTGCATTGCAGCGACCCAGATTCTGAAGACAAGGCCAAAGCCAGCTGCTTTGAGGACAGCCTCCGATGGTTGACCCTATCGAATGCTTTCGATTGATCTAAATTGATCAGTGTCCCACCGAAGCCAGGTTTACACCCTACCCTCTCTATGATGTATCGCATGTGGTGGAGGTTGTCGTGTATGGACCTGGCTGGAATTGCGCAAGTCTGCGCCTCCCCAACAAAATCCTCGACGACAAGCGCCAATCTCTTTGCTAACACCTTGGCCAAAATCTTAAACTCTGTGTTGAGCAGAGTTATGGGCCTGAAGTTGTCTAATGTATCCCTCTTGTTCTCGTCTTTCCTTATCAGCGTCACCACTCCCCTGCTCACAGAACTGGGGATACTCCCATTCTGCTGCCAGTTGCAGTAGGCCGCTTCGAGGAGGTCGGAGAACAAGTCTGGCATATTTACGTAAAGCTCGTAGGGCAAGCCATCCAAACCGGGTGATTTGAGCCTCATGCAGCCGACAAGGGCGTCCTGAATTTCGGCTGAAGTAATCGGCCTTTCGCAGTGCTCATCGTCGACCGTCGAGATACGCGGCAAGCCGTCAAGGTAGGGACTGACATCCGCTACTGTCTCTGACCCGCCACTCTCCCCGAACAACCGAGCAAAGTGCTAGCGAAAAGCCTCACACATCCGCTTGGAATCGCTTATCTCGTGTCCGTCTCGGTCCGGCAAAGACCGAATTGTGGTTTTATTACCACGCTGCGCCTCCGCCACGCGGGCCCATCGAACAGCTTTGGCTCTTTCGTTTCTCGGCGCACGCGCTTTAGCATTATATATATATATATATATATATATATATATATATATATATATATATATATATTATAAACCTGTAGAGCAAATATATATTATATATATATAAATATATAAAACATCTATTTTGTGTTTATATATTATGTATATCTGTATACATGCATGTGTGTATGAGTATGTATATATATGCATTCATGTATGTATGTATGTATGTCAGATATCGCACTTCCGGCAACTGTTTAACCTTAGGCGTCTCTCTCTGCCAACACTAAGATACTGAGTACCTTGATCAGAGAATTTATATATGCAGATGATTGTGATCTCTTTGCACACCTCCAGAGTGACATGCAACACTTTATGGATTCTATTTCCAATGCGTTCAGTGCTTTGGGACTGACAATCAGTTTGAAGAAAACTGTCGTCATGTACCAACCTGCTCCGGATAGAGTTTTCAATGAACCCTCCATATACGTATACGGTCAAAAGCTGAAGGTTGCTGACACTTTTGTGTATTTGGGGAGTACTCTGAGTGTGGCATGCTCTCTGGATGCAGAAGTTGGTCTACGTGTTAGTAAGGCAAGTGAGTCATTTGGAAGGCTCAACGACCGTCTTTGAATCACAATGAGGACCAAGGTGAGAGTGTATGCTGCATGTGTACTGTCAGCTTTGCTGTATGCATGTGAGACATGGGTTGCCTACAAACGGCATATCCACAGACTGGAACAGTTTCACCAGCAGTGTCTCAGAAAGATACTCGGTATCAAGTGGCAGATGCATGTGAGTGATGTTGAGGTCCTTGAGAGAAGTGAGTGTCGGAGCATTGAGCGTATCATCCACCAACGGCGTTTGCGAGGGACCGGACACCTCTGTAGAATGGAGGATGATCGAATCCCAAAACAACTCTTGTATGGCGAGCTCTGATTCAAGGATTGTATAAAGGACTCATTGAAAAAAAACTGGTTTGATGATGGCTGACTGGGAGATAGAAGCTCTTGAAAGAAAAATTAGGCGTGGAATGGTGAATGATGGGGTCCATAATTTTGAGGACAGACGCATAGAGCACGAGAAGATCAAACGCGATGTGCGTAACCATGCCCTGGTGTATCTCTCGAAACGATCGGTGTCTCCATTGAATTGAAATGCCCTGAGTGTGGAAAAATTTGCTTGAGCAAATCTGGTCTCAGGAGGCACGTTCGCAGCCATGTTCAAAGAGAACCAGTGAACTATGATCTCCATGGTGTTGTGATGGTTCACAGGCAACCTGATGCAGGACCTCAAGCCAGGGAGATCCATAGTTTTCGTCAGTGTGTGAAGGAGTGCAAGTCTCTAGCAGGCGTGAAAAGCCATATCCGAGCGTCACACATCTGAATCTGACAAGCGATTGCAATACTCTTGGCAGAGTTTGCAGCCATCATGTATGTATGTATGAATGAATATGCGTCCATATTTTTTCATTATCACAGGAGTCATTCATTTCTTACATCTTAGAAAAATATGTGAGTGCACCCCCACATATACATACATACAAATATACATACATACATACATACATACATACACACACACATACACACATACATACAAACATGCGTACATACAAACATACACACATACATACAGATTTACATACATACATACAAACATACATACATGCATACCTTTAAACATACATACACACACACACACACAGATGCACATACATTCCCTATCAAACGTACATATATATATATATATATATATATATATATATATATATATATATATATATATATATATATATATATAAATAAATATATATATATATATATATATATATATATATATATATATATATAAATATATATATATATATATATATATATATATATATATAAATATATATATATATATATATATATATATATATATATATATATATATATATATATAAATATGAATTTCCTTGCGTACCGTTTTGTACCACAGATGCGATCTCACCCTGCCTCGTTAATGTCCTATCGACACCAAAGTTCAACGTTCGGGCGAATAGATTTGAATCCAACCACCAACAACATAGCTGGATGACCGATAATCACACCAAACCGGAGTACTGTGATCCTTGTGATTTCCAGATATACAACCACTGACACTGTTACGAAGACCAGAAAACCATACTCCATATATTGAACCAAGTGATTGATTTGTGCGACCAAAATAACACCAAACGCATATTGAACTAGGAATATTGGATCCTCCGTCAATGTCCGGGTGAGCAAAAATAGATTTCTATCTGCATTGGAATTTACGAACTTGTGCATCTGCTGTGGTGTCAAAAACAAACGCACATGACCGCACAAATAAACAATGGACCATGCCACGTGGCTTGAACCCGTAAGTGAATTGAAGGTTCTGCAACTCTGATACACAGATTATTTATTATTAAGATGTATAAACTTGACATAACTATTATCATCTTATATTCTCTCAACTAATCACACTTGATCATATTTCTCTATCCCGTTTTCTCCCCCCATAATTATTATATTTTTATTATTATTTTAAAAGATCGGTTTTTTTTGCATTGTGTTTTCCCCTCCAAATATTCGCTTATATTTCTTTATATATTCTCTATATATTTTTTTATCTTTATTTTTTTATCTTTATTATTTCCACTCTTATCCTCCTTTATATTTTACCTTATTCTTACTTTTATACCTTATTATAGTGTAATCTTCCCCATGCCTTATTATACACTATTAATTATAGATTATTATTATTACTCTTTTTCCATTTCTAATTACCTCATGTACTTTCTCCTCCGCTATATATATATATATATTGTACGCCCTTTGTGTTTGTGTAGCCTCTGCGCACCCTCTGCACCATACTATCGACGCCACCCCATCTATGGTTCAGCTAACCACCCGACTCCCGGGAATGAATATGACCGCAGCTAGTAAACAAGGACCCACACCCCACCCTCCCGCACCAAAATTAGACTTATCGTCCCCTACTTTTGCTCTTTACTCTCTTTACTCTTTGTTCTTGAATGTTTGGTTGGTAGAGTCCATAACACCAATCAAACCCCTTTTATAGCTCTGACGAATCCTACGGTTACGTAAGGAAGAAACATTGTAAGCCAATAAAAATCTTTTGATGTTGTAGACGCTCTTGTGTTCTTTTTCATATATATATATATACGTTTACATATATGTATTGCATAACTATACACACGCTATCTTTTGAATTTGGTTGCTTAAAAGATAACATGCGATTATTAGTAGAAAATTTCGATAAACACAACCTGTTTTGTTACGGATCTTGTTGCTTTTAATATTCAGATTTATTCATTGCGTTTTAAAAATATTTTTTAATGTTTATACATACGTTTCTTTTTATTTTACAAGCAGACAAATATTTTCGTCTGCAATATGAGAAAATTATACATTAAGCCGTCTACAGGTGTAGCGCTCTTTTTTCTATGTGAGGCTATGTTCATTTGTGTGTACGTGTGCGTGTCCGTTTTTGTGTGTTTGTGTGTTCGTGTGTATGTGTGACTTTGTGTGGTTGTGTGGTTGTGTGGTTGTGTGTTCGTGTTTATGTGTGACTTTGTGTGGTTGTGTGGTTGTGTGGTTGTGTGTTCGTGTGTATGTATGACTTTGTGTGGTTGTGTGGTTGTGTGGTTGTGTGTTCGTGTGTATGTGTGACTTTTTGCTTGTCTCTCTCTGTGTGCAAGTGGATGTGTGTGTGTTTCTTTGTGTGGTTGTGTGTTTGTGTTTATGTTTGTGTGTATGTATGGGTATGTGTTTGCGTGTGTGTGTATGTCTGGGTGCATTATGTGTGTGTGTGTGAGTGTGTGTGGTTTGTATGTTTGTGCGTATGTGTGTGAGTATGTGTTTGTCTGTGTGTATGTGTGTGTGTGTAAGTGGTGAAGATATTCTTCTTACAATCATAAAGTTTTGAGTTCGATTCCCGGATCGAGCAACAATTTGTATCCTTGATCTAAACAATTGCAACATTCGCCGTCGGAATCGATAGAGTTCCATCACTACACGTACTTTAGGAATACTTAGCCACTCTCGCACATTAATTTCAGGAATTAGCTGTTCAAACAACTAGAACACTCATCGTCGAAAACGACGGATGTCCAACACTCGATCATTAATGTGTGTGAAATAGTTTCATTAGATTTAATAGAGCTGAAATCGTACTTTCAGCAAGGCACATGAGGATTATATCTCACTTCTATGACCTAATTTTAAACATTTTATCACAGTTAGATGTCCATGTGATATGAGAATATCCTGTTGACATCATCTCCATCACATGGAAGAAGATATTTTGACAATCATATCCACAATAGTAATTATTTTTTCAAAGTCTAATTATTTTCCTGATTCGGAACATAAACAAAGCTGAAACGGAACCACACACACACACACACACACACACACACACACACACACACACACACACACACACACACACACACACACACACACACACACACACACACACACACACACACACACACACATGTATAGAGACATCTTTTCGTCACGAACGACCATGGGACATGCAACTAGAAAGTTCGTTTCTGTTGCACCAGACCGTGCAAAGTGTTTTGTGAAAGACCAGCAGTCGCCCATGCAAACCGGGCTCTCACCATACTAGTTTGACAAAATAATTAAGGAATAAATGACACTAATAGTGTGAGTGTGTATGTGAGTGTGTGCGTGTATACATCTGTGTGTATGTGTGAATGGGGGTACTTGCGTTGGATCTCCGTTGGTTACGACGATGTCTGTTTCAACAGTTTGATCAACTTTTAAAATTACCATTTAAGTGGCTGAGTATTCCACACACACACAACCGTCTACCTATAACAAATTCTCAGTGAGATTTAGCGTGATGCGCTGAGCGTTAACGTTCAAGTGGCCGAAGGACTAGAGTCCGGAACGTTAAGACCCTCTTCCTTCTATTTCAAGCGTTAAACTAATATATATCTCCTCTATGTACTGTGACGTTTGTTTTGTTATGTTTCTTTACATTTTACACCCCCACACACGCACACACACACGCACAGACACACGCACACACACAAACACACACACACGCACGCGCACACAGACATATAAGATAACAAGATATTGTTTAAGGTAATCCAAGTATTGTACAGCCGACCACGTTATTCTTCACTCTGGGCGAAACACGTGTAAGAGCGATATAAAGATATGTTTTAATGGCTTGTAACTCTTTCATTCACTTATTCATTTGCATATATATATATATATATATATATATATATATATATATATATATATATATATATATGTGAATATAGACATAGAATATTCGAAAATATTCTGTATGTTTATAATAAACATTTTGAAGACCTAATCGCTATAGAATAGAATACGTCACGTATTACAATTATATTCTCGATAAAAGCAAGGGAAGTAATCTACGCGTTTCATTCTTGTTAGAAATCATCAGGACTACATATCCAGTGCTTTTATCGAGAATGACACAGCTAGAGACTTATAGAATACTTAGCTGTGTACAGGAACTGGTTTGAAAGAGCGGTTGCCGGTCCGGCAGAAATTAGAAATTGGAATAAATGCTCTGAAATAGCGATATATATGTGAATATAGACATAGAATATTCGAAAATATTCTGTATGTTTATAATAAACATTTTGAAGACCTAATCGCTATAGAATAGAATACGTCACGTATTACAATTATATTCTCGATAAAAGCAAGGGAAGTAATCTACGCGTTTCATTCTTGTTAGAAATCATCAGGACTACATATCCAGTGCTTTTATCGAGAATGACACAGCTAGAGACTTATAGAATACTTAGCTGTGTACAGGAACTGGTTTGAAAGAGCGGTTGCCGGTCCGGCAGAAATTAGAAATTGGAATAAATGCTCTGAAATAGCGATATATATGTGAATATAGACATAGAATATTCGAAAATATTCTGTATGTTTATAATAAACATTTTGAAGACCTAATCGCTATAGAATAGAATACGTCACGTATTACAATTATATTCTCGATAAAAGCAAGGGAAGTAATCTACGCGTTTCATTCTTGTTAGAAATCATCAGGACTACATATCCAGTGCTTTTATCGAGAATGACACAGCTAGAGACTTATAGAATACTTAGCTGTGTACAGGAACTGGTTTGAAAGAGCGGTTGCCGGTCCGGCAGAAATTAGAAATTGGAATAAATGCTCTGAAATAGCGATATATATGTGAATATAGACATAGAATATTCGAAAATATTCTGTATGTTTATAATAAACATTTTGAAGACCTAATCGCTATAGAATAGAATACGTCACGTATTACAATTATATTCTCGATAAAAGCAAGGGAAGTAATCTACGCGTTTCATTCTTGTTAGAAATCATCAGGACTACATATCCAGTGCTTTTATCGAGAATGACACAGCTAGAGACTTATAGAATACTTAGCTGTGTACAGGAACTGGTTTGAAAGAGCGGTTGCCGGTCCGGCAGAAATTAGAAATTGGAATAAATGCTCTGAAATAGCGATATATATGTGAATATAGACATAGAATATTCGAAAATTTCTAATTTCTGCCGGACCGGCAACCGCTCTTTCAAACCAGTTCCTGTACACAGCTAAGTATTCTATAAGTCTCTAGCTGTGTCATTCTCGATAAAAGCACTGGATATGTAGTCCTGATGATTTCTAACAAGAATGAAACGCGTAGATTACTTCCCTTGCTTTTATCGAGAATATAATTGTAATACGTGACGTATTCTATTCTATAGCGATTAGGTCTTCAAAATGTTTATTATAAACATACAGAATATTTTCGAATATTCTATGTCTATATTCACATATATATCGCTATTTCAGAGCATTTATTCCAATTTCTAATTTCTGCCGGACCGGCAACCGCTCTTTCAAACCAGTTCCTGTACACAGCTAAGTATTCTATAAGTCTCTAGCTGTGTCATTCTCGATAAAAGCACTGGATATGTAGTCCTGATGATTTCTAACAAGAATGAAACGCGTAGATTACTTCCCTTGCTTTTATCGAGAATATAATTGTAATACGTGACGTATTCTATTCTATAGCGATTAGGTCTTCAAAATGTTTATTATAAACATACAGAATATTTTCGAATATTCTATGTCTATATTCACATATATATCGCTATTTCAGAGCATTTATTCCAATTTCTAATTTCTGCCGGACCGGCAACCGCTCTTTCAAACCAGTTCCTGTACACAGCTAAGTATTCTATAAGTCTCTAGCTGTGTCATTCTCGATAAAAGCACTGGATATGTAGTCCTGATGATTTCTAACAAGAATGAAACGCGTAGATTACTTCCCTTGCTTTTATCGAGAATATAATTGTAATACGTGACGTATTCTATTCTATAGCGATTAGGTCTTCAAAATGTTTATTATAAACATACAGAATATTTTCGAATATTCTATGTCTATATTCACATATATATCGCTATTTCAGAGCATTTATTCCAATTTCTAATTTCTGCCGGACCGGCAACCGCTCTTTCAAACCAGTTCCTGTACACAGCTAAGTATTCTATAAGTCTCTAGCTGTGTCATTCTCGATAAAAGCACTGGATATGTAGTCCTGATGATTTCTAACAAGAATGAAACGCGTAGATTACTTCCCTTGCTTTTATCGAGAATATAATTGTAATACGTGACGTATTCTATTCTATAGCGATTAGGTCTTCAAAATGTTTATTATAAACATACAGAATATTTTCGAATATTCTATGTCTATATTCACATATATATCGCTATTTCAGAGCATTTATTCCAATTTCTAATTTCTGCCGGACCGGCAACCGCTCTTTCAAACCAGTTCCTGTACACAGCTAAGTATTCTATAAGTCTCTAGCTGTGTCATTCTCGATAAAAGCACTGGATATGTAGTCCTGATGATTTCTAACAAGAATGAAACGCGTAGATTACTTCCCTTGCTTTTATCGAGAATATAATTGTAATACGTGACGTATTCTATTCTATAGCGATTAGGTCTTCAAAATGTTTATTATAAACATACAGAATATTTTCGAATATTCTATGTCTATATTCACATATATATCGCTATTTCAGAGCATTTATTCCAATTTCTAATTTCTGCCGGACCGGCAACCGCTCTTTCAAACCAGTTCCTGTACACAGCTAAGTATTCTATAAGTCTCTAGCTGTGTCATTCTCGATAAAAGCACTGGATATGTAGTCCTGATGATTTCTAACAAGAATGAAACGCGTAGATTACTTCCCTTGCTTTTATCGAGAATATAATTGTAATACGTGACGTATTCTATTCTATAGCGATTAGGTCTTCAAAATGTTTATTATAAACATACAGAATATTTTCGAATATTCTATGTCTATATTCACATATATATCGCTATTTCAGAGCATTTATTCCAATTTCTAATTTCTGCCGGACCGGCAACCGCTCTTTCAAACCAGTTCCTGTACACAGCTAAGTATTCTATAAGTCTCTAGCTGTGTCATTCTCGATAAAAGCACTGGATATGTAGTCCTGATGATTTCTAACAAGAATGAAACGCGTAGATTACTTCCCTTGCTTTTATCGAGAATATAATTGTAATACGTGACGTATTCTATTCTATAGCGATTAGGTCTTCAAAATGTTTATTATAAACATACAGAATATTTTCGAATATTCTATGTCTATATTCACATATATATCGCTATTTCAGAGCATTTATTCCAATTTCTAATTTCTGCCGGACCGGCAACCGCTCTTTCAAACCAGTTCATGTACACAGCTAAGTATTCTATAAGTCTCTAGCTGTGTCATTCTCGATAAAAGCACTGGATATGTAGTCCTGATGATTTCTAACAAGAATGAAACGCGTAGATTACTTCCCTTGCTTTTATCGAGAATATAATTGTAATACGTGACGTATTCTATTCTATAGCGATTAGGTCTTCAAAATGTTTATTATAAACATACAGAATATTTTCGAATATTCTATGTCTATATTCACATATATATCGCTATTTCAGAGCATTTATTCCAATTTCTAATTTCTGCCGGACCGGCAACCGCTCTTTCAAACCAGTTCCTGTACACAGCTAAGTATTCTATAAGTCTCTAGCTGTGTCATTCTCGATAAAAGCACTGGATATGTAGTCCTGATGATTTCTAACAAGAATGAAACGCGTAGATTACTTCCCTTGCTTTTATCGAGAATATAATTGTAATACGTGACGTATTCTATTCTATAGCGATTAGGTCTTCAAAATGTTTATTATAAACATACAGAATATTTTCGAATATTCTATGTCTATATTCACATATATATCGCTATTTCAGAGCATTTATTCCAATTTCTAATTTCTGCCGGACCGGCAACCGCTCTTTCAAACCAGTTCCTGTACACAGCTAAGTATTCTATAAGTCTCTAGCTGTGTCATTCTCGATAAAAGCACTGGATATGTAGTCCTGATGATTTCTAACAAGAATGAAACGCGTAGATTACTTCCCTTGCTTTTATCGAGAATATAATTGTAATACGTGACGTATTCTATTCTATAGCGATTAGGTCTTCAAAATGTTTATTATAAACATACAGAATATTTTCGAATATTCTATGTCTATATTCACATATATATCGCTATTTCAGAGCATTTATTCCAATTTCTAATTTCTGCCGGACCGGCAACCGCTCTTTCAAACCAGTTCCTGTACACAGCTAAGTATTCTATAAGTCTCTAGCTGTGTCATTCTCGATAAAAGCACTGGATATGTAGTCCTGATGATTTCTAACAAGAATGAAACGCGTAGATTACTTCCCTTGCTTTTATCGAGAATATAATTGTAATACGTGACGTATTCTATTCTATAGCGATTAGGTCTTCAAAATGTTTATTATAAACATACAGAATATTTTCGAATATTCTGTCTATATTCACATATATATCGCTATTTCAGAGCATTTATTCCAATTTCTAATTTCTGCCGGACCGGCAACCGCTCTTTCAAACCAGTTCCTGTACACAGCTAAGTATTCTATAAGTCTCTAGCTGTGTCATTCTCGATAAAAGCACTGGATATGTAGTCCTGATGATTTCTAACAAGAATGAAACGCGTAGATTACTTCCCTTGCTTTTATCGAGAATATAATTGTAATACGTGACGTATTCTATTCTATAGCGATTAGGTCTTCAAAATGTTTATTATAAACATACAGAATATTTTCGAATATTCTATGTCTATATTCACATATATATCGCTATTTCAGAGCATTTATTCCAATTTCTAATTTCTGCCGGACCGGCAACCGCTCTTTCAAACCAGTTCCTGTACACAGCTAAGTATTCTATAAGTCTCTAGCTGTGTCATTCTCGATAAAAGCACTGGATATGTAGTCCTGATGATTTCTAACAAGAATGAAACGCGTAGATTACTTCCCTTGCTTTTATCGAGAATATAATTGTAATACGTGACGTATTCTATTCTATAGCGATTAGGTCTTCAAAATGTTTATTATAAACATACAGAATATTTTCGAATATTCTATGTCTATATTCACATATATATCGCTATTTCAGAGCATTTATTCCAATTTCTAATTTCTGCCGGACCGGCAACCGCTCTTTCAAACCAGTTCCTGTACACAGCTAAGTATTCTATAAGTCTCTAGCTGTGTCATTCTCGATAAAAGCACTGGATATGTAGTCCTGATGATTTCTAACAAGAATGAAACGCGTAGATTACTTCCCTTGCTTTTATCGAGAATATAATTGTAATACGTGACGTATTCTATTCTATAGCGATTAGGTCTTCAAAATGTTTATTATAAACATACAGAATATTTTCGAATATTCTATGTCTATATTCACATATATATCGCTATTTCAGAGCATTTATTCCAATTTCTAATTTCTGCCGGACCGGCAACCGCTCTTTCAAACCAGTTCCTGTACACAGCTAAGTATTCTATAAGTCTCTAGCTGTGTCATTCTCGATAAAAGCACTGGATATGTAGTCCTGATGATTTCTAACAAGAATGAAACGCGTAGATTACTTCCCTTGCTTTTATCGAGAATATAATTGTAATACGTGACGTATTCTATTCTATAGCGATTAGGTCTTCAAAATGTTTATTATAAACATACAGAATATTTTCGAATATTCTATGTCTATATTCACATATATATCGCTATTTCAGAGCATTTATTCCAATTTCTAATTTCTGCCGGACCGGCAACCGCTCTTTCAAACCAGTTCCTGTACACAGCTAAGTATTCTATAAGTCTCTAGCTGTGTCATTCTCGATAAAAGCACTGGATATGTAGTCCTGATGATTTCTAACAAGAATGAAACGCGTAGATTACTTCCCTTGCTTTTATCGAGAATATAATTGTAATACGTGACGTATTCTATTCTATAGCGATTAGGTCTTCAAAATGTTTATTATAAACATACAGAATATTTTCGAATATTCTATGTCTATATTCACATATATATCGCTATTTCAGAGCATTTATTCCAATTTCTAATTTCTGCCGGACCGGCAACCGCTCTTTCAAACCAGTTCCTGTACACAGCTAAGTATTCTATAAGTCTCTAGCTGTGTCATTCTCGATAAAAGCACTGGATATGTAGTCCTGATGATTTCTAACAAGAATGAAACGCGTAGATTACTTCCCTTGCTTTTATCGAGAATATAATTGTAATACGTGACGTATTCTATTCTATAGCGATTAGGTCTTCAAAATGTTTATTATAAACATACAGAATATTTTCGAATATTCTATGTCTATATTCACATATATATCGCTATTTCAGAGCATTTATTCCAATTTCTAATTTCTGCCGGACCGGCAACCGCTCTTTCAAACCAGTTCCTGTACACAGCTAAGTATTCTATAAGTCTCTAGCTGTGTCATTCTCGATAAAAGCACTGGATATGTAGTCCTGATGATTTCTAACAAGAATGAAACGCGTAGATTACTTCCCTTGCTTTTATCGAGAATATAATTGTAATACGTGACGTATTCTATTCTATAGCGATTAGGTCTTCAAAATGTTTATTATAAACATACAGAATATTTTCGAATATTCTATGTCTATATTCACATATATATCGCTATTTCAGAGCATTTATTCCAATTTCTAATTTCTGCCGGACCGGCAACCGCTCTTTCAAACCAGTTCCTGTACACAGCTAAGTATTCTATAAGTCTCTAGCTGTGTCATTCTCGATAAAAGCACTGGATATGTAGTCCTGATGATTTCTAACAAGAATGAAACGCGTAGATTACTTCCCTTGCTTTTATCGAGAATATAATTGTAATACGTGACGTATTCTATTCTATAGCGATTAGGTCTTCAAAATGTTTATTATAAACATACAGAATATTTTCGAATATTCTATGTCTATATTCACATATATATCGCTATTTCAGAGCATTTATTCCAATTTATATATATATATATTTATATATATATATATATATATATATTTATATATATATATATATATATATATATATATATATATATATATATATATTAGAATTGGAGCTCTGAAATAGCAATATATATATGGATGTATATATAATGTATTTTGCAATACACTTTATGCTTAATTAAAAGCATTTTGAAGACCGTAAGCTATTGTTTTAAAGTAGTGACAAATTCACTTACTTTGATCTCAGCAAACAGGGGAGATAAGCCGACAAGGCCCTGTTTCGCTTTGGTTGAAGCTTATCAAGGCTAACTACCCCTCCTGTCTACCGAGATCACTGATGTTATAGACAGAAGGGGTAGTTAGCCTTGATAAGCTTCAACCAAAGCGAAACAGGGCCTTGTCGGCTTATCTCCCCTTTTTGCTGTGATCAAAGTAAGTGAATTTGTCACTACTTTAAAACAATAGCTTACGGTCTTTAAAATGCTTTTAATTAAGCATAAAGTGTATTGCAAAATACATTATATATACATCCATATATATATTGCTATTTCAGAGCTCCAATTCTAATTTTTAATTTCTGCCTGACCAACAACCGCTCTGCATAATCAGCTCCTGATTATTTACTAGATTTCTATAAGAATATAACATCAGTGATCTCGGTAGACAGGAGGGGTAGTTAGCCTTGATAAGCTTCAACCAAAGCGAAACAGGGCCTTGTCGGCTTATCTCCCCTGTTTGCTGAGATCAAAGTAAGTGAATTTGTCACTACTTTAAAACAATAGCTTACGGTCTTCAAAATGCTTTTAATTAAGTATAAAATGTATTGCAAAATACATTATATATACATATATATATATATATATACAGTGGCGGACGGGCCAGGTTGCCAGGTTGCCCAATGGCAAGTGTGGGCCCCAGGACCCATGGTAGCATTGCAAGAGACACAGTAGCATTGCAGGGCCTACTGTAGTATTTTAGGGGCCAATGCTTTGCTTTGCTTTCAAAAAATACCTGAAATCTAAGTGAAAGAATAAAACATTTGGTCAACCAATTCCCCAGGGAATTACTAGAAACCAAAATATACGATGGGGCAAATAGCTGGAATCAGTGGTTGTAAATTCTACTAAATCTAAAGCGTAGTGTATTCATTCACGCATGCAAACATACATATATAGACACAGACACACAAGCATATATATATATCTGAGGGTTCTAAACCCCATTATCAGGCTAAAATTCCTTTAGCCAAAAATACGGTGAAAGCTATTCTATTTTCTAATTTCAAACCTGCTCACTATTTCAAAACATACTTACTTGATATATATATATATATATATATATATATATATATATATATATATATATATATATATATATATATATATATATATATATATATATATATATATATATATATATATGCAGAGGTTTCCTTTATATGACTACTTGAAACTCCTTTAAGAAACTTTTTTTCTTGAAAAACTTACTGAAGGGTTTAAGAAAATCTTTTGAAAATTCCTTTGAAAGATATAGAAAAACTCTATTTTTATATTTTTATATTCTTATATTTTCAAAGTTTTTAATATATATATGCAAATGTTTATATATATGTGGAAAAACATATGTTTTTTTTGTATATATGTGGAGTAACCTATTGTTTATGCTTTAAATATATTCTTAAGAAATTCTTTTTAAATGTTCTAACATTATAGCAAGTAAATTTATGACTTCGTATAAAATAACATAAGGTTCATGTTCTAATTACATTCTTAAGATAGAAAATTTAACTTCTTAACTTTATAGCATTTAATCCTTAGAGTCATCTGAGTTCTTAAAAAATCACTTATAACTTCCTTTACGCTTCTTTACTGTTTTTATAATATAACTAAGTGGTTATTCTTTTGTAAACTCTCGAAAATTTTCCATAAATTTAGAATTATTTGGATGTTTAAAACTTTTGACTTACAACTTTTAATAAAATAAACTATAATATATATTTTTTAATAATTTATAATCCTTAACATACACATCTAAACTAATTATTAAATTATTAAATTAAACATTTAATCAAATTTTTTCAACCTATCATTATAAATATTATAATCAAAACATAACGAATCCTGCATTATAAATATTATTCCTCCACGCTATCCTCATTTCTTCTTTTTTCCTCTCACGTAAATATACTTACGCTGTATTTGTCCTTTGTAACTAATATTTTCTCTCACTTAAAAATATAATTACGCTCTTCACTTCACACTATTTTCACTGTCAAAAATATATATAATCGTTCCTTCTTTTTTTCTTTCTTTCTTTTTTTCTCTCTCCCTCACAACATCACCTTCTTCCAACAGTTTAATTTGAATAAACCGTTATCGTTTCAACCTTTCTGACACTCATTTGCATACTCAATCATAACCTTATATCACCCTCAATAAATCTAATATCTCCACTATCCAGGAAGCTCCAACCGTTAAGGTTGTCTTTTTCAGGGTTTGTCAATATTTATTTATAAAACAAATCTGTATTG
>OZ024743.1:225721506-225741506 GCA_964016885.1 Eledone cirrhosa
CAGATCCACACACACACACACACACACACACACACACACACACACACACATATATATATATATTGAGTGAAAGACCAAAGGTCATTATTGAAAGTCTCTGGATTTCGCAAAATACATAATATTTTTTATTGAAGAAGGTAAGATATTTTTCTGCAAAAATTTGATTGCACTGTTTTGTTCCCATTTATGTATTTTTGAAAATGTCATTTATTCATTATAAAAATTAAATGATAGCATTCTATATGTAGGTAGGCCCTCTTCATCTGGCAACCAATATTTTTAGACCTAGTCTGCCACTGTATATATAATGCCAATCATTGTAAGTTTGGATCTAACTGACATGCAAAAACATATATATAGGAATAAGGTAAGCCCAAATCATAGTAGATTCAAATATCACAAAGAGAAAGAGAGAGAGAAGGGGAGGGGTGAGAAATGAGGTGGAACAGAAATGAAACATGGATTGAAGGTTAAAATATAGTCTAGATAGATGT
Organism: Eledone cirrhosa; assembly: GCA_964016885.1. NCBI lineage: Eukaryota > Metazoa > Mollusca > Cephalopoda > Octopoda > Eledonidae > Eledone > Eledone cirrhosa. The sequence goes on from OZ024743.1 coordinate 225,722,001, forward strand.
GAAACAAAACGAGGATGTAGTTTATGGAACACCCAAATGATTTAGTAGTCGACCTTAAGTAGGAGCAATAACATTATGAAAGACATGTACGATACCGCAATGTTCTGTTTTGAACATTTTGAAAGTAGGTTTATAAGTATGAATTTTCATAAGATTTACGTAGTTGTCGCTGTGGCCTAGCGGTAGGTACTAGAGACGGTGGAGATCCTGTCCTTGGGTTCAATCCTGGTCAAGAGGTACATGTAACCGTTTTCTGTTTTATTTTACAACCAATTGAAAAAAGACTGAAAAAGTTTACCGGGAACCCTACTCAGGACCAGGATCGAACTTCAGACCAGAATCACCACCGTCTATGATTCCACCGAGACAGCCTCAAGAGTATAATGAAAATTGATAATTATAAACCTACTTTCAAAATCAAAGTTAAAAATATGTGGAGTTGTTCATGGCTTTCCTAGAGCTATTAATAATATTTAGGGTAGACTTCTAGTCATTATTGAAAGTCTCTGAAATTCGCAAAATACATAATATTTTTTATTGGAGAAGGTAAGATATTTTTCCGCAAAAATTTGATTGTACTGTTTTATTTCCACTTATGTAATTTTCGAAAATGTTATATATTCATTATAAAAATTAAATGATAGCATTCTATATGTAGGTGGGCCCCTTCTTCATTTCCTGGCAACCAATATTTTTAGATCCAGTCCGCCACTGTATATATATATATATATATATATATATATATATATATATATATATATATATATATATACAGTGGCGGACTGGATCTATATATATATATATATGTGCGTGTTTGTGTGTGTGTGTGTGTGTGTGTGTGTGTGTGTGTGTGTGTGTGTGTGTGTGTGTAAAAGGTAAACAAAAATAACAAAACAAACAATGGGCTTCTATAGAATTTCTGTCAAACCAAATTTCACTCAACTCATAAATATTCTCTTTTTCACTGATTTAGCAAGAAGTATAAATCTCTTCCCCCGGCTTTTTTTCTGAGATTTCCTGTATAGATCAACCGACTGTCCAAAATGTTGGTATCAATGTTGGTATCAATGTTGGTATCAATGTTGGTATCAATGTTGGTATCAATGTTGGTATCAATGTTGGTATCAATGTTGGTATCAATGTTGGTAATCAATGTTGGTATCAATGTTGGTATCAATGTTGGTATCAATGTTGGTATCAATGTTGGTATCAATGTTGGTAATCAATGTTGGTATCAATGTTGGTATCAATGTTGGTATCAATGTTGGTAATCAATGTTGGTATCAATGTTGGTATCAATGTTGGTATCAATGTTGGTATCAATGTTGGTAATCAATGTTGGTATCAATGTTGGTATCAATGTTGGTATCAATGTTGGTATCAATGTTGGTAATCAATGTTGGTATCAATGTTGGTATCAATGTTGGTATCAATGTTGGTATCAATGTTGGTAATCAATGTTGGTATCAATGTTGGTATCAATGTTGGTATCAATGTTGGTATCAATGTTGGTAATCAATGTTGGTATCAATGTTGGTAATCAATGTTGGTATCAATGTTGGTATCAATGTTGGTATCAATGTTGGTATCAATGTTGGTATCAATGTTGGTATCAATGTTGGTATCAATGTTGGTAATCAATGTTGGTATCAATGTTGGTATCAATGTTGGTAATCAATGTTGGTATCAATGTTGGTATCAATGTTGGTATCAATGTTGGTATCAATGTTGGAATCAATGTTGGTATCAATGTTTGTAATCAATGTTGGTATCAATGTTGGTAATCAATGTTGGTATCAATGTTGGTATCAATGTTGGTATCAATGTTGGTATCAATGTTGGTATCAATGTTGGTATCAATGTTGGTATCAATATTGGTATCAATGTTGGTATCAATGTTGGTATCAATGTTGGTAATCAATGTTGGTATCAATGTTGGTATCAATGTTGGTATCAATGTTGGTATCAATGTTGGTATCAATGTTGGTAATCAATGTTGGTATCAATGTTGGTATCAATGTTGGTATCAATGTTGGTATCAATGTTGGTAATCAATGTTGGTATCAATGTTGGTATCAATGTTGGTATCAATGTTGGTATCAATGTTGGTAATCAATGTTGGTATCAATGTTGGTATCAATGTTGGTATCAATGTTGGTATCAATGTTGGTAATCAATGTTGGTATCAATGTTGGTATCAATGTTGGTATCAATGTTGGTATCAATGTTGGTAATCAATGTTGGTATCAATGTTGGTATCAATGTTGGTATCAATGTTGGTATCAATGTTGGTAATCAATGTTGGTATCAATGTTGGTATCAATGTTGGTATCAATGTTGGTAATCAATGTTGGTATCAATGTTGGTATCAATGTTGGTAATCAATGTTGGTATCAATGTTGGTATCAATGTTGGTATCAATGTTGGTATCAATGTTGGTATCAATGTTGGTATCAATGTTGGTATCAATGTTGGTATCAATGTTGGTAATCAATGTTGGTATCAATGTTGGTATCAATGTTGGTAATCAATGTTGGTATCAATGTTGGTATCAATGTTGGTATCAATGTTGGTATCAATGTTGGTATCAATGTTGTTATCAATGTTGGTAATCAATGTTGGTATCAATGTTGGTATCAATGTAGGTATCAATGTTGGTATCAATGTTGGTAATCAATGTTGGTATCAATGTTGGTATCAATGTTGGTATCAATGTTGGTATCAATGTTGGTATCAATGTTGGTATCAATGTTGGTATCAATGTTGGTAATCAATGTTGGTATCAATGTTGGTATCAATGTTGGTATCAATGTTGGTATCAATGTTGGTATCAATGTTGGTATCAATGTTGGTAATCAATGTTGGTATCAATGTTGAAACAAAGTCTATTATGTTATTTGATATCACGAGGGTTCTCGAGAGGGAAAGAACATTTTAATTCTCAATGTGAATTTAGCTCAAAGTTCGGCAGTATATTGTTTTTATTCCTGCCCATTGTATCACAGCGTGTAAGTCAGACAGAAGGCCTATCCGGTTTAATACTCCGTTTATTACTTTCTGAAGTTTAGTCATCTGAATTTTAAAATTTTATTGTTTGATGACGTCTGTGAGGTAATTTATATAAATAACGATTTCTACGATAGGCACAAGGCCAGCCATTTGAGGAGAGGGGAAAGTTGATTAAATCGACCCCAGTGCGTTATTGGTGCTTTATTCTATCGACCCTTTAAGGATGAAAGGCAAAGCTCAGAACGTCATTATATAAATAATGATTTCTACAATAGGCACAAGGCCAATAATTTGGGGGGAGGGTAAAGTCGATTAAATCGACCCCAGTACGTTACTGGTGCTTTATTCTATCGACCCTTTAAGGATGAAAGGCAAAGCTATCCTCGGCGGGATTCGAACTCAGAACGTCATTTATATAAATAATTGTTTCTACTTTAGGCACAAGACCAGCAATTAACCAGTACATTACTGGTACTTTATTTTATCGACCCCGTAAGGATGAAAGGCAAAGTAAACCTCGGCGGGATTTGAACTCAGACCGTAAAGGGACGTAACTATGCTGGAAAGCATGGCGTCCGACTCTCTACCGATACTGCCAATCCACCGCCCTAAATAATGAAGAGACATGAGTCGAACGCAGTGTCCTGTGGAACACCATTAACGACTTTTTCTGTGTTTAAGTGCTCTCTTCCGCTCAAAATATGCTTGGTTCTGTTCACCAGGAAACACTTAATCCATTCAAGTAGCTTTCCACGAACGCTATTGTTAGATAGATTTATATTTTTCCAGTTCTGGTATTCGACTCTGTCGAAGACCTTTCCGCGTCAATGTATACGTTAATCGCATTGGGAGGGGGCTGATACACACAAAATTAGAATACACAGCAAACCCCCCAATTTTACACATCAATGTTAGTTTCGCGCAAGTAAATGGAATTGAAAACTTATACATACAGGTATTAAATTGAAAAATTCTAACCATCCTAAAATGAAAAAGCCCAGCTGAGGGTACAAATAAATTGCTACGGCTGTCGCTGGTGACCCCCTCCCTGCAGGGCACTCGTGGATGTCGGCTCCTTTGACTCTCATTAAATCCGGTCCTGTGCAGCGGCGCAACAAGAGTATAGCAAGCATCGCACGTGACATGGGCGCCACTTCGTCAGAAAGTGAAAAACGAAACTACTTTAGATGTATAAACTGTCTTTGATTATCACCGGTGCGAAGCACTACGGTTGCTGGAAAGATGGGTGTCAGATGTTTGGGCAGGATCACAATTTCCATGGGGGTTATCAACCCTAACACCTCTGAGTGTATGTATGTGTTCGGACGTGGTGTATATGTATATATTTATTTACCGCACCATATGTTACATACACATACAGCAACATATTATAGAATTTAGTCGAAAACAATTAGTTCCATTAAAACACGAAACTTAAAAAAAAAGTGACAAACAAAACGAAACTAGGTTAAATAACAAGTGTATTTGTTTTCATAAGGAATATCACATAAGGAATATCACATTTATCTCCCTTGAATACTATGGCTGTATCGAAATATGTGTGTGCTTGCACTGTGAGAAAAAACACATATACGTTACTGTTACACGAATGTGGCAACCAAGGGAGTTAAATCTTTAACATTTAACGTAGTTAATTCCCTTTACAGAAAATATTTTGGTCATTACTTGTAAACTGTCACACAAGGCGGCGAATTGTCAGGGACGTTTGAACGCCGGATAGAATGCTTTGTGGTATTCTTTCTTGATCTCTGTCTCTGAGTTCAAGTCCCGCCGTAGTCAAGTTTTCAAAAATTGATAAAAATGTACTAGTTAAGTACTGCGGATAAATTTGTATCTTTCTCACTTCCTCCTTTTCCTCTTCAAACACACCTCTCTCTCTCTCTCTCTCTCTCTCTCTCCCTGTCTCTCTCTCACACACACACACACACACACACACACACACACACACACACACACACTGTCATTTTCATACATTCACGCCTTCACAAATACACAATATTAGATACAGACAATCACAAAGACACATACACAAAGCTCCTCTCCCTCTCCCCTCTCTCTCACACACATATACAACATCTCTACCTCTCCCTCACACCCACTGTGTCTTTTCTCTCTCTCTCTCTCTCTCACACACACACTGCACCCCCTCTCTCTTTCACACACATTGCACCTCTCTCTACATCCCCCCTCTCTCTCCCACACACTGCACCTCTCTCTCTCCCCTCTCTCTCTCTCACACACACTGCACTCCCCTCTCTGTTTCACACACACTGCACCTCTCTCTCTACCCCCCTCTCACACACACTGCACTTCTCCCCCCCTCTCCCCCCTCTCTCTCTCCGACACACACACTGCACCTCTCTCTCTACCCCCTCTCTCTCTCTCACACACACTGCACCTCTCTCTATCCCCCTCTCTCTCTCTCACACACACTGCACTCCCCTCTCTCTTTCACACACACTGCACCTCTCTCTCTACCCCCCTCTCTCTCACACACACTGCACTTTCTCCCCCCCCCTCTCTCTCTCTCACACACACTGCACCTCTCTCCTCTCTCTCTCACACACACTGCACGTCTTTCTCTCCCCTTCACACACAGCCAAAGTGCCTTTCTTCTGTTTCTCTGACACGCACTCATATACAGCGCCTCTCCCTCACACATACATTGTCCCACCCCTCGCTCTCTTCCACACACTGTACCCCTCTCTCTATGTATGTGTGTGTCACGTGTCATTACGAACCTAGGGAACATACATCAAAAGTCTCTAGTAGTGTCTCTTTCATTGCGTCTCCTCGTATAATGCATCGAATCATGCGCATGCGCAGTAGTGTCAAGTCTTGGACATGCGTATTAGTACCGGGTCTTGCCAACGCGCACTCACCTCAGGTCTAGCTTCAGTTTTGGGGTATGCGCTATGTAGTCAGGTTTTGAGCATGCGCACTAGCATCGCAGCCTGCATGTGCGCATTCCCCTCGAGCCTAGTGCATGCCCAATAGAGTCGGGATTTGAACTTTCACACTAGCACAAGACTATATGCACCAGGAACTGCAACGAATCTTGAGCCTGCGCACTCGCATCTTATCAACGTTTGGACGGAGATTTAAAACCTAAACACGAACCCCAACCATCCAGCTATCTAACTAAATATGATATCTAGATTTCCCAATCGCTCATCAACTAGCCATAATTCTACAGATAAGTTTTAATATATTCATGGCTAATTTCTTTATTATTCGTTAAATGTTTTCTTGAAGAAAATCATTTTTCTACACAAAAGTCGTCCACTAATTCCACTTATTATCCTGACCCTGTTTCGCTCTTAAAGTCCAGCCACATACTTTCATTGCTATTTTCCGGTCGATGAACCACATACACATCTTGCCACATATTGACGAATGTTTTCGCTAATTGCCCCTTCGATGGCATATGGAAGACTTCTATGTTTTTTGTTTTACAGAAACCGGAGTACAACAAGTTTTTTCTTGCCGTTTCCTCAAAGAATTCTCAAAGCAAAGAAACACTGTCATTTTTTACATATCTTTCTTTCGATCGACCAGCATTACCTCCAATTTCTCGAGACAGTGAAGGAAACGTTTGATGAGTTGAGCAAATATATTTTAAATTAAGATGTGCACTGCACCAATACAGCAACTGCTGGAGGTGATTCATGTTTATATTTCACTCAGACTTGTAATGCTACCTATGCTGTTTCTTATGTTATAAATTTATCGCTATACATATTTGTATTTTAAAAAACGTAAATATCTGATCATATCATAACATTTTGCGCCTTCAATTATCATAAATATTACAAGAAGCTTTATAGAATCACAAGCAAAAATGTTACAAAAATGTTACAAAAATATAATATATAAATTTATATTTATATCTCTATCCAGCCATCTCTTTTCTAACTACCCACGCTTTATATATATATACATATAGAAGTAGTATCACAGTTAGTTCACCATGGTGAACTAACCGTTGTGATACTACTTCTACAAAACTCGTCCCATGGACTGAGTGCTCTACTACTACAGATATAACCCTCCAGTGTTCTACTATTATATATATATATATATATATATATATATATATATATATATATATATATATATATATATATATATATATATATATATATATATGTATATGTATATATATGAGATGCACCAAATATACGGATGTCACCAAAGACAAATACAATATATACTTCAATGCGTATGCTTGAGTGAATGCCTGTGTGTGCATGCATTTATCTTCCTGCTAGTGCGCAATTACAATACCCGACACTCATGCGCAAGAACCCTCACCCCGACCTAGTTCCAGCAGCTTTTCACGGGTCATCATTGATGTCTGCGGCCGAGCATTAACATGAAGAAATCAAACACCACGATGGTGTGGGTGCACCTGTGCGATTGTCGCCGCTAATCTGTCAAGTTGTTGGCAATAGCTTTCAGAGTTTCTGCTGGTGATCAGTGGGAGCAGTTTGGAGTGGATGACACCTTTCCAGACGGTCAGTAAGGCCTTGTGAGGTTGGATGCCACAATCGTTTGCGCTTGACATTAATGTAGACACACCATTTTTTGATCACCAGTGATAATGAAACGTAACCAGTTGGTTGTGCGATGGTAGGAGAGCAGAAAGGTCGCAGCTGCCGCCCGATATTTATGATTATGGTCAGTTAGATTGTGGGGGAACTCATTGGTCCAGCTTGTACACCTTCCCTAAAGAATGCAAGTAATTGAGGGTGGTTGTTTACAATGCCCCAAGCAATTCGGAGATTTGACGTGATGTCTGGCGTGGGTCGGCTTTCACTAGTTCACGCAGTTGCTCATCATTGAAGTCAGATGGACGTTCTGCGCGAAGTCGATCATTAAGATTGCAATAACTGGAACGAAAGCGTGCGAACCAGTCCCTGGCACTGCGTTCAGACAAGGTGTGTGGCCCAAATGCATTGTTAATGTGACGACTCAATGCTGCTGCGTTTAGGCCAGATTTGAAGTCATAGCACGAGTAGGTAATTAAAAGAAGAATGAAAATTCAAGTGATAGAGTAAATTTGAACTTAGTTTAAAGTGCAATGCCGACATTCATGTACCTTCTGCTGTGCAAGTACTAAGGTGTGGTTATCTGTGTGCAGTAGACTCAAGGCAGTTCCAATAAAAAACTGAGTAAATGCTTTTCTTGTTTTGAATTGAGGTAGATTTCCAGTTACCAAGAATGTTTCAAAACTAGTATTATGTCGACAGTACTCAAATCCCGTGTTTTCGGGCCATTCGTATACGGTTTGCATCTTTCAAGAATTTTCCATATGACTCTATAATTGGAGTTAGTGTATTTTAATAACCAGATATCGATGGAAAGCTTAGTCACGTGTCGTCTTTCATGTTGATCACGTGGTTATAATAGTATGTCTTAAAATTTCCTTCTGTGAATTTTATATAGAGTATGATATTATTGAATTCGTTGCGATTAAATTGCTCAATTTCTGCTTGGTAAATAATGAAGTTAGCATTGCAGAGTCTGTTCTGTGGACAGGTATTAATGTTTCTGTAAAAGCAGGTGTAATGGTAGGTGTGCAGGACAAAAGATGTTTCTCGTTGGTGGTGCAAGTAAAGTTTATTAAGTTGTACTACAATTCAAAATCTATATCTGTAACCAGCCAATAACATTTATGTATATAAACGGAGATAGGGAGAGACATACATAAATACATGAGGCACTCCATCGGTTACGACGATGAGTGTTCTAGTTGATCCGATCAACTGAACAGCATGCTCATGAAATTAACGTGCACGTGGCTGATCATTCCAGAGACACACATAACATAGTTGTCAGGGAGATTCAGTGTGACACAGAATGTGACAAGATTGGCCATTCGAACTATAGGTACAACTCATTTTTGCCAGCTGAGTTGACTGGAGCACCGTGAAATAAAATGTCTTGCTCAAGGACACAACGCGCCGCCAGGAATCGAACTCTCAACCTAACCATTGTAAGCCGAATACCCTAACACAAAGCCACATGCCTTCACAACATACATACATGCATACACACGTACGTACATACATGATGGCTGCTCCCTCGTTATCGAGTATGGCCATCGCTCAACATAACATTATTAATAATTATTAATTAATTCTATCGTGCAATGCCTGTGTGTGAAGATTTTTTTTCAAGTGAGGAATGACTGTGCACTGAGCCAATCTCACTCTCTGAGCGACAGTAGCTATAACCCCCCAAAAAGAAAAGGTCAACATCATCGGTAAATACTGAGACGCAGTTATCCCAGTTTATCTCGAGTTTATCCCAGTTTATCCCGAGTTATCCCAGTTTCTTGAGTTGCCTTCTCCGAGAAGAATGCCCTGACAAAGGTCAGGGGTCCTTCACTCCCAGTGGTTTAACCGCACGATCGGGTATCCAGCCCGATTATTTCTATGTCCCCACGCATATACATACACATGCACCCATGAATACTACACACACACACACACACACACACACACATATATATATATATATATATATATATACATATATATGTACACATGTATATACGTATTTACACATTTTTGGATGGTCGTTGACTCTTATGAGTTCTTCCGCCCTTTGTCAGGTTTTGTTTTTTGTCCTGCAGGGTGTCCAAAATCACCCTCCTCACCAATTAAAATTGGTGGGTTGCCAGTTTAGTCGCCGACGACCCGACCATGCGACAAGTTGTACTGGGTTACATATTACCAGTAGCACTCAAGAGTGACCCGACAGACACACATATATATATACATGGTGGCTGCCAACTCGTTTTCGAGTACGGCCACTACTTTATATCCATGTAGGAAAACCCCTACCGTTGCGCTGAACGAGTGTGACTTTTTAGTCCAGCCAGCGACTTGAAAACTCTGGCACAAACACTACACCTGTGACAATTATTGACACATAGTGCCATGGTACCATGTGACGACAAGTGCAGAGAGATCTCCAGATATAAAGCAATGCCTGTGCCGTGAAGCTTTTATAGTGAGCAAAGGAACTGCACAAAGCCAGTCCCACTCTCTTAACCAAGATGATATTTACCAAAAAGAAGAACAAGTCAACATCATTGGATACCATCAGAGTTGCAGGTGTTATATCAGAGTTTTCCTTCTCCTAGAATTCTGCCTTGACAAAGGCTAAGGGGTCATCTCTCCCGGTGATTTTGGATGGCCATTGACTCTTAAGAGCTCCTTTGCCCTTTGACAGGTTTTGTTTTTAGTCCTGCAGGATGTCCAAAGTCACCCTCCTCACCAAGAATCCTTGGTGGGGTTGCCAGTTTAGTCGCCAAAGACCCGACCATGGGACAGGTTGTACTGGGATACATGTCACCAGTAGCACCAACTGGTGACCTGACCATAATATATACATACATATATATATACATGCACAACTTAATATATATTTAAATTAACTACCAACACCAGTGCTAATAATATGCGAATTAGCATTTCCATTAGTAAGTATTAGGGTGTATACACCAACCTCGCAATAATGTGGTTGTTTGGTTGATGTACACACCTTCTGACGAAGATATCAATTAGATGTGAAAGTCGATTAAAGTGTTTATCATTTTTTCAATTTAGAGGAAATGCCTATCTCTATGGTATGTCTATATGTCTATTTACTAAAAATGCGTTATTTACGCAGTCTCGGATACCTTTATTCTGTATATATACAGATAAAACATCGTTGTACCGTTTGGCTGTTTAGCGCACATCTTTACTCAAACACACACAAATATACACACGCACACACACATACACACACATACACACACGTACACACACACACGGACACATACACACACATACAGACACGCGCGCACACACACACACAGACACGTGCACACACGTATACTCACATGCGCACACACACATACACACACGGACACACACACACATACACACAGACATACAAGCGCACACACACACATATACTCACACGCGCACACTCACATATACACACTCATAAACTCAGATATATGAAGGCCTATCCAACCAATAAATATATTGTGTACATACATACACACATGTATACATACATACACACATATATACATACATACACATCTGTTTCTTGCAGTGTCCATAAATTAATGATAAATAATATGAATATAATATGAACCGTATATTATTTCATCACCCCAAAACAGGACATACACTATCATATTTTTTTCATGCTCAACTGAGTTTGATGAGAACCGTTTTTATCACCGATCATAAATAATTTCGTTTGTTTAAGTTATTTTGTTTTCTTTCTGCAAACTTCATAATGCCACGAACAGCGAGCGAATCCTCTCCCTGCTCTACAAACAACACCCGCCTCCAAAAAGAAAGAAAAAATGTCAGCCCAATTCCGATATTAAATAAATAAATAAATAGGTGATGGTATGGCTGTCAGGTTTAGGGGGTTTCTTCGGAACCACTTGGTTCTGAGTTCAGTCCAGCTGCATACGTCACTTCGTTTGACTGTCTTCTACTGTAGCCTCACGTTAACTAATGCCTTATGAGTGGACTCTGGTAGAAGGAAACTGTTGCCGAAGCCAGTCTTGACGACGAGCCTAACATCATAATGATGCCTTTTAGCTAATAATGGTAATCGATATTATTTCCTGTCGGTTCGAAACATATCTGTATACGCCTTAAGAATTGGTATTTACCATTTTCATGTAAGTTCATTTTTCGGCAGAGCTGTTCTACTAGAGAACGGATCGCAAGTGGCGGATAGCGATACGGTCACTAGATATAATGGATAGTTGCGGTATAAGCGGGCTCCTGCTGGACGAATAAGCAATCTCGGACCAACTGTGGTAAACTACTAGGTGATACCTTTAGCTCCCAAGAAAACTCTCGCAACCCAGCTATATAGATACTACGAGACGAATAAAGTCCGCCTCTTAAGAATTCTAGTCTTTGTGGTTTTGAGAAAAGTACCTGATTGGTGATTGATATGAATAAGACCACCAACATTGTAATATGGTTATAGGCTAGAGAAACGATCATATTGTATCGTCCTTTGAGCAGCTGTCAGAATGAGTAATGAATTTTATCCCATTGGAATGGAGGATTTACTTCAGGCTAAAAGATAGGTACATGTAGGTGGTGCAAGTTTATGCACCAAACAAAGAATCTGAATACAGATTCTTCCTTGACGAAGTCACTGCAGTGTATCCTAATGGGAGACTTCAATGCACACGTTGGCACTGACCATCTGACATAGAAAAGAATGATTGGAAGAGACGGTGATCCCGATAAAAATGTAAATGGAGAGGCCTTATCAGACTTCTGTTCTAGCAATGGGCTATTATGAAAACCTTCTTCCAACACAAAGGCATCCATAAATATACATTATGGTATTTCAATATTTATAGGCCAAAAATTATTTTATTAGAATCACCTCATGTCGTTCCCGATCTAAATATAAATAGAGAGGACTTATTAGATCTGTTCTAGCAATGGGCTCTCTAATATGAATATCTTCTCGTATTTTTGCCCGCATAACTTTTAATGGATTCAGGGCACAATCAATATGAGGTTATTCCAACAAGAACATTTCCTCCTATAAATATGAAACACTACGAAACAATCGAAGTTTTCACCCGTATTTCACCAATAATTTTCTTTGAAAGATTTTCAAATATTTGCTTTGAAATTTTGTTGAAGATTTTAAAGGTTTTCTCAAAAATATTTCTTCAAAATTTTTGAAAAAATCTTCAAAGCTCACTTAAAAATGTTTCTCAAAATTTTTCAAAGATCTTCATCTCGTATTTTCGCCTGTGTGTCTTTTATGTGAAATATATTTAGGGCGCATTTGACATGAGGTGATTGTAATAAAATAATTTTTTGCCTATAAATATTGAAATACCATAATGTATATTTATGGACGCCTTTGTGCTGGAAGAAGGTTTTCATAATAGCCCATTGCTAGAACAGAAGTCTGATAAGGTCTATCCATTTATATTTAGATCGGGATCACCGTTTCTTCCAATCATCCCTTTCCATGTCAGGTGGTCAGTGCTAATATGTGCATTGAAGTTTCACATTAGGATGCACTTAGTGATTTCGTGTGATTTGGAAAGGTGGCATAAACACACACACACACACACACACACACACACACACACACACACACACACACACACACACACACACACACACACACACACACACACACACACACACACACACACACACACACACACACACACACACACACACACACACACACACACACACACACATATATATATATAAAATTAAAAATGCGAGGAAAGAATAGACAAATAATTACCTATTTTTTCTTATATACATACATACATATATATATATATATATATATATATATAGAGAGAGAGAGAGAGAGTGAAAGAGAGAAATAGCTTCTACAGAACTAGAACTATTGATTTCCTGTTGAAGACATTTCTATATTAAATATTTATACTCTGTTATGTATTGAGTACCTTACTTACTGTGGTTAACCCCGATTGAACCCGGGATACATACATATATGGTGGCTGCCAACTCGTTTTCGAGTACGGCCACTACTTTATATCCATGTAGGAGAACCTCTACCGATGCGCTGAACGAGTGTGACTTTTTAGTCCAGCCAGCAACTTGAAAACTCTAGTACAATCACTACACTTGTGACAATTATTGACACATAGTGCTGGGCCCATGGTACCATGTGACGACAAGTGCAGAATTATCTCCAGATATAAAGCAATGCCTGTGCCGTGGAGCTTTTATAGTGAGCAAAGGCACTGCACAAAGCCAGTCCCACTCTCTTAACCAAGATGATATTTACCAAAAAGAAGAACAAGTCAACATCATTGGATACCATCAGGGTTGCAAGTGTTATATCAGAGTTTTCCTTCTCCTAGAATTCTGCCTTGACAAAGGCTAAGGGGTAATCTCTCCCAGTGATTTTGGATGGCCATTGACTCTTAAGAGCTCCTTTGCCCTTTGACAGGTTTTGTTTTTAGTCCTGCAGGATGTCCAAAGTCACCCTCCTCACCAAGAAAACTTGGTGGGGTTGCCAGTTTAGTCGCCAAAGACCCGACCATGGGACAGGTTGTACTGGGATACATGTTACCAGTAGCACCAACTGGTGACCTGACATACATATATACATACATATATACATACATATATATATATATATATATATATATATATATATATATATATATATATATATATATATATATATATATAAACACACACACACACATATATATATATATATATATATATATATATATATAGTTAAATAAGATAACAAGGACGATTGGTTACTCCTTCATTACGTTTATTGGTTGGTGACGCGCGTTTCGCCACTGACCAGCTCAAGGTTCGATCTGTATGGATCTGACCTGATTCTGTAATCAGCGGCTCGTCAGACCCCTTGTAATGTTAATAGAATATATATATAGATATAAAGAAATCGAATAAAATTATATTATTATTTTAAAGGGCGGGGGATTGGCAATAAGGGCAGTATCGGTAGGGGGTCGGACGCCATGCTTTGCAGCATAGAGTTGCGGCCCTTTGCAGTCTGAGTTCAAATCCCGCCGAGGTTAACTTTGCCTTTCATCCTTACGGGGTCGATAAAATAAAGTACCAGTAATTCACTGGATAATTGCTGGCCTTGTGCCAAAAGTAGAAACAATTATTATTTTAAATGTATGTTCCACCCCATAAAAAAAGCAACACTTAATAATAATTGTTTCTACTTTCGGACTATATATATGGGTGGGTGTATGCATACACACATATGTGTGTATATATATATATATATATATATATATATATATATATATATATATATATATATATATATATATATATGTGTGTGTGTGCGTGTGTGTGTGTGTGTATATACAACATATATACATACACAACACACACACACACACTAGCATACCCATATATAATGTCACGTGCTACCATTGCCCTAAACTCTCTTTAGCAAGAATCAATGACGTGTAAAACAAAATATGTTATAGATGGTTGGAGAAAGGATGGACGTGTTGTTGGGAGATAAGGGAGGGTGGTGTGTGTGTGGAAAGATGGGTAGATGGTATGAACTTCCGAATGCCTGTCTTACTCCGTTTACTTTCTCATTCCATCAGCACCCCCGGGCTACTATTTGCTAATGGAACGGCTACGAATATCTATCTATCTATCTATCTATCTATCTATCTATCTATCTATCTATCTATCTATCTATCTATCTATCTATCTATCTATCTGGAATGAACACATGTGTTAAACTTGCTCGGTAAGTTTTGTTTAAATTTCTTTAGAAATTCGTCATTGTGAACTTTTATTTTTATACCAATTTGTAGAGGGACTGACAGGTCAAATTTTGATCTGGTCAGTCTCCCAAAATATCGTGCCCCATCTAACATATTTTTGCAAAACACTTCAATTTTTTAAAATGGCCGAAGCAAAGGCACCTACTCAATACAAGAAAATGAGAAGGGAAAGCCATGCTTACTTGACCAGCAGTAGCAGACATGGACAAAGGAATGCCAACATTATCGCCTCAACATTTAGAAGAGGCCATGCTTCAGTTGCTTACAAGCAACTGATGCATGTTCCTCTTCTAAAGGCGAGTTCAGTTGCTTACAAGCAACTGAACTCGCCTGACGTCACAAACACCACATGTATCCACACACAGAAGGAAGTGTAGCAAATACTAACACCACAACAAGCAACAACAACAACACAATAAATGAGAACAACAACAATACAACAAAAGGAATCAGCAGCAACACAACGAATGAGACCATCATCACCACCACCAACAACAACAATAACAAAATTTCATTTGCAGCAGCCGTTGCTAAGCAACAGGATTTTAAATATTACCCTATGGATATTTCCCAAAAGTCCCAATATTTGGAAGAAGCTTCCAGCTATGAGACGTTTGAGGGAGACACCCCACATATACACATACCCCCACAAGTAAGAGAGATGACACAGAAAAAGAAACTAATCTATAGATCAGTTGACAGCGTTAACAAAAAACCCATAACGCTCCCAACAAGCACTATCGAAGCTGCACTAAAAGATATCAAGCCAGACGTGGCATACCTCCAAAGAGCTAAACAGTATGGAAGTGTGTCAATGCTCTTTAAGAGCGAAACTCTGGCTCAAAAACACTCGGTTCACCCAATAAAAACGGATCAACACATCTTCTTTCCCACATACATGGGAAGAAGATCATATAAAATAAAAATAACCAGGATCCCAGCAGAGGTCAACATATGGTGGATCCTACGCTGCATCCTGAAGAAGGATGAGGACCCCCCCCTATCTGTAGATAGGACAGACCGGAATAACTGGTTTGGAGCCTGCTTCGAGGTTCGGGTACAAATGAGCTAGAGAGAGTTGAGAAAATCCCGGACAAGATCGTTCTTGAGGAAGATGTCATCTCCATTTTAGTGGAGGGGAAAAGACCTCAGTGCCATAAGTATGGGAAAACTACACACTTAAAGGCCTTTTGCCCTCTATTAAACAAACTGAGGACAAACAAGGTGTTATTACCAACACCAAAACCCCAACATCAACACCTCAAACCAAACACAACACAAAAATCTGCAACATCCCCTCCCACACCACCACAGACCAGACACGACCACACAAAATCCCACTGAAAAACCCTCCATTGGCTCCTCCCTCCCTGTCAAATACTTTCATAAACACCTGCACAAACACTCCACCACACAAAATACCCCTCCCATCTACCCCTGATTCAGAAGTCTCAGATACGGGAACCTCTACATCTCCAAGTGAGAATGAAGAGGAACCCAAAAAATCCAAAAAACAAAAAAGAGACAAAAAAAACAAAACACAAAAACAAAAACATCTACAGAAAACACGCACACACACAACCCCACAATAAACACACCGCCACAAACGACAAACACACGAACAACACAATCACCACCAACACAACCAAACACTTCACCAACAAAACAAACACCCACACCACCACAATCACAAACTCCAACCACAAAAAGAAAACTACAAACAGGAACAGCACACATAAAAAAACAAAACACATTACACATACATAAAAACAACAAACAAAGAATTGATAGACACTGTCCAGAAGGACCCTACTATCCAAACGGAAAGGAGAACCTTCCCCACTAACGACCCACCCCCAAACCTCAAACTGATCAGGGTAACAACCCTACAACATGAAACATTGAAAGGGACCTTCCCACATGATGTGGGCCCCCTTGCCAAAAAACCCTTAATCGTGTCCTGCTAAAAGGATTCCCTCCCTCCCCAAACACCCCCAATCTGGACATGGAGATCGAACAACCCGACCTCCAGGAAACGAAAAGGTAAGTGTTCCTGCCTTTTCTCTCCCTAACTCTTCTTCACCAACATGGCGACTATACAAGTTGGATGTTTGAATGTACGTGGCCTGGGCATGCCCTGGAAACAGGGCCAGCTTTTAAATGATCTCAGGTCACATTGTATAGATGTGATAGCCATAACCGAGTCCAGGATTCACGACAGGCAGCAGCTAACCCTCATGTTCGATGACTTTGAGATCTACGCATCTCTCTGTCAGCCAGGAGGTGGAGGGGGAGTTGCTGTTCTGTTTCGAAAAAATTTGGATCTCAAAGCACAAACGATTCACTTGGACCCAGAGGGCAGCTTGGTGGTCCTGGACGTGAATGGTAGTGAAGGTGGAGCTTTCAGACTGGTGGCCGTATATGCCCCGACTGGGACATCGCGACCAGAGTTCTTCAAGCGTCTGGAGCCATTCCTGGGAACGTCTCGCTCCTTAGTGTTAGCGGGGGACTGGAATGGCATCTTAGATGCACGTTGGGACTATGTAGGAGCTTGTGATAATAGAGGGGAGGGGGGGGGGGGGTGTAATAGCCTCACAAATCTCATCAGCCAATTCCAACTGGCTGATAGATATCGACTAGACTTCCCAAGTGCACCATCGATACTTGGAAGCGGTTCTCAAGGTGGCCGGTTTCGGTCCCGTTTTCAGAGGCTGGATCGAGGCGATGCACACCAGCATTTGCTCGAGGGTTAATGTGAACGGCTACCTATCGGAGCCGTTCGCAATCACGCGTTCCAGTCGACAGGGATGCAATCTCTCCTCCATTCTGTATGTATTGACTCTAGAGCCACTACTGCGGAAATTGGAGCTGTTGCAGGGCATCCCTCTAGAACCGGGACTGCGTAAAGCGGCGTCGGCTTATGCCGACGACGTGGCGGTAATGGTGTCGAGCACCTCGGAAATCGGGGTGATCGGCAACTTACTGAAAGAATACGAAACGCTGACGGGAGCAAAACTAAACCCGGAGAAGTCTGTCGGTTTGCAACTCTGTACATGGAGAGGCAAACCGATGACGTCCGACAGCGTCGTTTGACGCTGGACGGACGGACCAGTGAAATTGCTCGGGGTCTGGTTCGGTCCAGACCTCCAGGTGGAGAAAAACTGAAACGAGGTCACGGCCAAGGTGTTTGCGCTCACCCAGAAGTGGGCAGAGTGCAAACTGTCCTTGAAAGGTCGAGCGGAGGTGGCGAACACTTTCATAGCGTCCGTCATCTACTATCGCTTGAATGTCGTGCCTTGTCCCCGTGAACACCTACCCAAGATGGAACGCATGCTCTTCCAGTTTCTGTGGAAGAAGCAGGCTCCGCTGGTGAGGAGATCCGTCTACTGTAAGCACCCTTCCAACGGAGGGTGGGAATGCTGTGGCTGATGCTGCGCAAACATGCGCTGAGGCTGCGGCATCTTCAGGTATTCCTCACCAACCCCCAACCGGTTTGGGAACCGTTTGTGAAACAGGCCTTCCCGCAGCTCGTCTCGCTTACGGAGCTGCAGTCCTGGGTCAAGAAAAGACCGAAAACGATGGGCGCCTGGCACATTGAATGAGCCCAGGCGCTCACAGTCCTCTGGCAAGCGGGCACAGCAATCAGTGGAGACTCCACTTCGACATTCTATAGAGGGATTGTACGTTACAAGGGCGACGGCATGCTCGAAGAGACTCTGGGCGTCGAAGACCATGAGATCACCAGTCTGTTTGGTAGGACTTTCCGCCCGGGACCTATGGACAACTTCCAGAGGTCCCTGGCCTGGCACTGCTACCGAGGAGCTCTACCAGTTCGTGACAAGATCTACAGGCACGGACGCCCCGGCAGGGATCCTTCCAAGAGGTCGTGTCCAAGATGCGTGCAGGACATTGAAACCGTCCTGCACGCAATTGTACATTGCCCGGGCGTAACCGACATGTGGAACTACGCGGAACAAGTGCTGTCGCGTATGGGACAAATCCAGTTGACTGCCGAGTCCATAGTAAGGATCAAACCGCCAACTTCTTTCAAAAACGAAAGAGAGGCGGTTTTCCTCTGTATAGTGGCTATGGTGAAAGAGGTTATATGGTGGACGAGATTGAGA
>OZ024743.1:225746506-225774006 GCA_964016885.1 Eledone cirrhosa
TTGATCTTGTCGATCTTGTTCATCTTATCAATACTCCCAGGGCCGCAGCGTGGACACTCCTATCTTGACCCCATTAGAGAGCTAAAGTTCTTGGATAGTATGGGAGATAGCGGAACAAAGTAAACTGTCGTGAAACAGATTAAGGAAAATGGAACCGATCAAGCTGCAATCCCTTCTGAGAGTAGTGTATGTTGTGCTCCCATTCCCAGCCAATATTAGGCGGTGGGGATGGAGTGGCACTGTTGAGTTTTATTGGCGTGGAAGTTATGCATCATTAGAATATATTTTGGCAGTATTGGGTCTATTCCTGACAAAGCAAACTTGGCGACATATCGAAGCCCTGAGTGTTCTCGTTAATGCACTACAAAAACAATGCAGCACTGTTAATGTAATGAAAACCAATACAAGCTGACAGGGAAGGCGATGAAAGGGACGTTGGTATCTAGACTTCTGCAAGGAGCCAATGACTGGAAAGGACAAGCTGCCCGAAAAAAGCGCTAGTATTCTCCAGCCATATTGCTATAATACTACAACACCCCTATCTTATGGTATGGTCTGCCTCATCACAAAATCCTCATTGAGGAACTGACTGTGCCTCGGTAAGACAATATGGAATGGGCTGGTGAAAGTACATAAAATTTGAATTAAAAGAGTCATGTGGTAATCCAGATTGACAGTGTACATTGCTTCCAGTTGTCATTCTTGGTTAGTATTGGACTTGGATAGGAAAGTAGAGAGTTGTTTCAAGAACTACAGTGGGAGGCGGATAAAGCTTCATTGTGGATATCGTAAAAGTATTTCAGTGATAATCCATCACTGAGAACAGAGAGAAAAACCTCAGCAAGAAGTAAACATCATAAATTTTAAATGATGGGAATGATCACAACAGTATCACGATTCTGGTGATAGTGACATGGATAACAAGGAACATTGTACTATTACCATAAAATCCAGGAATTTCCTGGCAGTATCAACGCAGCTTGGCACCACTGATGGGGTGATACTGTCGGAGGGTGCTGACAATGTAGAGATCTTCAGGCGACAGTGCAAGCTGTATGTGGAATATAATAATATACATTACATCCTACCTTTATTCCTAACTGCCCCACCACCACCACACACAAGTATATGTATTTCGATTTCGATCTTCAGAATCAACCTTTATCTTTTTCACTTTTCTCCCTCACCTCTTTCCGTATGAATATATACAAATATATATATATATATATATATATCAACGTGTATGTACATATAATGCATACATACATACAGACATAATACAGGAATACATACATAGATGATGATGATGGCTGCAACACGATTTGGAGTAATGCCATCGCTTTATACTTAAGCATAAGCATTACGGATGTGGCTTTTTAGACCTGCCAGGGACTTGCCTATGGCCAGCAATACCATGCATTGCAAACAATGTCACATAACAATCGATGCCAGTGCTTGAAGCTTTTTTAAGTGAGGAAAAGCTTTGTACAGGGCCAGCCCCATTCTCTGAAAATCGAATACATTTGCCCCAAAAGAAGAACTGGTCTACATCATTGGATGCAAACTAAGTCGCAGCTTTTATATCAGAGTCATCTTCTCCCAGAGAGATGTATTAATGAAGACCAGGAGTCTCTCGCTCCACAAAAAAGAAAAAAACTTTATAGGATGGCGTTTGACTTTACTGAGTCCCTCCACTTTTTCACGGGTTTTGTTTTTCATCCCGCAGGGTGTCCAAATTCACCCTCCTCACCAAGCAAGCTTGGTGGGGTTGCCGGTTTAGTCGCCGACTCTCCGACCATGCACAGGTTGTACCGGGTTACATATAACGCTGAACGACCTCACACACACACACACACACACACACACACACACACACACACACACACACACACACACACACACATTCACACACACACATACACACACATACACATTCACACACACACACACACACACACACACACACATATATATATATAAATATCTGTGAGTGTGTGTGAATGTATGTATGCATACTCAAGTGCACATGTTGCTTTTAATATATAATTAACCAGACACACACATATATATACACACACACCTATATATATACACCCCCCCACCACACATATATATACACCCACTCACACATATACATAAATATCATGGACAAACTTATACACGGAAACACTGGTAAGCGGATATACAAACATTCGTTTTTACACACACACACACACATACACACACACACACACACACACACACATATATATATATATATATATATATATATATATATATATATATATATATATATATATATCATGGACAAACTTATACACGCAAACACTGGTAAGCGTATATACAAACACTCGTTTATACACACGTAATGCCTGAGCGTGATTGAAACTCGTTTTTGTAATTTACATAAACAGCAATTCTGCCTGAAACATTAAAGAGAAAAAAAATACAAAGTTCTTTGGTTTATTTAGTTTATGTGTATAGGTGTGTGTATACGTGTGTAATAGAGAGAGAAAGACGGTGGAAGTGACAGAGAGAGGGAAAGAGAGGGAAAGAGAGAGAGAGAAAGAAAGAGAGAGAGAGAGAGAGAGAGAGAGTGTGAATGTGGGCGTGTGAACGTGTTAATGTGTGTGAGTATGTGTATGAATGTGTGCCCATGTGTGTGTGTGTGTGTGTTTGTGTGAGTTTGTATATTTGTGTGTGTGTGTGTGTGTGTGTGTGTGTGTGTTTGTTTGTGTGTGTGTTGTGTGTGTCTGTATGTGTTTGTGTGTGTTTGTTTGTGTGTGTGTGTGTCTGTGTGTGTTTGTTTGTGTGTCTGTATGTGTTTGTGTGTGTGTGTTTGTGTGCGTTTGTAAGTTTGTGTGTTTGTGTGTGTGTGTGTGTGTGTGTGTGTCTGTGTGATGTGTATGTGTGTGTATGTGTGTGTATTAGTCTCACTAATAGTAAACTTGTTAACCCTATAAATACCATGATATTATGCACTTTATATTTGTTGATAGCATCACGAAATAAACAAATTAAAAAAAAAAAAGAACTTACTATCAGACGAAACTGATTTTTGCATAATATCGATATCAATACAATTATGAACTAATTATTTTCATCCTTAGCTGAAACTCGCGAGAGATGAGTGATTCAGTGTAAAATTATATACCAAATGTAAACATATGCAAGTGAGAGAATTGACAGTTGATAGAAGAGTTTGATAAGTTCAATTAAGATATGAGTGTAGAATCTGACGTTTTGGAATCTTGTACTTCGTCAGGAAGTGAGGAAGAGATGTAAAGAAAAAGAGACAGAGAGGAATAGAAGTGGTAGACATAGAGGAGGAGAGGGACAGAGGGACAGAGGGAGGGAGTGAGGGAAAGAGAGAAAGCGAGAGAGGGAGAGGGGAAAGGAGAAACGAAGAGAGGAGAAGGTGGAAAGAGTGGAGAGAGTAAGAGAGATAGGAGAAAGGAAGACAGAGAAGAGAGAGGAAGGGAAAGAGGAGAAAGGGGAAAGAGAGGAGAGAGGAAGAAAAGAGAGGAAAGAGGAAAAATAGAGGAGAGGAGAGAAGGCGAGAGAGAAGAGAAGATGATAGAGAAGAGAAGACGAGAGAGAAGAAGGGAGAGAGGGAGAGAGAGAGAGGAAGAGAGGACGAGAGGAAGAAAAGAGAGGAGAGGAGAGAAGACGAGAGAAAAGAAGAGAGAGAGGAAGAGAGGACGAGAGGAAAAGAGAGGGAGAGGAAGAGAGGACGAGAGGAAAAGAGAGGGAGATATATATAGAGAGGAGAGGGAAAACAATGACAATAAGTGATGCCTCTAATATCAGATTAAGCGATATCACTGGTTGCTTTAATATTTAGAACATTTCAGTAAGACTTAACTTGCAGCTTCGAACTTCATCAAAACCGGCAGTGACTTTGCTGACAATATTACATGTTATTGTAGCACTTCTCGCTACGGCGCTATTATAGTAAGTAGCAGTTTTATTAAATAGGTTTTGCCTGTCAATACGCCAGCTAGTATTACCTGTAATGTGGTGCATGATCGTTGCCGGGTGCCTGTAATAGTGTCCATTAGTGTTTAGGTTTATTGTTTCATCAAAGAAGCTTGACATATATTTCAGTTTACCTTTATACACACATAAACAAACACACCCACACATACACTCATTTATATATTCTCTTTTACGCTTTTACCTGTATCAGCCATCCGGCTGGTTCAGGACCTCGATGGCTGAGCTTCGGTCGTTTCGACAGCTAGATCCGAACGCATTCGGAGCTAGCTGTCGAAACGGCCGGAGTTTCAGAAGATCTCGTTAAGGGTGAAAGCAGCGATTCTTTGCTTAAACGTTAATTTGTTATTTTAATAAATATTTGCTCTACGGTTCTTATATATTTGATATATATTTATCCTTATGGAGCCCTCTTCGGATTTTAGTCTTCACCTTTATTATTATTACTATAAATATATATATATATACATATACATGTGTGTGTGTGTATGTGTGCATGTATATATGTATGTGATTATGTTTGAATGTATGTATGTATGTATGTTTCTATCTATCTTCTATTTGTGTATGTATATGTACATGTATATGTATATGTTAAAGTATATATATGTATATGTATGATATATGCATATATATATATATATATATATATATATATATATATATATATATATATATATATATATATATATATATATATAAATTGCGCGTATGTGAAAAGTTTATGTATGTTAAATACGTGTAGAAATACGCACACACATATATTCGTGTGCGTGTATCCATTCTGAAATACAACCTAGCTTATCCTTTAAGGAAGTCCAACACAGCGAAAAGCAGTTTCTATTTTAGTCAACTTTGTATCTATTTACGGCTTCAACAACACACTAAAGCTAAAGTCGTGAATAAAATTTACTATAGTTTGGTTTGGTTTGTTTATCTCTATACATACATGTAAATGAAGCCAAAAGCATACATGCACGTGCACATGCACAAATACATATAGAGATACGCATGCATACACTCCCCGTCTCTCACACACGCTTATATATATATATATATATAAAATATATGTGTCTGTATGCATGTAAAAGATAAACAGCAATAACAAAACAAACGGCACAATACATGGAAGAAATATATATATATATATATATATATATATATATATATATATATATATATATATATATATATATATATATATATATATATATATATATATATAGTGTGTGTGTGTGTGTGTGTGTGTTCATGTTTCTTGAAACATCGATATATGTATCTTTTTGTTTTACTGTGATGCAGTATATAGCATGCTTCAGGTTATAGGCAGGTTTATAACTCCACTGTCATTCAATTAACTGACGCACTGTGTTACACAGGTTGCGTTGATTATATGACTACTGCTGACTGTGTATATGTGCTTATTGTATCTGTTCTTAAATGTGTTGTTTGTGAATGTGATATAATTTCCTCAGCGAGATTTGAACTCAGAACATAAAAGGAAATAATAATGGTTTATGATTTAGGCACATGGCCATCAATTTGGTGAGAGCGAGGGGAAAGTCGATTAAATCAACCCCAGGGCGTTACTGGTACTTCATTTCATTGAGACAAAGCTAACCTCAGCGGTATAGGTGCTAAACTCGTGGCAAATCATGACCGAATGGAGGGGGGGGGGGGTGTCTTCCTTTTCTTCTGTTCTCTTTATAAAAACTTCAACATCATTTACCAGAACGTTTTTTCTATTTAAGCGACATATTCAAAATAATTCAACATTGACATCTTTCACTACCATGTGACAAAGGATTTCCTATTTTTTATAACACTTTCAATAGATGCAAATATCTAATTGATTGTAAACAATAAAAAAAAAAGCTGCAGTTTCGATAGAGTGTCACATATTTGGAGTTAGTTTCAATGTCCTTATTTCTTCAAAATATATATTATAGAATGACCATGAAAGAACGTGGCCTATTGGACTCACGATCATAAGGTCGTTGTTTCATTCTTGTATTGGAAGGCGCGTTGTGTTCTTGAGCAAGACACTCCATTTCATATTACATTTTCATTCTAGGGCCCTTATCATTAAAGCACCAGAGAACCCTCTCATGCAATACAATCTAATAGGAGGTCAGCTAAACCTACATAGGTGTGAATTTCATTTTATTTTCATGATAAACCGGTCGCTCTCCGATAGGTTGCGGTCGTGCCCTTGGCGGTGGAGATCTCTGGCGTCCTTGGACCTAAGGCTACGTCCCTATTTACCACCATAAGCGCTGAGCTGGTCAGCCGCAGGTGTGAGCCTCGCGAGATGGAATGGCTCTTCCAGCGCATCTCCCTTACAATCCTCCGGCGAAACGCCTTCTCCATTCTGTCCGCCGGGGCTGTGGGGCGACCATTTGCTCATAATAGTGAGAGATGGGTAGGGCGAGAGAGATGGAGGCGATGACAGTAGGAGTTCGGCTCTTCCGTATTCGGACACATTGGTAAGCACTTGGAATTCTTTGATTTTTACACACTGAAAATATATTCTTATCCCAATAGGAGATTATTTGTATGCAGTAGGAGAAGCATCTATTTGTTAGAGACTCTTTAGGTAATTAGTGTAACCGAGATTAAACCAGATTAATGGACAAACACAACATGGGATAGACAAGCTAGCACTGACAATAATGAATTCGATAAAGGTGTATGTAGAATTACTGCTGCTTTAAATCCATATAAGCTTTGCAATCATTGAGATAAACCTTGTTTCTTGAAAAATAAAACCAAATGATGGAAACGATGATAATGATGGTGATGGTGATGATGATGATGATGGTGATACTATCAATCACATCAACACGTATACGTTCACACACACACACACACACACACACACACACACACACACACACACACACACACACACACACACACACACACGCACGCACACACACGCACGCACACACACACATATATATATATATATATATATATATATATATATATATATATATATATATATATATATATATATATATATATATAAAGGTTTACATATGAATATATATAAAGTCATAAATATATATGTGTTTTGCAACGGGTCACTTTGTGGCTCAATGAAGAATTAATAAATTAAATAATCAGAGCTATATATCATAAAACATGTCTATAGAATCACCAGATAAAATACATACCGTTTCCTCTCCCAATTAGCATAATTAACCATATAAAAAATCAATTAGACCAAGTTATAAGAATAAACGCTCCTATGAAGAAATCTCCGACAAATAACCGAAAGCAGCCCCTTCGCGGCGGTTACGACGGATCATTTATCGAATATTTCAACAGCATGTATAAATCGACCAGATATACAGTAAACTAAACAGAATTAGGTGTAAAATAAACTAGAAGAAAAGTGTACATATTTATTCTTATAGCTTGGTCTAATTGATTTTTTTATATGGTTAATTATGCTAATTGGGAGAGGATACGGTATATATTTTATCTGGTTATTCTATAGACATGTTTTATGATATATATATATATATATATATATATATATATATATATATATATATATATATATATATATATATATATATGAAGGTATATATATATATATATAATAAGTAAGGCAATCAAAGATATGAAGACGGGTAAGGCGGCTGGGCCTTCGGAAATTGTTTCTGAAATGCTGAAAGCATCTGAAACGGTGGGACACACTATGGTCACCCGGATAGTAAACCAAGTCATACGGAATGGGGTCGTTCCGAAGGACTGGCGTAGCAGCATAATCATTAACTGCTACAAGGGTAAAGGAGATGCCCTAGATATGGGTAACTATAGAGGCATTAAATTAATCGACCAGGTCATGAAGGTCACAGAAAAAGTAATAGCGCAACTAATCAGAGAGCGAATTGATCTAGATGAAATGCAGTTCGGGTTTGTGTCAGGTAAAATTACCACAGACGCTCTTTTCATTGTACGACAACTACAGGAGAAGTACCTAGCTAAAAGTAAACCCCTATACTTAGCTTTTGTTGACTTGGAGAAAGCCTTTGACAGAGTCCCCCGCTCAATTATCTGGTGTGCTCTTAGAAAACTAGGTATTGATGAATGGCTTGTGAGAGCTATACAAGCCATGTATAAAGAAACAGTCAGCAAAGTTAGAATTAACAACGAATATAGTGAAGAGTTTAGCGTGAAAGTTGGTGTTCATCAGGGCTCCGTCCTTATCCTCCTCCTATTTATTATTGACCTTCAGGCTATAACAGAGGAGTTCAAGACCGGCTGCCCATGGGAACTCCTATACGCAGATGATCTAACGCTCATAGCTGAATCAATGGCCGAACTAGAGAAGAAATTCCAAATATGGAAGCATGGCCTAGAATCAAAAGGCCTTAAAATTAACCTGTCTAAGACTAAAGTTCTAGTTTGTAGGAAGGAAAATAGGGCACCAGTCCCATCTGGGAAATGGCCATGCTTAGTGTGTAGGAAAGGAGTAGGCAGAAACTCTATTTTATGTCCCAAATGCAAAGTATGGGTGCATAAAAGATGTAGTGGGATCACAGGTAAGCTAACTAAGTATATAGATTTTATATGTGGCCGGTGCTCTGGTGCAATAAGTAGCAGCAAGTGCCCACAGAATACTAGCCCATTCCATTGCACAGATGGTTCTATAGAAATAGTGGACACCTTCCGTTACCTGGGTGACAAAATCAGCAGTGGTGGAGGGTGCTCTGAACTTTTTAGTGCAATTGTGGACTGCAAATAGGGCGTCGTCCCTGTATATTCCGCCTTGCAAGGGTTGGATTTCGGCTCTGATGTTATGTAATAGGTAAATTCCAACTAAATCGGTGATTTGCGCAGAGTCACTTGAGCCCATCGTGATGTCAAAGTTGTCTGTTCTATCCTTTCTAGTCCAGAGTGCTCCGTTGAATTCAATGATGGTCTGCCTAGCCATAAGTATGATGTTAATCTCATTATTGGTTATGTCCGAGTTGGTGCTGGCAAGGGTTAATGCTTTGTTGAGCGGGGTTATTGAAGCGTAATAGCTGTCGATGTCAAATTGGATGAACCTCATACATTGCTTGGACCTTAGATCGGAGAACCACCTTGGCCGGTGTTGGACCACGACTTGTAGGTGATGTCATCCCGTAGCCCAGGGATTATCCTATCAAGGATGTTCTTACTGATACAACCCAGGTCGGATGTGTTTGGGCTTATAAGTCTAATAGATGGGTTCTCTATAAAGTTTGGCTTATGATCCTTGATAGAGAACCTTGGGGTTGTTGGTACATAAGGGTGGGTAAATCTATCCAGATGCAAGACCTTAACCAAACCCTGGGCTTTTCGGTTAAGTACGTTTACACTGGAGGGTATAGTTTTTTTATAGTTTTAAGAAGGAAAGAGTTGTAAGTTTCAGGAGTCATGGTGTATAGATTTTTAGTTTTGTCAGACATAACATGTAAGAGGTGGCTATCTTTAATTTTTGTTATAGTTGTTACTAATTTAGTGAGGAAATTATTCTTGTGTCTATAATGCTTTTTGAATTTAATGCCCCTGACGAAGTTGAATAGATCTTTCTCAAAAGGGTCCAGCAGGATGTTGTGTGGGGGGTTCTTGCAGGTGGTAAATCCATATCTATTTACTGTACTTCCGGCGTCAGCAGCACTCGCATGGTCAAAGTGGAAGGCTTTCCATCTTATTCTTCGGATGAAAGAGTTGACACTCTGTATTAGGAGTTTGAGGTATGTCTTCCTGTCCGGGATAGGTACGGACTTAAGTGAGATTCTGAGTTCTCGCTTAATTAACATGGTGACTTCAAACAGTAAATAGCTCAACTACGGGAGCTCAAGTATACACAGTTCAAAAGTAACCAATCTTAAAGAGAGAGATGGAGATAGGAGAGGAGATAGGAGAGGAGAGATTGGTGAATTAGTTAGAAGCCAAAGCGTAAAGGCATGTGCTCAATGTGCAATATGCAGTAGAAAGCAGCTAGGTGGTTGGGTTCATGCAGAAGTTAGGCGCGCAGAGCTGATATATATATATATATATATATCTATATATATATATATATATATATATATATATATATATATATATATACATATATATATATACATATATATATATACATATATATATATATATATATATATATATATATATATATATATATTCATTAGTTAAGCAAAACAAGACCACAAATTTCACAAGGAAGACATTATTAAAAGATTGTCAACATATTTAGTTTGATGCAAAGAATGTAGAGAATAATAATAATGCCCGTTTACAATTGTTTCGCTACTCCGTATAATATTTCTGGATCAGATGACTATGTATCATAATTGATCTGGTTCAGTTGAAAATAATTAACATATTTAAAAAAACAGAGTGGCTCATCGGAACTCAAAGGAATATAAATTAAAATAATGTTACATAATATAATGTTCCATATATTAGTTTTTACTATGGAACATTATATTATGTAACATTATTTTAATTTATATTCCTTTGAGTTCCGATGAGCCACTCTGTTTTTTTAAATATGTTAATTATTTTCAACTGAACCAGATCAATTATGATACATAGTCATCTGATCCAGAAATATTATACAGAGTAGCGAAACAGTTGTAAACGGGCATTATTATTATTAATATTATTAATATTATTATTCTCTACATTCTTTGCATCAAACTAAATATGTTGACAATCTTTTAATAATGTCTTCCTTGTGAAATTTGTGGTCTTGTTTTGCTTAACTAATGAATATTTCCAGCTCTGCGCACCTAACCTCTGCATGAACCCAGCCACCTAGCTGCTTTCTACTGCATATTGCACATTGAGCACATGCCTTTACGCTTTGGCTCCTAACTAACTCACCAATCTTTCCTCTCATATCTCCTCTACTATCTCAATCTCTCTCTTTAAGATTGGTTACTCTTGAACTGTGTATATATATATATATATACATATATATATATATATATATATATATATATATATATATATATATATATATATATATATATATATGATAATAATGGAGCTGCGGCGTTGCAAATGGGATACATATGAAAAAGTGAGTCCTTCATCAGTGACCCTCCAACCGTCCTAGGCATTTCATCGCTTTAAGGGCCATATGCCTCAGGTTGGTGCGAACAACGACTAAAAAAAGTAAGAACATCCTTGATAGGATAATCCCTGGGCTACGGGATGACATCACCTACAAGTCGTGGTCCAACACCGGCCAAGGTGGTTCTCCGATCTAAGGTCCAAGCAATGTATGAGGTTCATCCAATTTGACATCGACAGCTATTACGCTTCAATAACCCCGGAACTGCTGAACAAAGCATTAACCCTTGCCAGCACCAACTCGGACATAACCAATAATGAGATTAACATCATACTTATGGCTAGGCAGACCATCATTGAATTCAACGGAGCACTCTGGACTAGAAAGGATAGAACAGACAACTTTGACATCACGATGGGCTCAAGTGACTCTGCGCAAATCACCGATTTAGTTGGAATTTACCTATAACATAACATCAGAGCCGAAATCCAACCCTTGCAAGGCGGAATATACAGGGACGACGCCCTATTTGCAGTCCACAATTGCACTAATCGGGGCATTGATTTGCTAAAAAAACAATTACATAGATTTTTTTAAAAATAACAGTCTCTCTATCACCATCGAGCCGAACCATAAAGTAGTAAACTACCTAGACATCACCCTGGATATCAACAATAACCTATATTACCCTTACCATAAACCAGGTGAAATACTCACATATATTAGCCCAAACTCTAACCACCCACCGGCAGTCATCAGAGCAGTAATCAAATCTATCTCATATAGGATCTCCATGCTATCAGCAAATGAGGAGATATTTATAAACCATGCACAATATTATAATAAGGCTCTTTCTGAATCTGGTTATGAACAATCCATTTACTACATACCTAAATGCCATAACACAGCAATTCACCATAATAAACTTAACACTAGAACTAGAAATACCTTAGCATATAGCCAGATCCGCCGGAATTTTAGCAGTAACAGCACCTACACAGGGAAGTTTAATGGTGGCAGCGGCCTGCTCCCCACTCCAAGTAGCAAACTAAAAATCAACCCTAGAATAGGAATGAGAAATGGGATGACAAATAACAAATCCCCAGGTAATAATAACCCTAGGAAGGCCCCTACCAACTCCACTAGAACCCCTAAAAGGAATAGACCTAGAAATATCACCTGGCTTAACCCCCCCCCATTCTCATCCAATCTAGCCACTAATATCCCTAAACGCTTCTTCTCTATCCTATCTACCCCCCCCCAACCATAGATATTACAAACTCTTTAATAAAAAATAACATTAAAATCTCATTCTCCACAACACCTAACCTAGCTAGCCACATCGCATTCAGTAACCATCATAAACTAAGACAGTATTACTCCCACACCGCGGTACCACCACCCCTATCAAATACACCACGCCACTACACCAATAATTACTCTAGTAGCACACCTCCCCCATCTAATCCTTCTAGCACTGACCAACTGCTTAGGTTAAACTACCCTACTCTCACTAACCGCAGAAGCAACTGCAACTGCCGTTACCTTAATGCATGCCCATTAAATGGACACTGCCTGACACTCAACATAGTTTATAGGTGCACGGTTAAAACTGCTTCGAATACCAGCTCTTATATCGGGTCTACCTCTAACCTTTTTAAGGTAAGCTATAACGCACACTCTTTTTTCCTTCCGAACCCTAGCAACAGATGTTCGACATCTCTAGCTAGGTTCATTAAAAACCTTAAATTAAGCAACATTGAACACTCACTAAAATGGGATATCGTGGTTAGGGCCCAACCCTTCAATGGACGAAGAAAATCTTGTGATCTCTGTATTACCGAAGCATATTACATAACTCTATCACGACCTCTACCGATTAACGATAGAACGGAGGTAACTATTAGCTGTCAACATCGAAGGGCTAATTCCTTCGCCAATAGAATATTTGACCCAACATAGTCATCTAGCCCCATTTTCACTTGTAGCTAATAAGTTAAATAGCTATAACTAACTTAGATAATTATAAGTTACCTCCCCTACATTGTCTCTCAATTAAAAAAAATTAAAAATTAGCACTTAACTATAAACTACCCACAATTTCTAATCTCTTGAGGATTTACTTCCCCAGAAACCACCCTCTAATTAGTAAGGTAAATATGTCCTTTGGCGGCCATCTTGTTACCCATAGGAAGATATCACAGAATGCAGCCTCGACAGATGAATACTGCTTGATTATGGCTGACAACTGATCCAACCAGGACACCATAGTGAAACACCAATATATGGAACACTACATTATGTAACATTCTCTCCTTATTTTAATTTATATTCCTTTGAAGTTCCGATGAGTCGCTCTGTTTTTAAATTTGTTAATTATTTTCAACTGAACCAGATGAATAATGATATATAGTCATCTGATCCAGAAATATTATATGGAGTAGCGAAACAATTGTAAACTGACATTATTATTAATATTATTATTATTATTCTCTACATTCCTTACATCAAACTAAAATATGCTGACAATCTTTTAATAATGTCTTCCTTGTGAAATTTGTGGTCTTGTATTGCTTAACTAATGAATATATATATATATATATATATATATATATATATATATATATATATATATATATATATATATATATATATATATATATATATCACTATCATCATCATCATCTTCATCATCATCTTCGCCCTCTGAGTTTCTCTTTCTTCTTCTGACCAATGTAAATAACATTAAAGAGAAATAATGGATTTTTAGAAATCAGTTCTGGCATACAAACATATATATATAGCGGTGGAGGAGGATAATGACGATGATAGTGATGATGAGAGGATGATGAAGAGACTCTATAATTCCACCAACTTCCTGTTTGTATGCCAGAACTGATTTCTAAAAATCCATTATTTCTCTTTAATGTTATTTACATTGGTCAGAAGAAGAAAGAGAAACTCAGCTTTTCTCACAATTAATGAGGGCGAAGATGATGATGATGATGATGATGATGATGATGATGATGATGATGATGTTGGTGCTGTTCATTTTGATGATGATGCTGATGCAACACATGTGTGTTTATATATATATATATATATATATATATATATATATATATATATATATATATATATATAAATGAGAGGTATAGAGATTGTTTTAGCAAGAAGCTAACGGCATTCTATAACATATATGCGACTATAACGTCAAGATGGGAAAAGTAGTTAACGAAAGATTTAGGAAAAATAACTCAAACTCATCTCAAAAGAGAATCAGGATATAAATTCATCCACAGAATTTAGTAAAATCCAGGGAAAAATCTATAGACCTTTAACTCATGATAAAATACAGTTTGAAACACTTATCCTTCAATTTGGAATAACATCAAATGCTCTGTATAGTCTTAAAAGACTATTTCATGAAAACTTTCAGTGGAGATGGTCACGGTTGGATTTCATTCATCAGCAGAGCTCAACAGAAACCAGGGCTCTCACAGTAGTATAATCCGAAAAAGGGAATTCTAAAACTGGCTAGTTCGCCTTCATGTGTATTTATGAAAAAGCACATGAGGAAAAAACGGGGCTAGTGACGTCAGGATGGAAGTGAATGTTTATTTACAAGAAATAGCAGTCAAATACATTCTGAAAAAAACTCTACAAAGGAGTTCAGCAAAATAGCAATAATTATCACAGTTTTTATGAAAAAAACCGGGATTAGTCACAGATAGTTTAAGCACTCTAGGAAAAGAATCCGAGTATAAATATAAATGAGAGGTATAGAGATTGTTTTAGCAAGAAGCTAACGGCATTCTATAACATATATGCGACTATAACGTCAAGATGGGAAAAGTAGTTAACGAAAGAATTAGGAAAAATAACTCAAACTCATCTCAAAAGAGAATCAGGATATAAATTCATCCACAGAATTTAGTAAAATCCAGGGAAAAATCTATAGACCTTTAACTCATGATAAAATACAGTTTAAAACACTTATCCTTCAATTTGGAATAACATCAAATGCTCTGTATAGTCTTAAAAGACTATTTCATGAAAACTTTCAGTGGAGATGGTCACGGTTGGATTTCATTCATCAGCAGAGCTCAACAGAAACCAGGGCTCTCACAGTAGTATAATCCGAAAAAGGGAATTCTAAAACTGGCTAGTTCGCCTTCATGTGTATTTATGAAAAAGCACATGAGGAAAAAACGGGGCTAGTGACGTCAGGATGGAAGTGAATGTTTATTTACAAGAAATAGCAGTCAAATACATTCTGAAAAAAACTCTACAAAGGAGTTCAGCAAAATAGCAATAATTATCACAGTTTTTATGAAAAAAACCGGGATTAGTCACAGATAGTTTAAGCACTCTAGGAAAAGAATCCGAGTATAAATATAAATGAGAGGTATAGAGATTGTTTTAGCAAGAAGCTAACGGCATTCTATAACATATATGCGACTATAACGTCAAGATGGGAAAAGTAGTTAACGAAAGATTTAGGAAAAATAACTCAAACTCATCTCAAAAGAGAATCAGGATATAAATTCATCCACAGAATTTAGTAAAATCCAGGGAAAAATCTATAGACCTTTAACTCATGATAAAATACAGTTTGAAACACTTATCCTTCAATTTGGAATAACATCAAATGCTCTGTATAGTCTTAAAAGACTATTTCATGAAAACTTTCAGTGGAGATGGTCACGGTTGGATTTCATTCATCAGCAGAGCTCAACAGAAACCAGGGCTCTCACAGTAGTATAATCCGAAAAAGGGAATTCTAAAACTGGCTAGTTCGCCTTCATGTGTATTTATGAAAAAGCACATGAGGAAAAAACGGGGCTAGTGACGTCAGGATGGAAGTGAATGTTTATTTACAAGAAATAGCAGTCAAATACATTCTGAAAAAAACTCTACAAAGGAGTTCAGCAAAATAGCAATAATTATCACAGTTTTTATGTATATATATATATATATATATATATATACATATATACACATACATATCTCCTTATAATATATAACCAGCAATTTCTCTGTCTGTCTGTCCGACAGTGGAAACACGTGCGCGCGTGGTTGCTATCTCTCTCTCTCCAGCTATCCCTCTCTTTTAGTCTGTCTGTTTCTCTCACTCTCACTCTTTCTCTTTGTAACACACTAACATTCCTCCCCTCTATCGCTGTGACGAATGGGGAGATGGAGGAGGAGGAGGAGGAGAGAATGACTTCGTCACTTCACCTCTGCCTTTCTTTCTCTCCCCTCTCACTCCCTCATTACGTACAGACATTAGGGCGGTGGATTGGCAGAATCTGTAGAGAGTCGGACACCATGCTTCATAGTCGGACACCATGCTTCCCTTTACGGTCTGAGTTCAAATACCGCCGAGGTTAACTTTACCTTTCATCCTCACGGGGTCGATAAAATAAAGTACCAGTAATGTACTGGGTAATTGCTGGCCTTGTGCCAAAAGTAGAAACAATTATTAGAAACATTGCTTCATTTTTACATATCTAAGCATTAGTAAAATAACTAATAATTTCAAAAGTAATTTTTCAATTCCAATTGTTATGAACAGCAAAACATTAATAATAATTTTGTTCTAAGAAATATATATACATTTCTGTGTGTAATATATATATATATACACACAGAAATATATATACATTTCTGTGTGTGTAATATATATATATATACACACAGAAATGTATATACATTTCTGTGTGTGTAATATATATATATATACACACACAGAACTATATATATATACACACAGAAATATATATACATTTCTGTGTGTGTAATATATATATAGACTAGAACTGTTACATTCTTGAGAAATCACCAGGAATATATTAACCAATATATATATATATATATATATATATATATATATATATATATATATATATATCGACTCCTTTCTCTCCTTCTTCTGCTCCTTCCACCCCTCCCTCCACTTCACCACCTCTATCTCCACCACCCACGTCCACTTCTTAGACATCTCCGTCGCCTTCGACCCCTCCCACCACTCCCTCGTCACCTCCGCCTTCTTCAAACCCACCGACTCCCACTCTTACCTCGACTTCACCTCTTCCCACCCCACCTACACTAAACTCTCCATTCCCTACTCCCAACTTCTCAGGAGCCGCCGCCTCTGTAGCCGTGATGCTGACTTCGAGTACCAGGCCCTTTCCCTAGTCAGCCATTTCATCCGCAGAGGTTACCCCCCCTCTCTCGTCTACACCGCTCTCACCCGCGCCCGTGCTATCCCCCCCCCCCCACGCCACCGCACACCCACCCACCGTCTCCCCTTCCCCATCACCTACCACCCTCCACCTTACCCCTCCACCGCACCATCCGCCGCCTCTTCCGACGCCTCCAGTCCGACCCCTCCACCTCCCACATCTTCCCAACCCCACCACTCCCCTCCTTCAAACGCGCACGCAATCTCCGCACCCTCCTCGTCCACAGCTCCCTACCCCCCAACCCACGCTCCGGTTCCCCCCCCGGTTCCTTCCTCTGTTCTATGCCCCGCTGCAACACCTGACCCACATCACCAACACCACCACCTTCCAGGGTCCCAATGGCCACACTCTCTCGGTCCGGCATGCCTTCCGCTGCACCTCCTCCAACCTAGTCTACGGACTTCGTTGCACGAGGTGCAGCGCGACTTATGTCGGACAGACGGGACGTCGCCTGGCGGACCGAGTCACGGAGCACCTCCGGGATATTCGTCTCGGGGGCAGTTCCCCCATCGCCCGCCACTTTGGTGGCCCTGGACACTCCGCACGCCATCTCACAGTCTGTGGCCTACTCCAGTGCCACGGAACACCCGCCCATCGCCTTACGGTCGAACAACGCACTATCTTCATCTTACAGACCCACACTCCCCCCGGCCTGAACTCCCCACCCTTATTCCTTTAGCGTTCGACCGCCCCCTCCCCCTCCCCCCACACTTATCCCCCACTAACACCACTAACACACCCCTCCTTTTCACCGCCCACCCCACACTAACAATACTAACACCTCCACTCCACCCCTCATCTGACCACCCTTCCCCAACTAACATACTAACATCCCTTCCCTCCCCTCTTCTCCTCCTCCCCCTCCTTATCACACGCACACACGCACCCACTTACACCACCCACCCCACACGCAACTAACATCACTAACACCCCCCAACCCCACGCACACGTACCCACACATCCTCGTACACCACCAACTCTACACACCCTACCACCACTAACCCCACTCACACCTGCATTCCACCCCTCCCCACCTCCCGTATACTAACACCCACTAACACCAAACTACACACACACCAGTACACCATACTCCCTCCATAGAACCACACACACCCTTCTCTCCTCGCTCCACACTCACTCATCCCACTAACACCCCTACTAATACACACACACACACACACACACCCTCCTCACTCCAACTCTCACACCTACCCATCCTCGCCTCCCTACCATTCCGCCGACTGCTGCTATGCCCTTCCGACCACCTCTCAGCACCAACTGACCACAGCACTCCCACTGCTGACCACTTCCTGTTGCGCGCGCACCCCACATCTCTCCTCTTCCGACCACCACTTCTTGGATTACCCACACACGAAATTGACTTCTAACCAAATCTCCAAACATCCGTGGAACTTACCAACTTTTCAACCATCCTCTTACACCATCACCTATATAACTCACCCCCCCCCCCCCCCAAAAAAAATTTTTTTTATCCACACGCCACCCACACCCACAACACGCTTAAACCACACACACGTGCTTCCCACCACATATTTACACCCTCAGCCTCCTGATTTCTCTCCCCCCACCCCGCTATCCACACACGCACAGACACTTCGACCCCCCAAAACACCCCCACACACACACCTTCCTGAACATGCAACCCCGTTCTTCCCCCAACCCTCACTTTCACATACACACACACACACACACGCACACCTAACCACACACACCACCTTCAGCCCTCCCCGCTCGGACACCCCGTCTCCCTCTCCCCACTCCACCCGCCACCACCCCTACTCACCCCACACCCTTCCACCACCTGTTTACCCCCCTTTTAATTTCAGTTTATTTTGATCATGCCTTTATTTTTAAATTTTCTCATTCCTTGTATTTTGATCATGCTTTATTTTTATTTATTATATTTTTTGTCTTTATTTGTTAATTTTTCATTCGCACCGTTTCCTTTCGCTATATGTCTCTCCACCACTCCCCTACACACCTTTTGAACTCTCACCTGAAGAAGGGCTTATGCCCGAAACGTCGTCCCCCACCTACCCCCCACTCTCCTGAGCGTGAATTTAATAAACATTTATTGTACTGCCTCTCTGTTCTGTCCCTGTTCAATTTTTCATTATATATACATATATATATATATATTCCTGGATAACGGGATCTTCTGAAACTAACCAATATATATATATATATATATATATATATATATATGTTTCAGAAGATCCCGTTAAGGGTGAAAGCAGCGATTCTTTGCTTAAACTTTAATCTTTTATTTTAATAAATAAATATATATATATATATATATATAAATAAATGTACGTATGTAATATATTAATAATATTAATAATATATATTAATAATATTAATAATATATATATAATTGTTTCTACTTTAGGCACAAGGCCAGCAATTATCCAGTGCATTACTGGTACTTTATTTTATCGACCCCGTAAGGATGAAAGGCAAAGTAAACCTCGGCGGGATTTGAACTCAGATCGTAAAGGGACGTAACTATGCTGGAAAGCATGGCGTCAAACCCTCTACCGATACTGCCAATCCACCACCCTATATAATGTATGTATATATGATATATAATATATATATATATGTTAGTAAATACGAAGAAATATTTATACTATTCCACACACATATAATATATATGTTATGTCGTCGACCACTGAATCCAACAACCAGCGTTCTAGGCCAGCACGTGACACCTGCGTTCCCAGCCATGGCACGCGCGACCTTAGAGTAGTTACCATGGAGATCTAGCCAGACACAGCCGAGTTCTTTGAATTTACAGACGACAACTTTAAGACTGGCTTTTGGTGTTTTAACCAACTCACTGGGGCTGAGCATATAATATATATATATATGTGTGTGTGTGTTATATGTGTGTGAATGCGTGTGTGTGTGTGTTATATGTGTGTGTATGCGTGTGTGTGTGTGTATTATATGTGTGTGTGTTATATGTGTGTGTGTATGTGTGTGTGTATGTGTGTGTGTATGTGTGTGCGTGTGTGTGCTATATATGTGTGTGTGTGTTATATGTGTGTGTGTATGTGTGTGCGTGTGTGTGTTTTATATATGGGTGTGTGTTATATGTGTGTGTGTGTATATATAATATATATATATATATATATATATATATATATATATATATATATATATACACGCACATACACACTTAAACCTATATATATGTATATATATAGAGAGACACACATAATATACATATATAATATATATATATAATATATATATATATATATTATATATATATATATATATATAATATATATATATATATATATATATTATATATATATATTATATATGTATATTATGTGTGTCTCTCTATATATATACATATATATAGGTTTAAGTGTGTATGTGCGTGTGTATGTGTGTGTTAGCGTGTGTGCATATGTGCGTATGTATGAGTGTGTGTATGGTATGTGTGTGTTTGCGTATGTGTCTGTATGCGTGTGTGTCTGTCTGTGCGTGTGTCTGTGTGTATCTGTGTAAGTGTTTGTGTGTGTGTGTGTGTACACAAATTCATAAGTTTCCTAAAATATGTCTGTATGCTTAATTTTTCTTAAAAATTATAAACTGGTTCCTTCTGTCAGAGATAATAATCTGATTTGAGAATAATGCATCTCAAAATATGAACATGGGTGTATATATATATATGTATGTGTGCGTGTGTCTGTGTTTGTGTTTGTGTGTGTGTTAAATATATATCAACTAGCAGAAAACCACCCACCGGGTGGTTTTCTGCTAGTCTATATATCTAAAACAGAGAATGTCTGTCTGTCTGTCAGCTCACTAAAACTCGAGAACCACCCAACCGATTGTTTTCAAACTTTACAAATGTAATACTTATGGTCATGTGGGTGTTTTGAGCAAATTTCAAATTTTCAATGCCCTAGGGACCAAATTAGGCGATTTAGCGATCTTTCTCTATAATTCTTAGTCTTTCTTTTTAGATAGATACATAGATATAACGTTGCGCCCTTATAATATCTGTCTGTATGTCTGGCTGCCTGCATTACGCCATTAAGACGCGATCAGTGTGTGTGTGTGTGTATATATGTATATATAGTGTGTGTATATATGTATATATAGTGTGTGTATATATATATATTCTTATGCCAGGGAACGTCTTCACGAACCAAAGTATCGTCTTCCTGTTTTCCTTCGGTTGCAACGTTTTTCGAAATATTTACTTCTGCGTTCACAAATTTTTTAGTTTCAGAAGATCCCGTTAAGGGTGAAAGCAGCGATTCTTTGCTTAAACTTTAATATGTTATTTTAATATAGATATTCATGTACAGATATTTTTGCATACACAAAAACAAAATATAAACAAACAAGGCCGGCGATTACATAATCACATGCATCACTGACAGATATTTTTGCATACACAAAAACATTTAGAAATATTTACTTCTGCGTTCACAGATTAATTTTTTTAGTTTCAGAAGATCCCGTTAAGGGTGAAAGCAGCGATTCTTTGCTTAAATATTAATCTGTTATTTTAATATATATATATATATATATATATATATATATATATATATATATATATATATATATATATATATATATATATATATATATATATATATATATATATATATATATATATATATATAAATATATATATATATATATATATATATATATATATATATATATATATATATATATATATATATATATATATATATATATATATATATTCGTGTACAGATATTTTTGCATACACAAAATAAAAACAAACGTATTTATTTCATGAGGCTCGATAAGGATAAATATATATCAAATATATAAGAACCCTAGAGCAAATCCCGAGAACGTCAAGCCATTCTGGTAGTATATACTATATATATATATACATACATATAGTATGACATATATATATAGATCATATACATATATATATATGTCATACTATATATATATATATATATATATATATATAAATATTAAAACAATGAAATTAAACAAAAAATGGTTAATTCATAGTAAAACTCTGATATGTATTGAGTACCTTACTTACTGTGGTTACCCCCGATTGAACCCGGGATAACCCCCCCCACATATATATATATGCATACATATACTGGGAAATATTCACGCCTAAATATATATATATATATATATAAGCACAAATATACACATAAATAAATCTTCGAATCATCCTTCCATCGAAGGTGAAACGGAAATATACACACATATATAAACACAGCTATACATACAAAATTACACACGCATATATAAACATACATACATAGGAAAAAAACCTGCGGCTTTGGAAGCATCCGATAATGTTGACCAGTTCTCCTTTTCGGGTAGTGTTTTCGATGCTCAGAGGGTGGGATTGGTCGAGTGCAAGGCCTTTCCCCACTTAAAAAAACCTTCACAGCACAGACATTGCTTGTTCAGGATATGTTACAGGTTCGTCTAAAAGTGCACCAAACTCTATAATCTGGCAAGCGATTGCAATACTCTTAGCAGAATTTGCAGCCATCATGTA
The DNA here is from genome assembly GCA_964016885.1 of Eledone cirrhosa. Taxonomy (NCBI): domain Eukaryota; kingdom Metazoa; phylum Mollusca; class Cephalopoda; order Octopoda; family Eledonidae; genus Eledone; species Eledone cirrhosa. The sequence continues at coordinate 225,769,371 of OZ024743.1, forward strand.
TGTATGTATGTATATATGTATGTATGTATGTATGTATGTATGTATGTATGTATGTATGTATGTATGTATGTATGTATGTATGTGGGACTGGCTTTGTGCAGTGCCTTTGCTCACCATAAAAGCTTCACGGCACAGGCATTGCTTTATATCTGGAGATCTCTCTGCACTTGTCGTCACATGGTACCATGGATCCAGCACTATGTGTCAATAATTGTCACAAGTGTAGTGTTTGTACCAGAGTTTTCAAGTCGCTGGCTGGACTAAAAAGTCACACTCGTTCAGCGCATTGGTAGTTCTCCTACATGGATATAAAGTAGTGGCCGTACTCGAAAACGAGTTGGCAACCGCCATGTATGTATGTATGTATGTATGTATGTATGTATGTATGTATGTATGTATGTATGTATGTATGTATGTATGTATGTATGTATGTATGTACGTATGTATGTACCTGTGTCGGGTCACTCTTGAGTGCTACTGGTATCTTGTAACCCAGTACAACCTGTCGCATGGTCGGGACGTCGGCGGCTAAACCGGCAACCCCACCAAGTTTACTTGGTGAGGAGGGTAATTTTGGACACCCTGCAGGACAAAAAACAAAACCTGACAAAGGGCGGAAGAACTCATAAGAGTCAACGACCATCCGAAATTGTGTAAATATGTATATAGACATGTACCGCCCGGTTAAACCACTGGGAGCGAAGGACCCCTAGCCTTTGTCAGGGCATTCTTCTAGGAGAAGGCAACTCATGAAACTGGGATAACTCCGATATAAACCTGCAGCTCAGTAGTTACCGATGATGTTGATCTTTTCTTCTTTTCGGGTTATAGCTATTGTCGCTCAGAGAGTGGGATTGGCTCAGAGCACAGTCTTTCCTCACTTAAAAAAATATCATCACGCACAGGCATTGCACGATAGAATTAATTGTTTCTACTTTAGGCACAAGGCCAGCAATTATCCCAGTGTATTACTGGTACTTTATTTTATCGACCCCGTAAGGATGAAAGGCAAAGTTAACCTCGGCAGGATTTGAACTCAGATCATAAAGGGCCATAACTCTATGCTACGAAGCATGGCGTCCGACCCTCTACCGATACTACCAATCCACAGAATTAATTAATAATTATTAATAATGTTATATTGAGCAATGGCCATACTCGATGACGAGGGGGTAGCCATCACGTATGTATGTATGTTCTTCTGGTTTTATAATTTCACAAAATTTTACCAATAGAGAGAGAGTCGGTTTCTAACATAGACACAAGACTCTCTCATTGGAATTTACACAACATCAACTAGGTAGAGATGTATGTATGCATGTGTAGATATGGATTTTATTGTATGTGTGGATGTGTATGTTTTGAGTTGTATGTGTGCATGTGTATATGCTTTGCATCTGTACATGTGTATATGCAGTTATTAGATGCAAAATTTCTGGAATGTTTTACATATTTTTACTGTTCCATTAATGGATTGTACTTGTAATTTCCTAATTAGTTGTGTTCTTTCTGTTCCTGTGAAGCCTAGCTTCTCAAGATTTGTATTGAGGCAGTTACTAACATACCCCAGTGCCCCAATAATCACAGGCATAAATCTGAAGGTGTAATCAGGGTGGAGTATCTGCAGATTTCTCAACAGTTCTGCATAAATATTCTCCTTTTCACTAACCTTTGATATTATATTGGCATCTGCTGGGTAGCTAATTTCTACTACTGTGCATGCTTTCTTCTCCCTGTCCCATATCATAATATCTGGTCTGTTATGCCTGCATTTTATTGGGGTTTTTACTGGAACATTCCACCAGTACACTTTCATATTATGTACATGGATGTCTTCCACATTGCTGTAGCTTTTAATGTGTTTATTATCGGGGCTATCTTTTTTACGAACTGCATTGTACAGTGTTTTGGCCACTACATCGTGCCTCATAGGTACATAGTACCGCGATGACATCTTTGGACAGCTGCTGATGACATGGGTGATATCCTCGATGTTAGTTCTGTAGAGTCTGCACTTGTTATCACATCTAGGTGTTTTGCCTGCATTCCTATCTCTTTTGTGAATCAGGTATTTCGTGTTAATCTCCTGTTCTTGGATTGCAAAAGCGTATCCTTCAAAGTGGGAGCCAATATTGCGGTTGTTGGTCCAAGATAGACTACTTTCCATATCTATATTACTCTCATTCTGGAGCTTCCTAGCAACACATCCTTGCATGAAGTTTTGCTGATAAGCATGCAGTTTTTCATCGATGGATTCACTGCGATACTGCTGAGCGACTTCCCTGGGTGTGAGTTTTTGATTATCACACAGGGAATATCTCTCGAGGAGTTCCTTCCCAACTCTCATGATCTTATCTGTTTCATGCAGATAGACTTGCTCGAGAAACGGGCTCCTACGCTTCGAGGTTTTTAGATGTTGTCGGAGAGATATAATGCGAAATTCAAATGTTGTCTGGACTAATGTTAGGCCTCTGCCTCCCTGCTTACGTTTCAAGTAAAGGCGGTCTATGTCACTTTTGATGTGGAAGTATCCGGTGTTGTTTAGTATTTTTCGAGTTCCAACATCAACTGCTCGGATTTCGTCTATCGTCCAATTGAGTATTCCAAACGTTGGTGTTAGGACAGGCACAGCAAACACATTGTGAGCCACTGTTTTGTTTTGCGCAGAGAGTTCCGATGACCAGTTCTTTCTTAATCGGGTGTAGTATTCCCTGGTTACGCGTTCTTTATTACAGATACCATTATAGGATATGTTCTCATCTATCCCCATGTATCTGTAGCAGTCCTCATCAGATATCGGTGAAACAGTTAGGCCACTGATGACAATGTTGCTAGATTGGGTTGTTGTTTTTCCCCACTTTACAGTCATATATGAGCATTTATCTTGGCCAAACTCCATTCCTATATCCTTTGAGAACGTTGTAACCAGGTCAAGATTTTTCTTCATTTTTCTATGTATGTATGTATGTATGTATGTATGTATGTATGTATGTATGTATGTATGTATGTATGTATGTATGTATGTATGTATGTATGTATGTATGCATGCATGCATGTATGCATGTATGTATGTATGTATGTATGCATGCATGTATTATGTTCTGGTTTTATAATTTTATAAAAGTTTTGCCAAAGTCGGTTTCTAACATAGACACAAGACTTTCATAGGAGTTTAGACAACATCAACTAGATAGATATGTATGCATGTCTGCATGCATGCGTGTGTGTGGGGGTATGGATGTTATTGTATGTGTGTATGTATGTATGTATGTATGTATGTATGTATGTATGTATGTATGTATGTTCTTCTGGTTTTATAGTTTCACACATTTTTACCAATAGAGAGAGAGAGTCGGTTTCTAACATAGACACAAGACTCTCTCATTGGAATTTATACAACATCAACTAGGTAGATATGTATGTATGTCTGCATGCATGTGTAGATATGGATGTTATTGTATGTGTGGATGTGTATGTTTTGAGTTGTATGTGTATATGCTTTGTATCTGTACATGTGTATATGTTTGTATGTATGTATGTATATATGTATGTACTATATGTATGTAATATATGTATGTATGTATGTATGTATGTATGTATGTATGTATGTATGTATGTATGTATGTATGTATGTATGTATGTATGTGTATGTGTGTGTATGTGTGCATGTATGTATGTATGTATGTATGTATGTATGTATGTATGTATGTATGTATGTATGTGTATAGATACACACTCACACACGCAACCAATGCTATCTCCCACATCACATCCTCGACGCTGATGGTGGGAATGTCAAGTCCCCACCTTCATGCAACCACTGCTACCACCACCATCACCATCAACATCACCATTACCACCACCACCACCACCACCACCACCGCCGCCACCACCACCAACAACAACAATAACAACAACATCTCACAAAATTGTCTTTGACGAAGATGTCCTTTTCGAAAAAAATGATAATTATTTTATTTTTTTTTCTTCTGATTCTGCTCTATTTGTTATTGTTTTGTTGCTGTTCATGTCGCTATTTTTGTTGTTGCTGTTGTTGTGTTGACAAACAGTTTTGTATTACAAGACATAGATAACATATTGAGGTGTGACATTCTTGAGAAATTGTAAATATTGGCTTTTTTTTCTTGTTTACGCGATGCAGTGTTATTGTTGTTGTTGTTTAGCCACAGGTCAGCGTTGATCAAGCAGACGTAGGATCAAAATGATCTTTGATCCATGATCATCCAATCCAATCCAATCCAATCCAATCCAATCCAATCCAATCTTTTTTTTTTTTCGGGCATCGTATATTTCAGATGACATATAATGTGTTATTGTTTATGATGCTGCTAATTTCTAACGGATTGAATTATCATACACAAGCGTCTTTGTTCTACATGATGTAGTGTAGTGTGGTGTTGGGGGCAAATGTAGTTTAGTGCAGTAGCAGGTATATACAGGAAGGGCTCCTGCAGCCCATCTACCGAATTTTACTCACGAGTAATTGATCAATGCGAGACTGTAATAGAAGACACTTGCCCAAGCGGTCGAGCAGAATGGGACTGAATTGGAAACTACGTGGTAGTTGTAGTGCGAATTCCTTAAGTACACAGTCATGCCTGCGCATATTTTTATT
>OZ024743.1:225784006-225789006 GCA_964016885.1 Eledone cirrhosa
ATAAATATTATTGCAGGAAGAGATAGATATATAGTTAGGAATGATATGAAATCAAATGAAAGTGGTTATGCCATTCCAGTAAAGGCGAAGTACGGTGAGTAAAATGGTCGTTTATTTGCGTTTCAGATTTTTAAGATAAGCCGCTGGATCGATGGCTAATGAGAAATATATTCATTGCATATATCTGCAATTTAAAAAAATGCTAATATATATACATACATATATGCACATACACACATACACACATATTTATATATATAGAGAGATTATACAAACACACTCATATATGCTAATGTATAAATAAATACAAAAATATATACATTTACATGAATATAAATATATAAATGGAAATGAATATATTCATATATAAATTTATATATATGTATATAAACATATATGTAAATGTATATATATATACACTAAAATATATATGTTTAAATATATATGTATATATATATATGTGTGTATCTCTGTATCTCTCTCTCGTTATATATATATATATATATATATATATATATATATATATGTGTGTGTTTGTGTGTATGTGTGTGTGTGTAAGTTTGTGTTAGTGTGTATAAGTGTGTGTTTGTGTGAATATACATTCATAAAAAAATGAATAAATATAAACAAAAGAAATTATTTTACATCGATAAAATTTCGGAAATTCTTTGATTCTTTGCTCCGAAGACAATTGAGTGAAATGGATTGTTTTTGAAATTTTTGAAATCAATGAAACTGATTCTACCCTAAAATAAACAACAGACAGATCCACCACCTCTTTCTTCCTGTTTGGTTGACTGAGATTGAACCCACATACAGTAGGAATGGACAGACATTCTCTTTGGTTGTTGACATTATTGATTTGTGAGAAATCTTCGTGATTGTGCTTTATCGATATATTTTATTTTTTAGGAATTTTTTTTTGTATCTTTGCTAATTTTTTCTCCTTCTTTGAGCAGAGAATAAACATAATTTTTGGTTAAAAACATAACGAAGGTTTTTTGTGTGTGTCTGAAGTAATGCTTGCGTCTAACACACAAACACACACAAGCACACACACACATACACACACACATATACACATGTACATATGAACATGTAATCACATAACATGTGTGGATGTATGTATGCACGTATGTATGGATGTATGTATGTATTTATTTATGTTTGTATGTATGTATGTACGTACGTACGCACGCATGCATGCATGTATGTATGTGTGTGTATGTATGTATATTTGTATGTATGTATGTACGCACGTACGAACATATGTGTGTATGTATGTATGTATGTATGTACGTACGTAGTATGTATGTATGTATGTACGTACGTATGCATACATGTATATATGTATGTGTGTATGTATGTATGTGTGTGTGTTATGTCAGGTCAGGTCTCTGCTTCCTACTGGTTCCATGTAGTCCAGTACAACCTGTTTCATGGTCGGGTGGACGGTGACTAAACCGCCCTCCTCCACCAGACCCTGGTTTGGCAAGGAGGGTATGTGGAAACCCAGCAGCACAAAAAGAAGAGCTGTCAAAGGGTGGATGAACTCCACACAGTCAACGCCCATCCACCCCAACTATAGGTTAAATAGCCTCACCAACCTGCAGTTGGCCAAGCTTGGTGAGTACGACTACACCTCCTGGAGAGGTTAAACTCCGTGATATTAACACATATCCTTGTAACTGTCGTGTTATCTTGTCTCAGTTGTCACTTGACACATAGCTGCGGGGGTGGAGTGAGAGCTATCTGTGTAACACAAGCACGTAGCATTGCTATCTTTATGCGCAGATATTTCTTCATACGTCCCATGGCGATGGAAGAGTGGCAACTTTGCACACTCGACCAGTTAGAAACACAGTCACAAATCTATACGTGGGAGACTCGTGTCATATCCTTACGTAGCTGTACTGTTAACCTGAACAGCAACATGCTGCGGTGGAGTGTCAGCAATCTTAGGGGTTGCACTGCTCACACATAGCACATGGGAAGGGTCTAGAAAAAAGGTGACCAAAACAACGCCTGTTCAGTCATCAAACTGGCCAGCCACCTGCGGTTGGCGGTAGTTCATAACAGCAGGACTAAAAACCAAGCGATACTATAACAAAAAGTACAGAATGAATGTTAGTACTTGGAACGTAAGGACACTTTTGACAGTAGGGTGTCTGGTAATCCTGAACGTCGAACTGGTTTGATGACAAAGGAATTGGTTCAGTATGGTATTGACATAACTGCACTCTCTGAAACATGACTGAGTGGTGAGGATAAATTGACAGAATCCGGAGTGGATTACTCCTTTTTCTGAAAATGCAAGCCCGAGGGGGAGAAACGTGAGGGAGGTGTAGGCTTTGTCATTCGCACTGAGTTAACAAGCCATCTGGAACAACGCTACGGTGTTAGTGACAGAATCATGATCCTTAGAGTTACCTTACCGCGCAGTCGTTCTTTGACTATATTTTCCAGTAGCGAAGAATACATAATGGTATTCTATGAAAATCTTTGATCTACCATCGCCAAAGTCCCAAAAGCAAACAAGATTCTTCTCTTTTATTTTTTATGCCAGGGTTGGTAGGGATCATGAGACTTGGGAAGCATTGGGGAAGTACAGTCTTGGAAGCACGAATGGCAATAGACTGCACCTTCTTCAGCTCTGCACTGAATTTGAACTGGCCATTTGCAACTCCTTTTTCCACCAGAAGGACGCTCATAATGTTACATGGATTCATCCAAGATCCAAACATGCAAATATTCTTGATTATACCATCTGTCGTAAACGAGATTTTCTGGATGTTTGCACAGTCCGGGCCATGCGTGGTGCTGAGTGTGGGACAGAACATGCTCTAGTATGTGGCAAAATGAAATTTCGCGTGAAACATAAAATAAGATCTAATGAGACAAGGCTTACGTATGTATATATATATGTCTGATGGCTGGCCCTGTGATAAACACGACTCACTATTAAGACTTAATGAAATGAGCTCATAACAATCAGCAGTCTGGGTTCGATTATGTTGGTGTGCTCCCTAGCTCTTTTTGATTCCCAAATGTAAGGAGTACTCGATACTTCCCCTATTCTGTCATGGCTTACTAGCTCGATACGGACGTTTAAAATTATTAAATAAATAATAGATAAATAAATATATAAAGTTAAATCGTATATATAGAGTAATGTAAATGTTATGTGAGATATTGCTCAAGAACACAATGCGTTGCTGCTTTCACCCTAATAATAATGATGGCAATGTCTGTATACAACAACTACAACGGCACGCGATGGGGCCCACCCACAGCCCCGGCGGACAGAATGGAGAAGGCGTTTCCCCGCAGAACGGCAAGGGAGACGCGCTGGAAAAGCCACTCCAACTCGCAGTTCTCAAACCTGCGGCTGGCCAGCTCAGCGCCTATGGTGGTGAGTAAGGAGTTAGCCCTGGCGCCGAGGACACCACTGCCAGGGGTACGTCCGCAAACCTGTCGGAGAGCGACCGGTATTTGAGGAGTTTGGCCTCCTTAGCCGTGCAGCAGAACCTGGGTCAGTCGCTGACTGCACCAGGTTGTGGTTGCAGAAAGCGTCGGTGCAAGTGGCATCCCAGACGAGAGGTTTGCCACCGTGGAACGGGAAGATGGTCATGCCATCTAGCCTTTTGCCGTCCCCTCGATCCAGCCCCACCGGCTCGAGCTGGGAAGGGAAGCCTGCAGCGTCCAAGCCATGCTTAATGACTTCGTTGAGGGCAGCATGGCGTGGAATGCGGGTGGAATGTGGCGACAGGAAAGCGGGTGGAGGCCGAAAGAGTCCACGGTGGAACCGCAGCGACATTGGTGTGGCTGGCAGATCAGGAGGCCGAGCCTCAGGGAAACGCCGATTCGCAGGCTATGGTTGTCTAGCTGCGTGCCAGTGGAGAAAGAGGGCAGAGCATGGAGCCAGGCACCACTGTGGGGTTTGGAGGCCGCACGAAAACAAGCAAGGCGGTGCTGGTCGAGCTGGCGCGTGAGCCTCTCTGAGGCCAGGATGCACTGGATGGCATCCCAAGTGCGTTTGGGGGACTTGACGTCAACAGGGGGAGAAGGAGGAGGGACGTCTACTGGGCTAAGTCCCAGCCGGTCCCACGTCTCACAGGCGGCCTCACGTTCTCTGAACACAGAGAGTTCTGTTGTGTTTTGGAGAACCCTGCTGACGAGGACGCGGCACGAGGTTACTGACGAAAGATACGCCGGCAAAGCTAGTGAGATCGGGGATGTGAGGCCAAGGCCGCCATACCTGACAGGTAAAGTGGCCTGTTGCCACCCTATGTCGTCAAACTTAACGTTGCATATCCCCTCGGCTGCTGCTCGGATACAAGTATCGAGGTCAGCGAGGAGAGATGTCTGGGTGGAGCATGGAGAGCTGCGGAGTGTAAATCTATAAGTTAAATCTATAAATACATAGCTTGTAATCGAGACTGCACCAATATGTATACATATACACACATCTAATATGTAGGCAATGACACATCCCAGAAAATACGAATTTCCATGTACATAAAAACAACGATAAACATCTTTAATCTTATTTTACATGTCTACAACCAGTTAATTTTTTTTAGATAATTCTATTGACTGATTAATTGCTTAAGTTTTTTAAAAACTACCCGGTCGAGAGCTTAATTCGATTTGTGTTGTTTTTGAAATTTTTGCATCGATTACACATACTGAATTCATTTGCCATAATTTGGGGTTTTCTCCCCTGTAGAGTTACACATGTGCTTTCAAAACACTGAGATTCAAAACGCTGGCGCAGAAAATACCTGTTGAGAAAGTGATATCCTTGTTCGATCATTATACCAAAGGCTTATTTTTTTTAAGCAGACAGTATTATTGATTTAGGTGTCGCAGAAACCCTGCACTGGATTATACTATCATTTCCAAAGGGGCCGGGTAAATTTTCCTTTCATATTTTGTTTGACCCGTTTAGCTTGCTTCGTTTTTTTTTGGCTTAGGTGGTTGATAGCTTCTTAACCGCC
>OZ024743.1:225794006-225854006 GCA_964016885.1 Eledone cirrhosa
TTTATGCATTTATGCCAGACTTGTTCGGTGACCTCTTGGCAGACGTCTACTGCAACTGGAAGCAGAACGGGAGCATTCCCAGTTTTGTGAGCCGGGGAGAAGTGGCGCTGCTGAGAAAAGACCCGAACAAGGGGGATGTTATCGATAATTTCAGGCCCATAACCCTGCTAAACGCAGAGTTCAAGATTTTGGCCAAGGTGTTAGCAACGAGGTTGGCGCTTGTCAAGGGTCTGGTGGGAGAGGCGCAGACATGCGTCATTCCGGACAGATCCATTCACGACAACCTCCACCTCATGCGATACATCATAGAGAGGGTGGTTAAGGAACCTGGCACGGGTGGGGCCCTGATCAACTTGGATCAATCCAAAGCATTCGACAGGGTCGACCATCGGTACCTGGCGGCGGTCCTCGAGGCAGCCGGTTTCGGACCCGTTTTCAAGGGTTGGATCGCAGCAATGTACAGCGACATCTGCTCAGTTGTGAGGGTGAACGGTCACCTGTCGCAGCCGTTCAGCATCATGCGCTCAGTCCACCAGGGTTGTCCCCTCTCGTCCCTCTTGTACGTATTGGCTCTCGAGCCGTTACTGCACAAACTGGGGGCGATGAGGGGCGTCCCACACGAACTAGGATGCGGGAAATCCGAGTCGGCTTACGCCGACGACGTCACCGTGGTGGTGTAGAGCACCAGACACGTCCAGATGCTCGGCACCGCTCTCAAGGAATACGAAGCGGTGACAGGAGCAAAGATAAACTAGGAAAAGTCGGTGGGCTTCCAGCTCGGTACCTGGAGAGGCAAGTCCATGCCGTCCGACAGCGTCGTGGGGCGTTGAACGGACGGACCGGTTAAATTGCTCGGGGTCTGGTTCGGACCAGACCTCCAGATGGAGGAAAACTGGAACGAGGTGACGAGCAGGGTGGCCTCCCTCACCCAGAAATGGGCTGAGAGGAAGCTGTCCCTGAAAGGCCGGGCGGAGGTGGCGAATGCGTACATCGCATCCGTTATCTGCTACCGCCTCACCGTCGTCCCTTGCTCCAGCCCAACTCTCACCAAAATGGAGCGCCTCCTCTTCCGCTTTTTGTGGAAGGGACGCGCTCCCATGGTCAGACGATCCATCTGCTGTCAACACCCGTTGCGTGGAGGACTGGGCATGCCATGACTGATGATGGGCAAACATGCGCTGAGGCTGCGACATCTCTGGTGCTTCCTTGATGGTGAACAGGTGTGGTCGCCGTTCGCCAGGAACGTTTTCCCACAGCTCGTCTCCTTGACGGAGCTGCAGTCCTGGGTCAGAGAAAAGACCGAAGGATAGCGCTTGGAAACTGGAATGTCTCCAGGCGTTCACTGCCCACTGCCAGCTGGGCACCAGTATCGGTGGAACATCCACCTCGGCGTTTTATAGAGGACTAGTGGAGGGGAAGAGCGACGACATTATCGGAAAGATCCTGGGCGTCGAAGAAGATCAGCTGTTTGCTCTCTTCCGGAGAAGTTTCAGCCCGGGGCCTATGGATAACTTCCAAAAATCCCTGGCGCGGCAGTGCTACCGGGGAGCGCTGCCGGTTCGAGATAAGCTCTACAGGCACGGAAGTGCCGTCAGCCGAGCCTGTCCGAGATGCGCGCAGAACGACGAAACCGTCGTGCACGCACTCGTTCAGTGCCAGAGCATTGCTGATTTGTGGAGCTATGTCGAACAGTTGCTGTCGCGTGTTAGACTGATCCGGTTGTCGACTGAGTCCATTGTGCAGATGGTCTCACCGTCTTCCTTCAAGGAGGAAGGCCAGGCGGTTTTCATCTGCCTGGTGGCAATGGAGAAAGAGATTGTGTGGTGGACAAGGTTAAAAGGGTTAAGACATACACTTTCCTCTTCGGCGAATCCCTAATTAACTTTTTCAAGTTTCACTTGAAGAGGAAAATCAGGGTGGAGAGGCAAGTGCTGCCTTCTAGCAAGTTTGTTGAAAGGTGGGTGAATGTAGCGAGAATGGTCCGAGTGAACGGGAATATACGTCTGTAGTTTGAGAAATGGAAAAATTGAGAGAGGGCGCTTGCCCTGGTGGTCAGGGTGGCCATGGTCTTTTGTGTGGTTTTCGGAACGAGTAACCCTCGGAGGTTTCCCCCCCTATTGGGGAATTTTTCATTGTTTCAATTTTCATTTTTATTGTTTATATATATATATGTTTCTATGTCCTTTTTTTTCTTTTCTTATATAAATAATAAAAATATTTACACGCACAAAACCCACATCGTACAGTCCTGTACCGTCTTGTACCGTCTGTAATGTTTTTCTTGATGTCAGCCCTTGTGGCCAATAAAGAAATCATTATTATTATTATGTAATGCACTGTATAATAATAATAATAATAATAATAATAAAGATTTCTTTATTAACCACAAGGGTTTACATAAAGTAGACATTAAGGACAGTGCAGGACAATGCAGGACGGTACAAATGGGCATTTCTGCGTGTAAAAAACAAAAACAGAGGATGTAACAAAAATAACAATGAAAATAACAATGAAAAATTCCCCAATAGGGGGGAGACTTCGGAGGGACATTTGTGGAGAAAGCCCAGTAAAAAGCCACAATGACCCTGACCACCAAGGCAAGTGCCCTCTCCCAGTTTTCCACCTTTAATTTACAGATATATACTCAGAGTAGGCCCATTCACTCGGGCCATTCTTGCTTCTCTCACCCATCTTTCAACAAAATCCTGGGAAGAGAGCACCTCCCTCTCCACTCTGATTTTCCTTTTCAAATGAAATTTGAAAAAGTCAATCAGAGCATCACCGAAGAGGTAAGTGCTCGTCTTCAGCCCTTTCAAACGTGTCCACCATACTATCTCTTTCGCCATGGCCACCAGACAGATAAAAACTGCCTGCCCTTCCCGGCTAAAGGAGGAGGGCGGGGCAATCCTCACGATGGACTCAGATGATAGCCGGATCCGTCCTAAACGCGACAGCAGGTATTCAACATAAACCCACAAGTCAGCAATTTTCGGACACTGGACGAGTGCGTGCAGGACGGTTTCGTCGCCCTACGCGCATCTCGGACATGCCCGGCTGACGGCACCTCCATGCCTGTAGAGTTTATCCCGAACTGGCAAGGCTCCTCGGTAGCACTGCCAGGCCAGGGATTTCTGGAAGTTGTCCATAGGCCCCGGCCCGAAAGTTCTTCCGAAGAGATTGGCTAGTTGATTTTCGTCGACGCATAGAGTTTCCCCAAGTACGTCGTCGCTCTTACCCTCCACTAATCCTCTATAGAACGCCGAGGTGGAGTTTCCACCGATCACATTGCCCGATTGGTCGAGGGCTGTGAGCGCCTGAAGACATTCCAATCTCCAGGCGCTCCCTCTCGGTCTTCGCTTGACCCAGGACTGCAGCTCCGTCAAGGAAACGAGCTGGGGAAATACGCGCCTAGCAAACGGCGACCACACCTGATCACCGTCGAGGAAGAGGTGGAGATGTCGTAGCCTGAGCGCGTGCCTGCGCATCATCAGCCACGGCATGCCCAGCCCTCCACGTAGCGGGTGTTGACAACAGATGGACCGCCTGACCATCGGAGCACGTCCCTTCCACAAAAAGCGAAAGAGCAAACGCTCCAGCGCAGTCAGGCGAGGCTTAAGACAAGGTACGACGGTCAGGCGGTAGCAGATGACAGACGCGATGTACGCGTTAGCCACCTCCGCTCGACCTTTCAGGGATAGCTTCCTCTCCGCCCATTTCTGGGTGAGAGAAGCCACCTTGCTCTTCACCTCTTCCCAGTTTTTGTCCGTCTGGAGGTCCGGACCGAACCAGACCCCTAGCAATTTAACCGGTCCGTCCATCTAGCGTCCGACGACGCTGTTGGACGGCATGGACCTGCCTCTCCAGGTGCCGAGCTGCAGGCCCACTGACTTTTCCTGGTTGATCATTGCTCCTGTCACCGCTTCGTATTCTCTTAGTGTAGTGCCGATCGCCTCGATGTGTTTGGCGTTCGACACCACTACGGTGACATCGTCCGCATATGCTGACACGGATCTTCCGCATCCTAGTTCGCGCGGGACTCCCCTCAACGTCTCCACTCTGTGCAGTAATGGCTCGAGAGTCAATACGTACAATAGGGACGAGAGGGGACATCCTTGGCGGACCGAGCGCATGTTGTTGAACGGTTCCGAAAGGTGACCGTTCACTCTCACTACAGAGCAGATGTCTCTGTGCATGGCAGCGATCCAGCCTCTGAAGACGGGCCCAAAGCCAGCCGCCCTCAGGACTGCCGCTAGGTAACGATGGTCGACCCTATCGAAAGCTTTCGACTGATCTAAATTGATCAAGGACCCACCCGTGCCAGGTTCCTTAGCTACCCTCTCTATGATGTATCGCATGAGGTGGAGGTTGTCGTGGATGGATCTGTCGGGAATGGCGCATGTCTGCGCCTCTCCCACCAGACCACCAACGACAAGCGCCAACCTCTTTGCTAGCACCTTGGCCAAAATCTTGAACTCTGTGTTTAGCAGAGTTATGGGCCGGAAATTGTCTATGTTATCCCCCTTGTTCGGATCCTTTCTCAGCAGTGCCACCGCTCCTCGGCTCACAGAACTGGGAATTCTCCCGTTCTGTTGCCAGTTGCAGTAGACGTCCGCCAAGAGGCCTCCGAACAAGTCTGGCATCTGTACGTAAAGTTCATAGGGCAGACCATCCAAACCAGGCGATTTACCCCTTGTGCAGCCAGTCATTGCCTCCCTTACTTCAGCGGCTGTTATCGGCTTTTCGCAACACTTCGCCTCAGTGGCCGAGAGCCGCGGCAGTCCGTCGAGGTAGACACTAAAGTCCATCCCTCTACCCGGCCCACCGCTGCCCCCGAACAGCTGAGCGAAGTGTCGCTGAAAAGCTTCACACATTTGCCCTGGATCGAGTAGCATGCGCCCGTCGTGGTCCACCAAAGACCGGATCGTGGCTTTGTTGCCACGACGCGCCTCCGCCACTCGGGCCCATTGAACGGCTTTCGTCCCCTCGTGTCTGAGAGCACGCACTCTTGCTCTGACAACGCAGCCTTCGCCGCAAGCCAATTTTGCCGCAAGCACGTCGGTCGCAATGCCTTTGCTAAGCGCCTCGTCTAATTTTCTAACTAGTTCTCCCTCTGCTCTATTTTTCTCTATTGCTAAAGCCTTACTAAACCTAATCGATTCTATTCTAATCGCTCTTTTCAGAGCAAACCACCACTTGTTGTTGACGATGGCCCCCGTCAACGCCCGCTTAACTAGTTCGCTAATCCGGTCTCTGTAGGCCTTGCGCGCTGGTAAGGACGCGTTTAGCTTCCAGTAGCCGGGTCCTCGTCTATGAAGCCTATCTAAGTCAAGCACACAGATCACGAATTTGTGGTCCGTGTAGCTGACTATCTTGAATTGTGGACAGCCTATGCTAGACCTATCTATTTCCCTACAAAATACTCTATCTAGATATGATCTGGATGACCCTATGCGGTTTGTCCAAGTCCACATTGGCACATTCGAGAAATCCAATCGGTACCTGTCAGACAGTTCAAAACGCCTGAGCAGGTTGGTGAGGCTGTTGCACCCTCCACCCCTATCCGCTAATCCCACATAGTCCCAGCGTGCATCTAAGATCCCGTTCCAGTCGCCCACTAACACTAAAGAGCGGGACGTTCCAAGAAAGGTCTCCAGACGCCGGAAGAAATCAGGCCGCCCTGCTCCTGTCGGGGCATAGACGGCCACTAGCCTGAAAGCTTGCCCGTCTCCGCTGGTCACGTCCAGCACCACCAGCTTACCCTCTGGGTCCAGGAAGATGGCCCGTATGGCGAGATCCAAACCTCTCCGAAAAAGCACAGCAACTCCTCCACCCGATCCAGGACGGCTGGGAGATGCGTACACATCGTAGCCGCCGAAGATCGGTGCGAAGGCCCGTGCTTCGGAGATTCTGGTCTCGCTGATGGCCACTACATCTATGTTTAGTGACCTGAGGTCGTTAAACAGGTGACCCTGCTTCCATGACGACCCCAAGCCACGCGCATTTATGCTGCCTATTCTGAGTGAGGTCATGTTTAAAATAAAGTGGAAAAGATGGGAAAGACCACTTACCGTACTTTTGGTAGAGGAGGGATGGTTTTTACATCCCTTTTCACTTGATCGTCTGGTGAAGGGACCGTTGAATCGTCCCTTCGGCTGGTCGTCGGCTCTTCTAAGAGAATGTCTGAATATACTCTTCGATTGATGGTTCCTCCTAGGTCCCTGAATCACCAACTGCGTTGGGGAATTTCGTTTTAATGTTTGTGTATTGTTTCTGTGCTATTTTTAGCAGTCTTATGTTAGTTGGCGTTTTGATTGGTGCTGGTATTATGTAGTCCTGTTGTGAAATGTCTGTGTGTTCAATTATGTAAGTCATTAGTTTCTTGTTGTGTGTATTTATTGCCGTGCATTTGTTTTTCTGGGGGTGGGGTGTGGTTCTGCTATTTTCTTGTCGTTGTTGCTGGGTGTGTGTGTTTTGTTGTTGTGTTTGCGATGTTGGTGCTTGTGGTGGTGGTGTTGAAGGTGTTGTTGGCGGTGGGGTTGTCGCCGGTGGTGATGGTGGTGCTAGTGTGGGTGGTGATGGTGTTGGTGGTGTTGCTGCTGTGGGTCTCTTTGCAGTAGACTTTACCCTTTTCTCATTTCTTTCCTCCCTTTTCAAAGGCGACGATGCGCTGCTTCTGCGTTTGTGCCTTCTTACGACCTTTTGCCATCCCTTTCCCACCTCACACTCCATGTCTGATTCTGTGAGGTCGGGGAGGGGTACCAGCTCCACTCTTTCACTTGTTGTTGTTGGTGATGTTTGCACTGGAGTCTCTGGTGCAGCTGCATTTGGTATTGCTGTTGTTGTTGTTAATATTTCCACTGCTGCTGCTGTTTTTGATTTCCGTGGAGTGGGTATGGGTGCCACGACCCTATCGTTCCTGGTTGCCGCTTGTCCTGTTGCTGGTAGCCGTGGAGCCGGATTCGGAAGGAGGGGGGTTTTCTCCTTTCTCAGGGTCTTCTCGCTGCAGAGGCTCTGAGGTGAGTCTTCGATCCACAGCGAAAGCATTTCGTTTGCCCTCAACACTTATGGGCAGTTGAGTGCCGTTATCGAAGTCTATTACATCCGGGATAACTTCGATGCACTCCTGGTTGGTTTGGATTAGCATCTCAATGGAGGTGCCTACCTAATCTTCTCTTACTTTTTTCTGTACTTGCATTACAGTTGTTTTGTCCTCGATTCCGACGAGGACAGACGCGGCCAGCCAAGAAGGGGCCATTCCGGGGGGGGGGGGGGGGGGGGGGGGACGTGGGTCAGTTTGACCTTCACAATTTTTTGCCCGCAGTAGGAGGGCACCAACACCATTTCCTCGCTCCTTAGGGTCACTACTGATTGGGCCTTTGCCTCCTGGGGTGTGGCAAAAAGTACGTCTACGGTGGCATATTTTTTGCCTCGGGTGATGTGCGTTTTCCGCTGCCACACAGACCCCAAGGCTTTTTGTATTTGGGCCTCTGTGGCTCTTTCCACCCTACGGAATTTTGTACTTACTGTACGGCACGTGACCGTACAGTGCTCTTGGGTTTCGAAACATTTTTCCGCTGCCTTGCAGATTGCTCGGTGTCCATTCTTTGTCACCATCTTCTTCGCTTCCTCTAATTCCTCATTTGTTATGAGGATTGTTTCCAAGTTTTTCGCAATACCTGCAAATGAGATTGGTTTTTCTCTGCTGCTGTTGTTGTTGTCGTCAGAGCTGCTGGTACTTTTGTTGTTGCTGCAGGTACTACGACTACTGCCTCCGCCGCTGTTGCTGTGGTTGTTGTTGGCGTTGCTGCTGCTAATGCTGTTGTTGTTTATGCTGCTGGTGATGCTGTTGCGGCTGCTACTGTTGTTTTCATTGTCACTGTTGCTGTTGTTATTACGGCTGCTACTGCTATTATTCCTGACGTCAGACGAATGAACTGGGTTTTCGTATTTCCCGCACACCTGTTTCGTCGCTGTCGTCGTGGAGAAACCTTGCACGCTTTGCACGAGACTTTTCTTTTCTTTCGTCACTTGCGAAAGAGAAGGGAGGGAGAGAGACACATTTAAAGAAGGGAGGGAGAGAGACAATCTTCTCTCTGCTGTAGTGATGATTGAGGAAGAAGAAAACGGAATGAGTGGGAGTGACGTATGAAATTTCTTTTTCGTAGCCATGTTGTTTTTTGTTTAAAATGAATATTGGGTACAAAACCCCAATAACTGGTTATTTAACCCCGAAGGGCCAAATAACGGACAGAAAGACCCCTCTCACGAGGAGGAGGGTGTCTTTATCAACAATTTGGTTCAAGTTTTAAACAATTTACAATTGTTTTAACGGTTAAAAATTACTATACCTTACAGAGCCGAGCCTCCGTCAACCATGGCATTCAATAATAATAATAATAATAACAATAATAATAATAATAATGTTTTCTTTATTAACCACAAGGGTTTACATAAAGTAGACATTAAGGACAGTACAGGACAATACAGGACGGTACAAATGGGCATTTCTGCGTGTAAAAAAACAGAGGATGTAATAAAATAACAAAGAAAAATTCCCCAATAGAGGGGAGACTTCCGAGGACATTTGTGGAGAAAGCCCATTAAAAGACCACAGTGACCCTGACCACCAGGGCAAGTGCCCACTCCCAGTTTTCCACCTTTAATTTACAGACACATACTCAGAGTAGGCCCATTCACTCGGACCATATTTGCTTCTCTCACCCATCTTTCAACAAAATGCTGGGAAGAGAGCACTTCCCTCTCTACCCTGATTTTCCTTTTCAAATGAAATTTGAAAAAAGTTAATCAGGGCATCACCGAAGAGGTAAGTGCTCGTCTTCAGCCCTTTCAAACGTGTCCACCATACTATCTCTTTCGCCATGGCCACCAGACAGATAAAAACTGCCTGCCCTTCCCGGCTAAAGGAAGAGGGCGGGGTAATCCTCACGATGGACTCAGCTGATAGCTGGATCCGTCCTACACGTGACAGCAGGTGTTCGACATAAACCCACAAGTCAGCAATGCTCGGACACTGGACGAGTGCGTGCAGGACGGTTTCGTCGCCCTGCGCGCATCTCGAACATGCCCGACTGACGGCACCTCCATGCCTGTAGAGTTTATCCCGAACTGGCAAAGCTCCTCGGTAGCACTGCCAGGCCAGGGATTTCTGGAAGTTGTCCATAGGACCCGGCCCGAAAGTCCTTCCGAAGAGATTGGCTAGTTGATTTCCGTCGACGCCTAGAGTTTCTCCAAGTACGTCGGTGCTCTTCCCCTCCACTAATCCTCTATAGAACGCCAAGGTGGAGTTTCCACCGATCACATTGCCCGATTGGTCGAGGGCTGTGAGCGCCTGAAGATATTCCAGTCTCCAAGCGCTCCCTCTCGGTCTTCGCTTGACCCAGGATTGCAACTCCGTCAAGGAGACGAGCTGGGGAAAGACGTGTCTAGCAAACGGCGACCACACCTGATCACCGTCGAGCAAGAGGTGGAGATGTCGTAGCCTGAGCGCGTGTCTGCGCATCATCAGCCACGGCATGCCCAGCCCTCCACGTAGCGGGTGTTGACAGCAGATGGACCGCCTAACCATCGGAGCGCGTCCCTTCCACAAAAAGCGAAAGAGCAAACGCTCCAGCGCAGTCAGGCGGGGCTTAGGACAAGGTACGACGGTCAGGCGGTAGTAGATGACGGACGTGATGTACGCGTTAGCCACCTCCGCTCGACCTTTCAGGGATAGCTTCCTCTCCGCCCATTTCTGGGTGAGAGAAGCCACCCTGCTCGTCACCTCGTCCCAGTTTTTGTCCGTCTGGAGGTCTGGACCGAACCAGACCCCTAGCAATTTAACCGGTCCGTCCGTCCAGCGCCTAACGACGCTGTTGGACGGCATGGACCTGCCTCTCCAGGTGCCGAGCTGCAGGCCCACTGACTTTTACTGGTTGATCATTGCTCCTGTCACCGCTTCGTATTATCTTAGTGTAGTGCCGATCGCCTCGATGGGTTTGGCGTTCGACACCACTACGGTGACATCGTCCGCATATGCTGACACGGATCTTCCGCATCCTAGTTCGCGCGGGACCCCTCTCAACGTCTCCACTCTGTGCAGTAATGGCTCGAGAGTCAATAGGTACAAGGGGGACGAGAGGGGACATCCTTGGCGGACCGAGCGCATGATGTTGAACGGTTCCGAAAGGTGACCGTTCACTCTCACCACAGAGCAGATGTCGCTGTGCATGGCAGCGATCCAGCCTCTGAAGACGGGCCCAAAGCCAGCCGCCCTTAGGACTGCCGCTAGGTAACGATGGTCGACCCTATCGAAGGCTTTCGACTGATCTAAATTTCTCAAAGACCCACCCGTGCCAGGTTCCCTAGCTACCCTCTCTACGATGTATCGCATGAGGTGGAGGTTGTCGTGGATGGATCTGTCGGAAATGGCGCATGATTGCGCCTCTCCCACCAGACCACCAACGACAAGCGTCAACCTCTTTGCTAGCACCTTGGCCAAAATCTTGAACTCTGTGTTTAGCAGAGTTATGGGCCTAAAATTATCTATGTTATCCCCCTTGTTCGGATCCTTTCTCAGCAGCGCCACCGCTCCTCGGCTCACAGAGCTGGGAATTCTCCCGTTCTGTTGCCAGTTGCAGTAGACGTCCGCCAAGAGGCCTCCGAACAAGTTTGGCATTTGTACGTAAAGTTCATAGGGCAGACCATCCAAACCAGGCGATTTACCCCTTGTGCAGCCAGTCAATGCCTCCCGTACTTCAGCGGTTGTTATTGGCTTTTCGCAACACTCCGCCTCAGTGGCCGAAAGCCGCGGCAGTCCGTCGAGGTAGACACTAAAGTCCATCCCTCGATCCGGCCCGCCACTGCCCCCGAAAAGTTGAGCGAAGTGTCGCTGAAAAGCTTCACACATTTGCCCGGGATCGAGTAGCATGCGCCCGTCGTGGTCCACCAAAGACCGGATCGTGGCTTTGTTGCCACGACGCGCCTCCGCCACTCGGGCCCATTGAACGGCTTTCGTCCCCTCGTGTCTGAGAGCACGCACCCTAGCTCTGACAACGCAGCCTTCGTGCTTTGCATTGAAGAATTTGTCAAGGGCCAATTTCGCCGCAAGTACGTCGGTCGCGATGCCTTTACTAAGCGCCTCGTCTAATTTTCTAACCAATTCTCTCTCTGCTCTAATTTTCTCTATTACTAAAGCCTTACTAAACCTAATGGACTCTATTCGAATTGCTCTTTTCAGAGCAAACCACCACTTGCTGTTGAGGATGGCCCCCGTCAACGCCCGCTTAACTAGTTCGCTAATCCGGTCTCTGTAGGCCTTGCGCGCTGGTAAGGACGCGTTTAGCTTCCAGTAGCCGGGTCCTCGTCTATGAAGCCTATCTAAGTCAAGCACACAGATCACGAATTTGTGGTCCATGTAGCTGACTATCTTGAATTGTGGACAGCCTATGCTAGACCTATCTATTTCCCTACAAAATACTCTAGATATGATCTGGATGACCCTATGCGATTTGTCCAAGTCCACATTGGTACATTCGGGAAATCCAATCGGTACCTGTCAGACAGTTCAAAACGCCTGAGCAGGTTGGTGAGACTCTTCCACCCTGCTCCCCTATCCACTAATCCCACACAATCCCATCGTGCATCTAAGATCCTGTTCCAGTCTCCCACTAACACTAAAGAGCGAGACGTTCCAAGAAAGGTCTCTAGACGCCGGAAGAAATCAGGCCGCCCTGCTGGGAGATGCGTACACATCGTAGCTGCCGAAGATCGGTGCGAAGGCCCGTGCTTCGGAGATTCTGGTCTCGCTGATGGCCACTACATCTATGTTTAGTGACCAGAGGTCGTTGAGCAGGTGGCCCTGCTTCCATGACGACCCCAAGTCACGCGCATTTATGCTGCCTATTCTGAGTGAGGTCATGTTGAAAAGGAGTGGAAAAGATGGGAAAGACCACTTACCTTACTTCTCGTAGAGGAAGGACGGTTTTTCCATCCTTTTCACTGCTTCTGGCCTCCTCAGGAAGGATGTCCTTATGAATCCTCCTGGAGAGTGCTTGTCGGAAGTCTCCGATGTCTTTGGGGAATTTTTGTTTTAGTGTCATGTACGTTTTCTGTGTGATGCGAGTGATTTGTATGTGTGGAGGTGGTGTGAATTTTTGGGTTGTTGTGTAGTCTTTTTCTGTGATGCTGGTGTTGTGTTGGATGTAGTGTAATAATTGGTTGTTGTTCAAATTTAATGCTGTGTAGTGTGTATCGTTTTGGTTGTTTTGTTTTGTTTGCATTTGTTGTGGGTTTGTTTCTGTTTCGCATTCTGGTGACTTTTGTGGTGTAGGTGATGGTGGTGTTGGGGTTAATGATGGTGATGGTGTTGGTGTTTGGGGTGATGGGATTGGTGATGCTGGTGTGGATGGTGGCATATCTGTCCTAACTTTTTTGTTTGTTAATTTATTTGTTTCCCTCTGTATTTTTTTTTGGAGGGGGAAGGAAGAGAATTTTTTCTTTTTTGGTTTCTTTTTTTTTTTCCTGATACCGTTTCCCACTCCTCGTTGTCACAATCTGTCTCCAGTTGTGATAGGCCGGGGAGTGGAAAATCCTCCACAGGCGTTAGTTTTGGTTGTGGCGTGGTGGATGGTGTAGGCGCTGGTGCTAGTTCTGAAGCGTTGGGTGGTGGTGGTGTTGGTTTTGCTGGTGGCGGTGGTGTTGGTTTTGCTACTGTTGCTGGGGTTGTTGCTGTTATAGTTGCTTCTGTTGTTGCTGCTACAGTTGTTGCTGCCATCTCTGCTACTGGTGGTGTTGATGGTTGAGTCACTGGGGTGGGTAGGAGAGGTGGCCTCAACCTTTTAGCCTGAGGGCAGAAAGCCCTTAGGTGGGTTCCTTCACCACAAACGACACACCTAGGCCTTCTGCCCTCGACAATTACGGTGAGGTGGCTGCCGTCAGTGAGGTCTATTACCTCCGGGATCTCCTCAATGCTTTTTTGGTCCGCTTGGATCAGGAGCTCCATCCCAGATCCGGACCAGTTCTCCTGCTTTTCTTTTGCTATTGCTATTATCTTTGTGTTGGCTTCGATGCCGGCGAGGACGGCCGCTATTAGCCAGGGAATTTCGATGGCCGGTGGAACGTGGGTGACCCTGATCTTTACGAGTCTCTGGCCACAATAGCTTGGGACGAGTGTGAAGTCGTCACTTCTTAATGGGGCCATGGAGTATTCTCTAGCCTCCTCTGGTGTTTCAAAGAACACGTCCAAGGTTCCATACTTCTGCCCACGTCTGATGTGGGTTTTTATTGCCCACACATGTCCCAAAGCTTTTTGGATTTGGGACTCGGATGCCCGTTCCCATTCGGCGCGATTTTACATTTATTGTTCGATACGACACGGTGCTTAGGCGCCGATGCTCCATTTTATTAGGTGGGGTGGGGTGGGGGTGGGGTGGGGTGAGGCTGACCCTGTACCCATCTTTCTTTACCATTTTTTTGGCATTTTCTAATTCCTCATGAGTTACCGTAAATGCTTCGCACTGTTTTGCTACTCTGGCAAAACTCAGGGTGGTTTTTTTAATGTCATTGTTGTTGTTGTTGTTGCTATCGTTATTTTTGTTATTATTAATTTTAGTTTCAGTTGTGGTGGTGGTGACGTCAGTGGAGTTCGGTTTGGAAGAGTCCATTTTGGTTGAAAATATTTCGACATCACGAGTTGATTTATTTTTTCCTTTTGTTTCTTTTGTCGTGGTGGTGGTGAGGGTGGTGGTTGTCGCGGTGGTGGTGGTGGTGGCGGCTTTAACACCTGCAGCCATTGGTAATGGCGGGAAATGAATGTCTGCCTGAGACAAATTAAAAATATTGCTAGTGCTTAAATTGTTTGTGTTGGCAAACGTAGTATCATTTACAATGGTGGTGTCGGTGTGGGGTGTTAATTTGTGAGGAAGGCTTTCAGCTGCTTGGTGCAGAGGTGAATTAGCCATTTTTTTTTCAAAGAAATTTTTTGATAATCATAAAAGTTTAAATTTTGGGCACAAGGCCCCAATCTTTTTGGGTGTCCTTTTCGGAAAACAATGTATGTGCGCTTATATATAGTTAACAATAAAAATTTTCCATAAATGGCAATTTTTAACAAACGGAAATAACAAACCTTTGCGGAACTCACCATGATACGATTTACTACGTAGGTCGCCAATAATAATAATAATAATAAAAATAATGATTTCTTTATTAACCACAAGGGTTTACATAAAGTAGACATTAAGGACAGTGCAGGACAATACAGGACGGTACAAATGGGCATTTCTGCGTGTAAAAAAGAAAAACACAGGATGTAACAAAAAACAAAAATGAAAAATTCCCCAATAGGGGTGAGACTTCGGCGGGACATTTGTGGAGAAAGCCCAGTAAAAAGCCACAGTGACCCTGACCACCAAGGCAAGTGCCCTCTCCCAGTTTTCCACCTTTAATTTACAGATATATACTCAGAGTAGGCCCATTCACTCGGGCCATTCTTTCCTCTCTCACCCATCTTTCAACAAAAAGCTGGGAAGAGAGCACTTCCCTCTCTACCCTGATTTTCCTTTTCAAATGAAATTAGAAAAAGTTAATCAGGGCATCACCGAAGAGGTAAGTGCTCGTCTTAAGCCGTTTTAGACGTGTCCACCATACTATCTCTTTCGCCATGGCCACCAGACAGATAAAAACTGCCTGCCCTTTCCGGATAAAGGAAGAAGGCGGGGTAATCCTCACGATGGACTCAGCTGATAGTCGGATCCGTTCTACACGTTCTACGTCGTCGCTCTTCCCCTCCACTAATCCTCTATAGAACGCCAAGGTGGAGTTTCCACCGATCACATTGCCCGATTGGTCAAGGGCTGTGAGCCCCTGAAGACATTCCAGTCTCCAAGCGCTCCCTCTCGGTCTTCGCTTGACCCAGGAGTGCAGCTCCGTCAAGGAGATGAGCTGGGGAAAGACGCGTCTAGCAAACGGCGACCACACCTGATCACCGTCAAAGGAAGATAATAATAATAATAATAATAATAATAATAATAATAATAATAATAATAATAATGTTTTCTTTATTAACCACAAGGGTTTATATAAAGTAGACATTAAGGACAGTACAGGACAATACAGGACGGTACAAATGGGCATTTCTGCGTGTAAAAAAAACGGAGGTTGAAATAAAAAAACAAAGAAAAATTCCCCAATAGGGGGGAGACTTCCAAGGGACATTTGTGGAGAAAGCCCATTAAAAGACCACAGTGGCCCTGACCACCAGGGCAAGTGCCTTCTCCCAGTTTTCCACCTTTAATTTACAGACACATACTCAGAGAAGGCCCATTCATTCGGGCCATACTTGCTTCTCTCACCCATCTTTCAACAAAATGCTGGGAAGAGAGCACTTCCCTCTCTACCCTGATTTTCCTTTTCAAATGAAATTTGAAAAAGTTAATCAGGGCATCACCGAAGAGGTAAGTGCTCGTCTTCAGCCCTTTCAAACGTGTCCACCATACTATCTCTTTCGCCATGGCCACCAGACAGATAAAAACTGCCTGCCCTTCCCGGCTAAAGGAAGGGGGCGGGGCAATCCTCACGATGGACTCAGCTGATAGCTGGATCCGTCCTACACGTGACAGCAGGTGTTCGACATAAACTCACAAGTCAGCAATGCTCGGACACTGGACGAGTGCGTGCAGGACGGTTTCGTCGCCCTGCGCGCATCTCGGACATGCCCGGCTGACGGCACCTCCATGCCTGTAGAGTTTATCCCGAACTGTCAAAGCTCCTCGGTAGCACTGCCAGGCCAGGGATTTCTGGAAGTTGTCCATAGGCCCCGGCCCGAAAGTCCTTCCGAGGAGATTGGCTAGTTGATTTTCGTCGACGCCGAGAGTTTCTCCAAGTACGTCATCGCTCTTCCCCTCCACTAATCCCCTATAGAACGCCAAGGTGGAGTTTCCACCGATCAAATTGCCCGATTGGTGGAGGGCTGTGAGCGCCTGAAGACATTCCAGTCTCCAAGCGCTCCTTCTCGGTCTTCGCTTGACCCAGGACTGCAGCTCCGTCAAGGAGACGAGCTGGGGAAAAACGTGTCTAGCAAACGGCGACCACACCTGATCACCGTCGAGGAAGAGGTGGAGATGTCGTAGCCTGAGCGCGTGTCTGCGCATCATCAGCCACGGCATGCCCAGCCCTCCACGTAGCGGGTGTTGACAGCAGATGGACCGCCTGACCATCGGAGCGCGTCCCTTCCACAAGAAGCGAAAGAGCAAACGCTCCAGCGCAGTCAGTCGGGGCTTAGGACAAGGTACGACGGTCAGGCGGTAGTAGATGACGGACGCGATGTACGCGTTAGCCACCTCCGCTCGACCTTTCAGGAATAGCTTCCTCTCGGCCCATTTCTGGGTGAGAGAAACCACCCTGCTCGTCACCTCGTCCCAGTTTTTGTCCGTCTTGAGGTCTGGACCGAACCAGACCCCTAGCAATTTAACCGGTCCGTCCGTCCAGCGCCCGACGACGTTGTTGGACGGCATGGACCTGCCTCTCCAGGTGCCGAGCTGCAGGCCCACTGACTTTTCCTGGTTGATCATTGCTCCTGTCACCGCTTCGTATTCTCTTAGTGTAGTGCCGATCGCCTCGATGGGTTTGGCGTTCGACACCACTACGGTGACATCGTCGGCATATGCTGACACGGATCTTCCGCATCCTAGTTCGCGCGGGACCCCCCTCAACGTCTCAACTCTGTGCAGTAATGGCTCGAGAGTCAATACGTACAATAGGGACGAGAGGGGACATCCTTGGCGGACCGAGCGCATGATGTTGAACGGTTCCGAAAGGTGACCGTTCACTCTCACTACAGAGCAGATGTCGCTGTGCATTGCAGCGATCCAGCCTCTGAAGACGGGCCCAAAACCAGCCGCCCTCAGGACTGCCGCTAGGTAACGATGGTCGACCCTATCGAAGGCTTTCGATTGATCTGAATTGATCAAAGACCCACCCTTGCCAGGTTCCCTAGCTACCCTCTCTACGATGTATCGCATGAGGTGGAGATTGTCGTGGATGGATCTGTCGGGAATGGCGCATGTCTGTGCCTCTCCCACCAGACCACCAACGACAAGCGCCAAC
This sequence comes from Eledone cirrhosa, assembly GCA_964016885.1. Lineage (NCBI taxonomy): Eukaryota > Metazoa > Mollusca > Cephalopoda > Octopoda > Eledonidae > Eledone > Eledone cirrhosa. The sequence continues at coordinate 225,811,110 of OZ024743.1, forward strand.
CTCTTTGTTAGCACCTTGGCCAAGATCTTGAACTCTGTGTTTAGCAGAGTTAAGGGCCTAAAATTATCTATGTTATTCCCCTTGTTCGGATCCTTTCTCAGCAGCGCCACCGCTCCTCGGCTCACAGAGCTGGGAATTCTCCCGTTCTGTTGCCAGTTGCAGTAGACGTCCGCCAAGAGGCCTCCGAACAAGTTTGGCATTTGTACGTAAAGTTCATAGGGCAGACCATCCAAACCAGGCGATTTACCCCTTGTGCAACTAGTCATTGCATCCCGTACTTCAGCGGTTGTTATCGGCTTTTCGCAACACTCCGCCTCAGTGGCCGAAAGCCGCGGCAGTCCGTCGAGGTAGACACTAAAGTCCATCCCTCGATCCGGCCCGCCGCTGCCCCCGAACAGTTGAGCGAAGTGTCGCTGAAAAGCTTCACACATTTGCCCGGGATCGAGTAGCATGCGTCCGTCGTGGTCCACCAAAGACCGGATCGTGGCTTTGTTGCCACGACGCGCCTCCGCCACTCGGGCCCATTGAACGGCTTTCGTCCCCTCGTGTCTGAGAGCACGCACCCTAGCTCTGACAACGCAGCCTTCGTGCTTTGCATTGAAGAATTGGTCAAGGGCCAATTTCGCCGCAAGCACGTCGGTCGCGATGCCTTTGCTAAGCGCCTCATCTAATTTTCTAACTAGTTCTCCCTCTGCTCTATTTTTCTCTATTGCTAAAGTCTTACTAAACCTAATGGACTCTATTCTAATTGCTCTTTTCAGAGCAAACCACCACTTGTTGTTGACGATGGCCCCCGTCAACGCCCGCTTAACTAGTTCGCTAATCCGGTCTCTGTAGGCCTTGCGCGCTGGTAAGGACGCGTTTAGCTTCCAGTAGCCGGGTCCTCGTCTATGAAGCCTATCTAAGTCAAGCACACACATCACGAATTTGTGGTCCGTGTAGCTGACTATCTTGAATTGTGGACAGCCTATGCTAGACCTATCTATTTCCCTACAAAATACTCTATCTAGATATGATCTGGATGACCCTATGCGATTTGTCCAAGTCCACATTGGTACATTCGGGAAATCCATTCGGTACCTGTCAGACAGTTCAAAACGTCTGAGCAGGTTGGTGAGACTCTTGCACCCTCCTTCCCTATCCACTAATCCCACACAATCCCAGCGTGTATCTAAGATCCCGTTCCAGTCGCCCACTAATACTAAAGAGCGGGACGTTCCAAGAAAGGTCTCCAGACGCCGGAAGAAATCAGGCCGCCCTGCTCCTGTCGGGGCATAGACGGCCACTAACCTGAAAGCTTGCCCGTCTCCGCTGGTCACTTCCAGCACCACCAACTTACCTTCTGGGTCCAGGAAGATGGCCCGTATGGCAAGATCCAAACCTCTCCGAAAAAGCACAGCAACTCCTCCCCCCGAACCCGGACGGCTGGGAGATGCGTACACATCGTAGCCGCCGAAGATCGGTGCGAAAGCCTGTGCTTCGGAGATTCTGGTCTCGCTGATGGCCACTACATCTATGTTTAGTGACCTGAGGTCGTTGAGCAGGTGGCCCTGCTTCCATGACGACCCCAAGCCACGCGCATTTATGCTGCCTATTCTGAGTGAGGTCATGTTGAAAAGGAGTGGAAAAGATGGGAAAGACCACTTACCTTACTTCTCGTAGGGGAAGGACGGTTTTTCCATCCTTTTCACTGCTTGTGGCCTCCTCAGGAAGGATGTCCTTATAAATCCTCCTGGAGAGTGCTTGTCGGAAGTCTCCGATGTCTTTGGAGAATTTTTGTTTTAGTGTCATGTACGTTTTCTGTGTGATGCGAGTGATTTGTATGTGTGGAGGTGGTGTGAATTTTTGGGTTGTTGTGTAGTCTTTTTCTGTGATGCTGGTGTTATGTTGGATGTAGTGTAATAATTGCTTGTTGTTCAAATTTAATGCTGTGTAGTGTGTATCGTTTTGGTTGTTTTGTTTTGTTTGCGTTTGTTGTGGGTTTGTTTCTGTTTCGCATTTTGGTGACTTTTGTGGTGTAGGTGATGGTGGTGCTGGGGTTAATGATGGTGATGGTGTTGGTGTTTGTGTTGATGGGGTTGGTGATTCTGGTGTGGATGGTGGCATATCTGTCCTAAATTTTTGTTTTTTAATTTATTTGTTTCCCTCTGTATTTTGTTTTTGGAGGGGGAAGGAAGAGAATTTTTTCTTTTTTGGTTTCTTTTTTTTTTCCGGATATCGTTTCCCACTCCTTGTCGTCACAATCTGTCTCCAGTTGTGATAGGCCGGGGAGTGGAAAATCCTCCACAGCCGTTAGTTTTGGTTGTGGTGTGGTGGATGGTGTAGGCGCTGGTGCTAGTTCTGAAGCGTTGGGTGGTGGTGGTGTTGGTTTTGCTGGTGGTGGTAGTGGTGTTGGTTTTGCTACTGTTGCTGGGGTTGTTGCTGTTATAGTTGCTTCTGTTGTTGCTGCTACAGTTGTTGCTGCCATCTCTGCTACTGGTGGTGTTGATGGTTGTGTCACTGGGGTGGGTAGGAGAGGTGGCCTCAACCTTTTAGCCTGAGGGCAGAAAGCCCTTAGGTGGGTTCCTTCACCACAAACGACACACCTAGGTCTTCTGCCCTCGACAATTACCGTGAGGTGGCTGCCGTCAGTGAGGTCTATTACCTCTGGGATCTCCTCAATGCTTTTTTGGTCCGCTTGGATCAGGAGCTCCATCCCAGATCCGGACCAGTTTTCCTGCTTTTCTTTTGCTATTGCTATTATTTTCGTGTTGGCTTCGATGCCGGCGAGGACAGCTGCTATTAGCCAGGGAATTTCGATGGCCGGTGGAACGTCGGTCACCCTGCTCTTTACGAGTCTCTGGCCACAATAGCTTGGGACGAGTGTGAAGTCGTCACTTTTTAATGGGGCCATGGAGTGTTCTCTAGACTCCTCTGGTGTTTCAAAGAACACATCCACGGTTCCATACTTTTGCCCACGTCTGATGTGGGTTTTTCTTGCCCACACATGTCCCAAAGCATTTTGGATTTGGGACTCGGATGCCCGTTCCACTCGGCGCGATTTTACATTTATTGTTCTATACGACACGGTGCATAGGCGCCGATGCTCCATTTTATTAGGTGTGTGTGTGTGGGGGGGGGGGAGGTGAGGCTGACCCTGTACCCATCTTTCTTTACCATTTGTTTGGCATTTTCTAAATCTTCCTGAGTTACCGTGAAAGCTTCGAATTGTTTTGCTACTCTGGCGAAACTGAGGGAGGTTTTTATAATGTTATTGTTGTTGTTGTTGCTATCGTTATTTGTGTTAATATTAATTTTAGTTTCAGTTGTGGTGGTGGTGACGTCAGTCGTCTTTTGTGCGGAAGGGTCCATTTTGCTTGATTTCATTTCGACATCACGAGTTAATTTATTTTTTTCTTCTCTTGTTTCTGTTGTCGCGGTGGTGGTGGGGGTGGTGGTTGTCGCGGTGGTGGTGGTGGTGGTGGAGGCTTTAACACCTGCAGTCATTGGTAATGGCGGGAAATGAATGTCTTCCTGAGACAAATTTAAAATATTGCTACTGCTTATATTTTTTTTGTGTTGGCAAACGTAGTAACATTTACAATGGTGGTGTCGGTGTGAGGTGTTATTTTGTGAGGAAGGCTTTCAGCTGCTTCGTGCAGAGGTGAAGTAGCCATTTTTTTCCAAACAAACTTTTTGATAATAATAAAAGTTAAAATTTTGGGCACAAGGCCCCAATCTTTTTGGGTGTCCTTTTCGGAAAACAATGTATGTGTGCTTATAAACAGTTAACAATAAAACTTTCCATAAATGGCAATTTTTAACAAACGGAAATAACAAACCTTTGCGGAGCTCACGATGATACGATTTACTACGTAGGTTGCAAATAATAATAATAATAATAATAATAATAATAATAATAATAATAATAATAATAATAATGGTATGAGCATAAGCCAGAGGCGGTGATGGAGAACAATCAGGTGAAGGTGCTGTGGGACTTTAGGATACAGACGGACAAAAAACTGGAACACAATAGACCTGACCTGGTGGTTGTGGACAAAGAAAAAAGATCGTGTCTGATTGTGGATGTGGCCTGCCCGTTCGACACGAGAGTGCAAGAGAAGGAGAGGGAGAAAATTAACCGATACCAGGACCTAAAGTGGGAGGTGAAAAGGATTTGGAACTGCCATGAAGTCAAAGTGATCCCGATTGTCATAGGCGCACTGGGGACTATCTCCAAAAGATTCCAGGGATGGTTAAAGAAAATCGGCCCCTTCACGCTTTTTGGAACGCTTCAAAAGGCATGCTTGCTTGGAACAGCAAGAACCCTCCGATACGTCCTGAATATCTGAGGCTGCAGGTAGTGGCTTGATATTCAATCCAACGGACTTTCCAGTTAACCAACGTCAATGACTGAGATTCAAGGAATAACAACAATAATAATAATAATAATAATAATGTTTTCTTTATTAACCACAAGGGTTTACATAAAGTAGACATTAAGGACAGTACAGGACAATACAGGACGGTACAAATGGGCATTTCTGCGTGTAAAAAAAACGGAGGTTGAAATAAAAAAACAAAGAAAAATTCCCCAATAGAGGGGAGACTTCCAAGGGACATTTGTGGAGAAAGCCCATTAAAAGACCACAGTGGCCCTGACCACCAGGGCAAGTGCCCTCTCCCAGTTTTCCACCTTTAATTTACAGACACATACTCAGAGAAGGCCCATTCATTCGGGCCATACTTGCTTCTCTCACCCATCTTTCAACAAAATGCTGGGAAGAGAGCACTTCCCTCTCTACCCTGATTTTCCTTTTCAAATGAAATTTGAAAAGGTTAATCAAGGCATCACCGAAGAGGTAAGTGCTCGTCTTCAGCCCTTTCAAACGTGTCCACCATACTATCTCTTTCGCCATGGCCACCAGACAGATAAAAACTGCCTGTCCTTCCCGGCTAAAGGAAGGGGGCGGGGCAATCCTCACGATGGACTCAGCTGATAGCTGGATCCGTCCTACACGTGACAGCAGGTGTTCGACATAAACTCACAAGTCAGCAATGCTCGGACACTGGACGAGTGCGTGCAGGACGGTTTCGTCGCCCTGCGCGCATCTCGGACATGCCCGGCTGACGGCACCTCCATGCCTGTAGATTTATCCCGAACTGGCAAAGCTCCTCGGTAGCACTGCCAGGCCAGGGATTTCTGGAAGTTGTCCATAGGCCCGGGCCCGAAAGTCCTTCCGAAGAGATTGGCTAGTTGATTTTCGTCGACGCCTAGAGTTTCTCCAAGTACGTCGTCGCTCTTCCCCTCCACTAATCCCCTATAGAACGCCAAGGTGGAGTTTCCACCGATCACATTGCCCGATTGGTCGAGGGCTGTGAGCGCCTGAAGACATTCCAGTCTCCAAGCGCTCCCTCTCGGTCTTCGCTTGACCCAGGACTGCAGCTCCGTCAAGGAGACGAGCTGGGGAAAAACGTGTCTAGCAAACGGCGACCACACCTGATCACCGTCGAGGAAGAGGTGGAGATGTCGTAGCCTGAGCGCGTGTCTGCGCATCATCAGCCACGGCAAGCCCATCCCTCCACGTAGCGGGTGTTGACAGCAGATGGACTGCCTGACCATCGGAGCGCGTCCCTTCCACAAGAAGCGAAAGAGCAAACGCTCCAGCGCAGTCAGGCGGGGCTTAGGACAAGGTACGACGGTCAGGCGGTAGTAGATGACGGATGCGATGTACGCATTCGCCACCTCCGCTCGACCTTTCAGGGATAGCTTCCTCTCGGCCCATTTCTGGGTGAGAGAAGCCACCCTGCTCGTCACCTCGTCCCAGTTTTTGTCCGTCTGGAAGTCTGGACCGAACCAGACCCCTAGCAATTTAACCGGTCCGTCCGTCCAGCGCCCGACGACGCTGTTGGACGGCATGGACCTGCCTCTCCAGGTGCCGAGCTGCAGGCCCACTGACTTTTACTGGTTGATCATTGCTCCTGTCACCGCTTCGTATTCTCTTAGTGTAGTGCCGATCGCCTCGATGTGTTTCGCGTTCGACACCACTACGGTGACATCGTCGGCATATGCTGACACGGATCTTCCGCATCCTAGTTCGCGCGGGACCCCCCTCAACGTCTCCAGTTTGTGCAGTAATGTCTCGAGAGTCAATACGTACAATAGGGACGAGAGGGGACATCCTTGGCGGACCGAGCGCATGTTGTTGAACGGTTCCGAAATGTGACCGTTCACTCTCACTACAGAGCAGATGTCGCTGTGCATGGCAGCGATCCAGCCTCTGAAGACGGGCCCAAAGCCAGCCGCCCTCAGGACTGCCGCTAGGTAACGATGGTCGACCCTATCGAAGGCTTTCGACTGATCTAAATTGATCAAAGACCCACCCGTGCCAGGTTCCCTAGCTACCCTCTCTACGATGTATCGCATGAGGTGGAGGTTGTCGTGGATGGATCTGTCGGGAATGGCGCATGTCTGTGCCTCTCCCACCAGACCACCAACGACAAGCGCCAACCACTTTGTTAGCACCTTGGTCAAAATCTTGAACTCTGTGTTTAGCAGAGTTATGGGCCTAAAATTATCTATGTTATCCCTCTTGTTCGGATCCTTTCTCAGCAGCGCCACCGCTCCTCGGCTCACAGAGCTGGGAATTCTCGCGTTCTGTTGCCAGTTGCAGTAGACGTCCGCCAAGAGGCCTCCGAACAAGTTTGGCATTTGTACGTAAAGTTCATAGGGCAGACCATCCAAACCAGGCGATTTACCCCTTGTGCAACTAGTCATTGCATCCCGTACTTCAGCGGTTGTTATCGGCTTTTCGCAACACTCCGCCTCAGTGGCCGAAAGCCGCAGCAGTCCGTCGAGGTAGACACTAAAGTCCATCCCTCGATCCGGCCCGCCGCTGCCCCCGAACAGTTGAGCGAAGTGTCGCTGAAAAGCTTCACACATTTTCCCGGGATCGAGTAGCATGCGTCCGTCGTGGTCCACCAAAGACCGGATCGTGGCTTTGTTGCCACGACGCGCCTCCGCCACTCGGGCCCATTGAACGGCTTTCGTCCCCTCGTGTCTGAGAGCACGCACCCTAGCTCTGACAACGCAGCCTTCGTGCTTTGCATGGAAGAATTGGTCAAGGGCCAATTTCGCCGCAAGCACGTCGGTCGCGATGCCTTTGCTAAGCGCCTCATCTAATTTTCTAACTAGTTCTCCCTCTGCTCTATTTTTCTCTATTGCTAAAGTCTTACTAAACCTAATGGACTCTATTCTAATTGCTCTTTTCAGAGCAAACCACCACTTGTTGTTGACGATGGCCCCCGTCAACGCCCGCTTAACTAGTTCGCTAATCCGGTCTCTGTAGGCCTTGCGCGCTGGTAAGGACGCGTTTAGCTTCCAGTAGCCGGGTCCTCGTCTATGAAGCCTATCTAAGTCAAGCACACACATCACGAATTTGTGGTCCGTGTAGCTGACTATCTTGAATTGTGGACAGCCTATGCTAGACCTATCTATTTCCCTACAAAATACTCTATCTAGATATGATCTGGATGACCCTATGCGATTTGTCCAAGTCCACATTGGTACATTCGGGAAATCCATTCGGTACCTGTCAGACAGTTCAAAACGTCTGAGCAGGTTGGTGAGACTCTTGCACCCTCCTTCCCTATCCACTAATCCCACACAATCCCAGCGTGCATCTAAGATCCCGTTCCAGTCGCCCACTAACACTAAAGAGCGGGACGTTCCAAGAAAGGTCTCCAGACGCCGGAAGAAATCAGGCCGCCCTGCTCCTGTCGGGGCATAGACGGCCACTAACCTGAAACCTTGCCCGTCTCCGCTGGTCACTTCCAGCACCACCAACTTACCTTCTGGGTCCAGGAAGATGGCCCGTATGGCAAGACCCAAACCTCTCCGAAAAAGCACAGCAACTCCTCCCCCCGATCCCGGACGGCTGGGAGATGCGTACACATCGTAGCCGCCGAAGATCGGTGCGAAAGCCTGTGCTTCGGAGATTCTGGTCTCGCTGATGGCCACTACATCTATGTTTAGTGACCTGAGGTCGTTGAGCAGGTGGCCCTGCTTCCATGACGACCCCAAGCCACGCGCATTTATGCTGCCTATTCTGAGTGAGGTCATGTTGAAAAGGAGTGGAAAAGATAGGAAAGACCACTTACCTTACTTCTCGTAGGGGAAGGACGGTTTTTCCATCCTTTTCACTGCTTCTGGCCTCCTCAGGAAGGATGTCCTTATAAATCCTCCTGGAGAGTGCTTGTCGGAAGTCTCCGATGTCTTTGGGGAATTTTTGTTTTAGTGTCATGTACGTTTTCTGTGTGATGCGAGTGATTTGTATGTGTGGAGGTGGTGTGAATTTGTGGGTTGTTGTGTAGTCTTTTTCTGTGATGCTGGTGTTGTGTTGGATGTAGTGTAATAATTGCTTGTTGTTCAAATTTAATGCTGTGTAGTGTGTATCGTTTTGGTTGTTTTGTTTTGTTTGCGTTTGTTGTGGGTTTGTTTCTGTTTCGCATTTTGGTGACTTTTGTGGTGTAGGTGATGGTGGTGTTGGGGTTAATGATGGTGATGGTGTTGGTGTTTGTGTTGATGGGGTTGGTGATGCTGGTGTGGATGGTGGCATATCTGTCCTAACTTTTTTGTTTGTTAATTTATTTGTTTCCCTCTGTATTTTGTTTTTGGAGGGGGAAGGAAGATAATTTTTTCTTTTTTGGTTTCTTTTTTTTTTCCGGATATCGTTTCCCACTCCTCGTCGTCACAATCTGTCTCCAGTTGTGATAGACCGGGGAGTGTAAAATCCTCCACAGCCGTTAGTTTTAGATGTGGCGTGGTGGATGGTGTAGGCGCTGGTGCTAGTTCTGAAGCGTTGGGTGGTGGTGGTGTTGGTTTTGCTGGTGGTGGTGGTGGTGTTGGTTTTGCTACTGTTGCTGGGGTTGTTGCTGTTATAGTTGCTTCTGTTGTTGCTGCTACAGTTGTTGCTGCCATCTCTGCTACTGGTGGTGTTGATGGTTGTGTCACTGGGGTGGGTAGGAGAGGTGGCCTCAACCTTTTAGCCTGAGGGCAGAAAGCCCTTAGGTGGGTTCCTTCACCACAAACGACACACCTAGGTCTTCTGCCCTCGACAATTACCGTGAGGTGACTGCCGTCAGTGAAGTCTATTACCTCTGGGATCTCCTCAATGCTTTTTTGGTCCGCTTGGATCAGGAGCTCCATCCCAGATCCGAACCAGTTCTCCTGCTTTTCTTTTGCTATTGCTATTATTTTCGTGTTGGCTTCGATGCCGGCGAGGACGGCCGCTATTAGCCAGGTAATTTCGATGGCCGGTGGAACGTCGGTCACCCTGCTCTTTACGAGTCTCTGGCCACAATAGCTTGGGACGAGTGTGAAGTCGTCACTTCTTAATGGGGCCATGGAGTGTTCTCTAGCCTCCTCTGGTGTTTCAAAGAACACGTCCACGGTTCCATACTTTTGCCCACGTCTGATGTGGGTTTTTCTTGCCCACACATGTCCCAAAGCTCTTTGGATTTGGGACTCGGATGCCCGTTCCACTCGGCGCGATTTTACATTTATTGTTCTATACGTCACGGTGCAAATGCGCCGATGCTCCATTTTATTAGGTGGTTGGGGGGGGGGGGGGGGGGTGAGACTGACCCTGTACCCATCTTTCTTTACCATTTGTTTGGCATTTTCTAAATCCTCCTGAGTTACCGTAAATGCTTCGAACTGTTTTGCTACTCTGGCGAAACTGAGGGTCGGTTTTATAATGTCATTGTTGTTGTTGTTGCTATCGTTATTTGTGTTAATATTAATTTTAGTTTCAGTTGTGGTGGTGGTGACGTCAGTCGTCTTTGGTGGCGAAGAGTCCATTTTGCTTGATTTCATTTCGACATCACGAGTTAATTTATTTTTTTCTTCTTTTGTTTCTTTTGTCGCGGTGGTGGTTGGGGTGGTGGTTGTCGCGGTGGTGGTGGTGGGGGAGGCTTTAACACCTGCAGTCATTGATAATGGCGGGAAATGAATGTCTGCCTGAGACAAATTTAAAATATTGCTAGTGCTTATATTTTTTTTGTGTTGGCAAACGTAGTAACATTTACAATGGTGGTGTCGGTGTGAGGTGTTAATTTGTGAGGAAGGCTTTCAGCTGCTTGTTGCAGAGGTGAAGTAGCCATTTTTTTCAAAGAAATTTTTGGATAATAATAAAAGTTGAAACTTTTTGCACAAGGCCCCAATCTTTTTGGGTGTCCTTTTCGGAAAACAATGTATGTGCGCTTATATATGGTTAACAATAAAAATTTTCCATAAATGGCAATTTTAACAAACAGAAATAACAAACCTTTGCGGAGCTCACGATGATACGATTTACTACGTAGGTCGCCAATAATAATAATAATAATAATAATAATAATAATAATAATAATAATAATAATAATAATAATAATAATGTTTTCTTTATTAACCACAAGGGTTTACATAAAGTAGACATTAAGGACAGTACAGGACAATACAGGACGGTACAAATGGGCATTTCTGCATGTAAGAAAAAACAGAGGAAGTAATAAAAACTAACAATGAAAAATTCCCCAATAGGGGGAGACTTCCGAGGGACATTTGTGGAGAAAGCCCATTAAAAGGCCACAGTGAGCCTGACCAGGGCAAGTGCCCTCTCCCAGTTTTCCGCCTTTAAATTACAGACACATACTCAGAGTAGGTCCATTCACTCGGGCCATACTTGCTTCTCTCACCCATCTTTCAACAAAATGCTGGGAAGAGAGCACTTCCCTCTCTACCCTGATTTTCCTTTTCAAATGAAATTTGAAAAAGTTAATCAGGGCATCACCGGAGATGTAAGTGCTCGTCTTTCAGCACTTTCAAACGTGTCCACCATACTATCTCTTTCGCCATGGCCACCAGACAGATAAAAACTGCCTGCCCTTCCCGGCTAAAGGAAGAGGGCAGGGCAATCCTCACGATGGACTAAGCTGATAGCTAGATCCGTCCTACACGTGACAGCAGGTGTTCGACATAAACCCACAAGTCAGCAATGCTCGGACACTGGACGAGTGCGTGCAGGACGGTTTCGTCGCCCTGCGCGCATCTCGGACATGCTCGGCTGACGGCACCTCCATGCCTCTAGAGTTTATCCCGAACTGGCAAAGCTCCTCGGTAGCACTGCCAGGCCAGGGGTTTCTGGAAGTTGTCCATAGGCCCGGGCCCGAAAGTCCTTCCGAAGGGATTGGCTAGTTGATTTTCGTCGACGCCTAGAGTTTCTCTAAGTATGTCGTCGCCCTTCCCCTCCACTAATCCACTATAGAACGCGAAGGTGGAGTTTCCACCGATCACATTGCCCGATTGGTGGAGGGCTGTGAGCGCCTGAAGATATTCCAGTCTCCAAGCACTCCCTCTCGGTCTTCGCTTGACCCAGGACTGCAGCTCCGTCAAGGAGACGAGCTGGGGAAAGACGTGTCTAACAAACGGCGACCACACCTGATCACCGTCGAGGAAGAGGTGGAGATGTCGTAGCCTGAGCGCGTGTCTGCGCATCATCAGCCACGGCATGCCCAGCCCTCCACGTAGCGGGTGTTGACAGCAGATGGACCGCCTGACCATCGGAGCGCGTTCCTTCCACAATAAGCGAAAGAGCAAACACTCCAGCGCAGTCAGGCGGGGCTTAGGACAAGGTACGACGGTCAGGCGGTAGTAGATGACGGACGCGATGTACGCGTTAGCCATCTCCGCTTGACCTTTCAGGGATAGCTTCCTCTCGGCCCATTTCTGGGTGAGAGAAGCCACCCTGCTCGTCACCTCGTCCCAGTTTTTGTCCTTCTGGAGGTCCGGAGCGAACCAGACCCTTAGCAATTTAACCGGTCCGTCCGCCCAGCGCCCGACGACGCTGTTGGACAGCATGGACCTGCCTCTCCAGGTGCCGAGCTGCAGGCCCACTGACTTTTCCTGGTTGATCATTGCTCCTGTCACCGCTTCGTATTCTCTTAGTGTAGTGCCGATCGCCTCGATGTGTTTGGCGTTCGACACCACTACGGTGACATCGTCCGCATATGCTGAAACGGATCTTCCGCATCCTAGTTCGCGCGGGACCCCTCTTAACGTCTCCAGTTTGTGCAGTAATGGCTCGAGAGTCAATACGTATAAGAGTGACGAGAGGGGACATCCTTGGCGGACCGAGCGCATGATGTTGAACGATTCCGAAAGGTGACCGTTCACTCTCACCACACAGAGCAGATGTCTCTGTTCATGGCAGCGATCCAGCCTCTGAAGATGGGCCCAAGGCCAGCCGCCCTCAGGACTGCCGTCAGGTTCCTTAGCTACCCTCTCCACGATGTATTGCATGAGGTGGAGGTTGTCGTGGATGGATCTGTCGGGAATGGCGCATGTCTGCGCCTCTCCCACGAGACCACCAACGACAAGCGCCAACCTCATTGCTAGCACCTTGGCAAAAATCTTGAATTCTGTATTTAGCAGAGTTATGGGCCTGAAATTATCTATGTTATCCCCCTTGTTCGGATCCTTTCTCAGCAGCGCCACAGCTCCTCGGCTCACAGAGCTGGGAATTCTCCCGTTCTGTTGCCAGTTGCAGTAGACGTCCGCCAAGAGCCCTCCGAACAAGTCTGGCATCTGTATGTAAAGTTCATAGGGCAGACCATCCAAACCAGGCGATTTACCCCTTGTGCAGCCAGTCATTGCCTCCCTTACTTCGGCGGCTGTTATCGGCTTTTCGCAACACTCCGCCTCAGTGGTCGAGAGCCGCGGCAGTCCGTCGAGGTAGACACTAAAGTCCATCCCTCGATCCGGCCCGCCGCTTCGCCCGAACAGCTGAGCGAAGTGTCGCTGAAAAGCTTCACACATTTGCCCGGGATCGAGTAGCATGCGCCCGTCGTGGTCCACCAAAGACTGAATCGTGGCTTTGTTGACACGCCCCCCCCCCCCCCCCGCTGCCACTCGGGCCCATTGAACGGCTTTCGTCCCCTCGTGTCTGAGAGCACGCACCCTAGCTCTGACAACGCAGCTTTCGTACTGGCATTGAAGAATTGGTCAAGGGCCATTTCTCCGCAAGTACGTCGGTCACGATGCCTTTACTAAGCGCCTCATCTAATTTTCTAACTAATTCTCCCTCTGCTCTATTTTTCTCTATTGCTAAAACCTTACTAAACCTAATGGACTCTATTCTAATTGCTCTTTTCAGAGCAAACCACCACTTGTTGTTGACGATGGCCCCCGTCAACGCCCGCTTAACTAGTTCGCTAATCCGGTCTCTGCAGGATGCGCGCTGGTAAGGACGCGTGTAGCTTCCAGTAGCCGGGTCCTCGTCTATGAAGCCTATCTAAGTCAAGCACACAGATCACGAATTTGTGGTCCGTGTAGCTGACTATCTTGAATTGTGGACAGCCTATGCTAGACCTATCTATTTCCATGCAAAATACTCTATCTAGATATGATCCCGTTTGTCCAAGTCCACATTGGCACATTCCGGAAATCCAATCGGTACCTGTCACACAGTTCAAAACGCCTGAGCAGGTTGGTGAGGCTCTTGCACCCTCCTCCCCTATCCGCTAATCCCACACAGTCCCAGCGTGCATCTAAGATCCCGTTCCAGTCGCCCACTAACACTAAAGAAAGGTCTCCAAACGCCGGAAGAAATCAGGCCGCCCTGCTCCTGTCGGGGCATAGACGCCCACTAGCCTGAAAGCTTGCCCGTCTCCGCTGATCACCTCCAGCACCACCAACTTACCTTCTGGGTCCAGGAAGATGGCCATAATGGCGAGATCCAAACCTCTCCGAAAAAGCACAGCAACTCCTCCCCCCGATCCAGGACGGCTAGGAGATGCGTACACACCATAGCCGCCGAAGATCGGTGCGAAAGCCCATGCTTCGGAGATTCTGGTCTCGCTGATGGCCACTACATCTATGTTTAGTGACCTGAGGTCGTTGAGCAGGTGGCCCTGCTTCCATGACGACCCCAAGCCACGCGCATTTATGCTGCCTATTCTGAGTGAGGTCATGTTGAAATGGAGTGGAAAAGATGGGAAAAACCACTTACCTTACTTCTCGTAGAGGAAGGATGGTTTCTCCATCCCTTTTCACTTGATCGTCTGGTGAAGGGACCGTTGAATCGTCCCTTCGGTTGGTCGTCGGCTCTTCTGTGAGTATATCCGAATATACTCTCCGGTTGAGTGTCCCTCCTTGGTCTCTGAAATCAACAACTGCGTTGGGAAATTTCTTTTTCGTGTGAGTGTATTGTTTCTGTGCTATTCTTACCAGTCTTATGTTCGTTGGTGTTTTGATTGGTGCTGGTATTATGTAGTCGTGCTGTGAAATGTCTGTGTTCAATTATGTAAGTCATTAGTTTCTTTTTGTGTGTATTTATTGCTGTGCATTTCTTTTTCTGGGGTGGGGTGTGGTTCTGTTATTTTCTTGTCGTTGTTGCTGGCTGTGTGTGTTTTGTTGTTGTGTTTGCGATGTTGGTGCTTGTGGTGGCGGTGTTGAAGGTGTTGTTGATGGCGGTGGGGTTGCCGCCCGTGGTGCTAGTGTTGGTGGTGTTGCTGCTGTAAGTCTCTTTGCAGTAGCCTTTACCCTCTTTTCATTTCTTCCCTCCCTTTTCGAAGGCGACGATGCGCTGCTTCTGCGTTTGTGCCTTCTTGCGACCTTTTGCCATCCCTCGCCCACTTCACACTCCATGTCCGATTCTGTGAGGTCGAGGAGGGGTACCAGCTCCACTATTTCACTTTTTCTTGTTGGTGATGATTGCAGTGGAGTCTCTGGGTATTACTGTTATTGTTGTTAATACTTCCACTGCTGCTGCTGTTCTTGATTTCCGTGGCGTGGGTATGGGTGCCACGGACCTATCCTTCCTGCTTGCCGCCTGTCCTGTTGCTGGTACCAGTGGAGCCGGTTTCGGAAGGAGGAGGGTGTTCTCCTTTCTCAGGGTCTTCTCGTTGCAGAAGGCCCTGAGATGAGCCTTCGACCCACAGCGAAAGCATTTCAGGCGTTTGCCCTCAACACTTATGGGAAGTTGAGTGCCGTTATCGAAGTCTATTACATCCGGGACAGCTTCGATGCACTCCTGGTTGTTTGAATTAATATCTCAATGGAGGTGCCGACCCAATCTTCTCGTACTTTTTTCTGTACTTGCAGTACAGTTGTTTTGTCCTCGATTCCGACGAGGACAGACGCGGCCAGCCAAGAAGGAGCCATCCCGAGGGGGACGTGGGTCAGTTTGACCCTCACAATTTTTTGCTCGCAGTAGGAAGGCTCCAACACCATTTCCTCGCTCCTTAGGGTCACTAAGGATTGGGCCTTTGCCTCCTGGGGTGTGGCAAAAAGCGGTGGCATATTTCTTACCTCGGGTGATATGCGTTTTCCGCTGCCACACAGACCCTAAGGCTTTTTGTATTTGAGCCTCTGTGGCTCTTTCAACCCTACGTGATTTTGTGCTTTCTGTACGGCTTAAATTTTTCGGCTGCCTTGCAGATTGCTCGGTGACGGGTTTTCGTCACCATCTTCTTTGCTTCCTGTAATTCCTCATTTGTTATAAGGTTCGTTTCCAGGTTCTTTGCGATACCTGCAAACGAGATTGGTTTTTCTTTCTTGTTGTTGTTGTCGTCAGAGCTGTTGTTTCTTTTGTTGTTGCTGCTGGTACTACGACAGCCGCCGCCGCTGTTGCTGTGGTTGTTGTTGTTGTTGCTGCTGCTGCTGTTGTTGTTGCTGTTGCTGCTGCTGCTGTTTTTGTTTATGCTGCTGCTGATGTTGCGGCTGCTACTAGTGTTTTCCTTGTCACTGTTGCTGCTGCTGCTGTTATTGCGGCTGCTGCTGCTATTATTCATGACGTCAGACGAATGAAATGGCTTTCCGTATTTACCGCACACATTTTTCGTCGTTGTCGTCGTCGTGGAGAAATGTTCCACGGTATGCACGTTCTCTTGGTGAAACCCACCAGAAACTATATTTTTCTTTTTCTTTAATGGCGTCGCTTGCGAAAGAGGCGACACCACATTTAGAGAAGGGAGTGAGAGAGACAATCTTCTCTCTGATCTAATGACGATTGAGGAAGAAGAAGACGGAAAGAGTGAGAGTGACTTGTGAACATTTTTTTTGTAGCCATGTTTTTTTTCGGTTTAAAATGGATATTTGGCTCAAAATCCCAATAAGCGGTTATTTAACCCCGAAGGGCCAAATAACGGGCAGAAATACCCCTCTCACGAGAAGGAGGGTGTTTTTATCTACAATTTGTTTCAAGTTTTAAACAATTTACAATTGTTATAGAGGTGAAAAATTACTATACCTTACAGATCCGAGCCTCCGTCAACCATGGCATAATAATAATAATGAAGATGATGATGTTAATGGTTTCAGATTTAGGCACAAGGCCAGCAATTGGAGGGAAGGAGAAGTCGATTAAATCGACTTCAGTGCGTTACTGGTACTTTATTTTATCGACCCCGTAAGGATGAAAGGCAAAGCTAACCTCGGCAGGATTTGAACTCAGAACGTAAATGGTTGTAACTCTAGTTTTACAGTTAATATGTAAATATATATATATATATATATATATATATATATATATATGGATTGGCAGTATCGGTAGAGGGTCGGACGCCATGCTTTCCAGCATAGTTACGTCCCTTTATATATATATATATATATATATATATATATACGTTATTCCGGGTTGAATCGGAGGTAACCACAGTAAGTAAGGTACTCAATACATAGCAGAGTATAACAGTTTTAATATAGATGAGATTCTACAGGACTAGAACTGTTTCATTCATTAGAAATCATCAGGAGATTCCTGATGATTTCTAATGAATGAAACAGTTCTAGTCCTGTAGAATCTCATCTATATTAAAACTATATATATATATATATATATATATATATATATATATATATATATATAATGCTTTTAATTAAGCATACAGTATATTGCAAAATACACTATATATACATTCATATATATATCGCTATTTCAGAGCACCAATTCTAATTTTCATCTTCTGCTTGACCGGCAACCGCTCTGTATAATCAGTTCCTGATTATTACTAGAATTCTATAAGAACCAAACATTCATGATTTTCAGCAAACAGGTGGAGTACTTAGCTTTGATAAGCACCAAAAAGTGCGAAACAGGATTCTGTCAGCTTTATCTCCCCTGTTTGATGAAAATTAAAGTAAGTGAGATTGTCACTACTCTAAAACAATAGCGTAAGGTCTTCGAAATGGTTTTAATTAAGCATACAGTGTATTGCAAAATACACTATATATACATTCATATATATATCGCTATTTCAGAGCACCAATTCTAATATATATATATATTTATATACATACGATAGATCTACATATGTATGTTTGTAAAATTCGTTTATGTGCATCATAATTCTCTTTGTATTTGCCAAAATTCTTAAAGTACATTTCTCAAACTGAAAGATGAAAACGAAAGTTCATTCTGCCATTTAAAGCAATTTCTGGGTTTGAAAAATATAAAGAAAATAAAAAAAATAAAAAATCAAGAATACAGAAGATGCCCAAAATAATACCCATGAAAACAAAATAATGAGAGATGGGTATTTGTTCTGTTGCTGTATATATATATATATGTATAAATGAGAGATGGGCATTTGTTATGTTGCTGTGTGTGTGTGTGTGTGTGTGTGTGTGTGTGTGTGTATATATCTGTTTCCTTCTCTATCTTTCTATTTCTCCGTAACCCAACGGTTTATTTTAAAAATATCGAATACTAATAATTAACGCTATAACTCCACTATCCGGGAGCTACCAACAGCAATGGTTGCATTCTTTAAGGGTATGTCAATATTTATTTATAAAACTGATCTATATTATATTTTATATGATGAAAGCACACCATAATTTAACTGGGTGTCCTTGAAATATGTATAATGAAATAAATATGGTTTTATAAATATAGTTTCCATTTGTTAATATCGTATTTTTTACTCCAAATATTTGTTGAGTGCTTTATATCAGTTATAAAAATATTTGCTTGTTGTATCCCAACAATTTGAATAGAACTCTAACATATATATATATATATATATATATAAGTTGTAATATAATGAAACGAAATTTCATTTCTCACTCTTAGTACGGCACTTACTTAAATGTAAGTATGTATGTAAACGTACATACATATATGTATACGGACGTACAGTAGCATGCATATATATATATATATATATATATATATATATATATATATATATATATATATACATACAGGTACACATATATATATGTACGTATCAGTTTAGCGAACGTTTATTATAACGCTCGCTTTGTCCGTTTGTAAACAAGCGAACAGCTTGATTTATGCCATACGGTGTTAAGGCAACCACGTCACCTTTTTGTTCAACACTGACACAGGAACGATGTACTAGTTTCAAGCTTGTTAGCTTCATCAGCACCGTATACCCTTCTGCCAGATAGTTGAACGTTCGAAAGTATATACTTTCCTTATGAAAATTAACGGCTGAGCAGCCTAATTTGCATATCGAGTGAGTTCAGTCGGCCAGGCGTACCGAAAACGATAAGTTGTAATATAATGAAAAGAAATTTCATTTCTCACTCTTAGTACGGCACTTACTTAAATGTAAGTATGTATGTATACGTACATACATATATGTATATGGACGTACAGTAGTATGCATATATATATATACAATAAAGAGGATAAATTTGTGTTTAAAACTTATAATAACCCTCCGACTAACCCAGCTTTGCTACCCTTCGAAAGCGATGTCTTGGAACTCATACGGAGTATCAAATTTCGGAACAGAAGCAATTCCTCCGAACAGGACCTGAAGAATAGAATTCGTCCACTCCAACAAAACTGGTAATCTATATCAAGTGGAGCGCAGTACTTACCATCAACTGGTACATAATGCAGTAATCTATATATCTATATATTTATATATATTCATATATATATATATATATATATATATTTGTGTGTGGGTGTGCATGTATATATATATATATAATATTAAGGATACTATTTATGGTTATGTATATACTAAAACTTTTTATAGTTATATATATTTTAAAACCTAAACAGTGAAGGTCAGTAATTTATTACTACCTTATTACCAGTAAGATAAATAGCTCAATGTAATAACATCAGTTGTTCTACAGAGCAGTTATATAGAATTCACAAGAATCAAAGCTATGTTCAAAGCATTTATTCACTTACAATTGTTTCATCCAAATCTTCGGAACATTTTTCAATGTTTGTACACATAATTGACCTCCCTTCCAACGCAAGAGACATACAGATACATATGTATATATTGATGTACAGTGGAGTGACATATATTATATTATATTATTTCTGTATATCAATTCAAATTCAAAATCAAAATCAAAATTAAAATTAAAACAAAATTAAAACAAAATTAAAATACATTCGGCAGTTAACATAGATAATGCAAGAGGATAGTTTGTTAGTCAGATGTAATAGTTATTGTATGCGTTAGTTACACGTGGGGCATCCACGTGTGTCTCATTTATATATGATTATTGTGTGGCAGGGTGTTACATGTAATACAACCACTTTAAGCGGGTAAGTAAGAGTATTATGGAGGTTGTAGTGGTAAGGTATTTTTTGTAATTAATAAAAAAAGTATGTGTGCAGAAAAATAAAAAGGAGAAGCAAAAGAAAGTTATGGTTTTCGTATCCACCACCATTTTCACATTCAGGAAAAGTAATACATGTTTTTACATCCATCACATAAGTAACGATGATTCCGTATTGGATGTTTGATGCATTAAATTAAATTATTTTAGCTTATTGCGGCTGTGTTCTTTAATCCAATTTTATAGAGTAGGTTGTTTCTGCTGCGAGAATTTACATCGGTTTATTATCCGGAAGTATGTGTGTAATTAAGGGGAGTTAATGCGTAAGGGGAGGTAACTAGCTGATTTCCATAACTAAATTTATTGTTCTTACATACATTATAAGGTGTCTCAATTGAGTCCCTTATATAGACGGTTATATATTTATATTCAGTTTCCAATTTTAAATACAGTCTACTCTATCATGATGTACTAAAGGTATTTATATTAGGGTGATTACTCCCTATCACAGAGTGCTACAACTGAATATTCCATACAAAGAGCCATATCTTTATATCAAAGTTCTTTGCAAATGTAGTCTACTCACAGAACATATCAGGGACCTATTAGAACTATGTCTACATAACCCCTGGTAAGTTCTGGAACAGGGTATGGCTGTTTGCATGGCAAAGTCAAATACATCTCCAGGGCAGACAAAAACATCCCTCATTTACAATGTCATTAATCTATCCATCAAGTTATACTATATATAACTCACATATATAACTCACATACCATTCATACATAATTCATTGCACTCAACATATAGGTTATACAGATCTCTTATGTTAATAAATTAATCTTATATGTATCCAATGTTATCACTCCATACATCCAAATACATTTGCATAAATAATTCATTGTCGAATCTGGTATTTAAAGCTTACATAGACTGTATTGTATCACTATATAATTATAAGTAATTGAAAGTAATTATACTAAAAGTAGGTGTTCATGGGGATAATTCTAGGGTATACAGTTATAGATAGATGGAATGATTTGTGTTGAGATAGGGTGGATCAGAGAGTGTGGAGTTGTGGTGTAAAGTGTAGTGTTAGAAGTGGTGATGGGTTCAAGTCTGACATTGTTATATATTGGGTTTAAAGTTTTGGAAGGAGTGCCGGAAGCGGTGCTGGCACGACGCAAACACTTCCTATTTTTTATTAAGGAGGTTATGGTTTGAGAAGATTATAGTATGGGTCTCTAGTAGACAGAGGTTACAGAATTTATTTATTAGGTGGTTTGTACGATGCCGCCTTACCTATCACTTCCCATTTAAGTGTATAAGATCTATTTTTAGTTTTTAGATAGTGTATGTAGCTAGATAGTGAAGTGGAGTTGGCTAGACTGTTTTTTGAAAGAATGGAGGTATGAATTGTATCTGGTTTTGAAGCAGTTCGAAGTAGAGCCTATATAGGTTTCAGAAGAGTTGCTAGTTATGACGGTGCATGAGTATATGATGTCCTGATTAAGCAGTTTTTATCTAAAGGGCAGATTCTATTAGATCTACAGTTACAATTATTTTGGATGTTAACCTGCCGGTTATTATGTTGTGTAGAAGTCTGGTTGCTAGTTATTGCATTATGGCTATGGGGGTTGTCGCTCTCAACGTTATTGCTTACACTAGTGCTATTACTAATATTACTATTAATATCAGGGTTTGTAGATATAATGTTGTTTTGAAGGTTTACCCCCTGCCGTGTTTTAATTTGTTGGAAGTAAGTATTAATTTTTCTTTTATTGCTACTAGCTATGTGGTATGCTATGTTAGGCGTGGTAGAGTAGGAGATTTTAATTGTGTTTTTGTTTATAAGACTATGGTACTTGTGGCCAGATGGGAAGTTTTTATCCAGGAATGAGAAGAAAGCCTTAGGTAGGTTGGTAGAGACGTTTAGATTGAAAGGTGGGTTGAAAAATGTATTATTTCTTCTTCTATTTTTGTTTTTTATGTCTGGTGAGATGCTTCCGTTTATGGTATTTTGGTGACTTCCGTGATGTGGGTTACATTTGTTGCCACCCTTCGTACTAGTGTGTGTGTGGTTATTATTCTTATTACTATTTTCCCTCATGGACATATTGTGCGAAATAATGTTGTAAGTATATGTTTTTGTAGGTAGGAACTCAATCTCATTATTATGGCCTGATCTAGCTAATGCCTGATTATAATATTGTGAGTTTTTGCTAAATATGTTTTCGTCATAAGATAGATTAGAGATTCTATTGGATATTCCCTTAGAGATAGAGTTTAATATTGATCTAGGGTGGTTAGACTTGGTATCTACGTAAATCAGTTTTTCGTTAGGTTTATGGAATGGTGTATATATCCTAGAGTCAAGGTAGAGGGTGGCATCTAGGAAGTTAACGTTTTTAGTGTTTTTGTCTTAGGTTATAGTTTTTGAAAGTCTTGTGCAATAGTTTTCTAGTTCTTTCTATATTAAATTTTTCATAGTCTATAAGGAGAAGTGCATCATCGCGGTACAAACCACCGTTGAGGTATGGAAGGTCCTTATGGATTTCGTTTAGTAAATATAGGCCCACCAAATCAGTGATCTGCGCCGAGTCACTAGATCCCATGGTTATGTCGAAGTTGTTTTGCGTATCCTTGCGGGTCCATAACTGGTCTTCAAAAGTGATTACGGTTTTACGGGCCGCAAGTATGACATCAATCTGGTGTCTAGTCAGGTCACTATTGTTCATGGCCATAATTAGTGCCTTATTTAATAGGATAGGGGAAATAGAGGTGTAGTATGAATTGATATCAAATTGAATAAATTTTTTATCTTTGTTTTCCTTGATATCCTTTAACCATTCAATAACTTCACCTGTATTTCCCCATTGTTTAAGGTATATTTTGTGTTTAATCTGTGGGATGATTTTATCTAAAATTTTCTTACTGATAATGCCAATGACAGACTTGGAAGGGCAGATTAGTCTAATCGAGGGGTTGCTAATGAAATCCTCCTTATGGTCCTTCAGAGAGAATCTAGGGGGGGGTTTGGGTGTATGGTTGTGTATGTCTCTGAAGTCCTAGTTTGGACACTATACTACGGCCTTCTATATTAATTTCTTCTAAGTTTTTCATAGTAGTTTTCTTGTAGCTCTTATGTAGTTCATTATATATACACTTTCTATATGTATCATAATCTAGGCTGTATATGTTATTAGTTTTGTCCGCATGTACAATAATTTTACTACTTGTTTTGAATTCATTAATAGAGGAGTTATCTATGTTAACTGCCATTGTATTTTAATTTTGTTTTAATTTTAATTTTAATTTTGATTTTGATTTTGAATTTGAATTGCTATACAGAAATAATATAATATAATATATGTCACTCCACTGTACATCAATATATACATATGTATCTGTATGTCTCTTGCATTGGAAAGGAGGTCAATTATGTGTACAAACATTGAAAAATGCTCCGAAGACTCCAAGCCTAGGTTTGGATGGAACAATCGTAAGTGAATAAATGTTTTGAACATAGCTTTGATTCTTGTGAATTATATATATATATATATATATATATATATATATATATATATATACAGTGGCGGACTAGGTCTAAAAATATTGGTTGCCAGATGACGGGGGCCCAGCTACATATAGAATGCTATCATTTAATTTTTATAATGAATAAATAACATTTTCGAAAAATACATGAGTGGAAACAAAACAGTGCAATCAACCTTTTGTGGAAAAATAGCTTCTCCAATAAAAAATATTATGTTTTTTGCGAAATCCAGAGACTTTCAATAACGACCAGAAGTCTACCCTAAATATTACTAACAGCTCTAGGAAAGCCATGAACAACTCCACATGTTTTTAACTTTGATTTTGAAAGTAGGTTTATAATTATCAATTTTCATTACACTATTATAGCTCTCTCGGTGGCCTAGTTGGAAGAATCATAGACGGTGGTGATCCTGGTCTTAAGTTCGATCCTGGTCGGGAGTAGGGTTCCCAGTAAACCTTTTCAATTTTTTTCTATTGGTTGCAAAATAAAAACTGAAAAACGTTACATGTCTCTTTTGACCATGATTGAACCCAAGGCCAGGATCTCCACCGTCTACCTACAGCTAGGCCACAGAGACAACTACAAGAATCTTATAAAAATTCATACTTGTAAACCTACTTTCCAAATTTTCAAAACAAATTGTTGTGGTGTCGTTGACGTCTTTCTTAATGTTATTGCTCCTACTTAAGGTCGACTTCTAAATCATTTGGGTGTTCCGTAAACTACATTTTCGTTTTGTTTCACATCTATCTAGACTACATTTTAACCTGCAATCCATGTTTCATTCCTCTTCCCCCTCATTTCTCGTGCTCCTCTCTCCCCCCGTCTCTCTGTGATATTTGAATCTACTATGATTTGGGCTTACCTTATTCCTATATATATGTTTGTGCATGTCAGTTAGATTCAAACTTAGAATGATTGGCATTATATATACAGTGGCAACCTAGGTCTAAAAATATTGGTTGCCAGATGAAGGGGGCCCACCTACATATAGAATGCTATCATTTAAATTTTATAATGAATAACGAACGTTTTCGAAAAATACATAAATGGGAACAAAACAGTGCAATCAAATTTTTGCGGCAAAATATCTTACCTTCTTCAATAAAAAATATTATGTATTTTGCGAAATCCAGACACTTTTTCAATAATGACCTTTGGTCTTTCACATTCACTCAATTTAAATATATATATATATATATATATATATATATATATATATATATATATATACATATATATATGTAGGAGGTGAGTAATATTGTAGAACAATAAAACTATGCATATATCAGATAACCATCATTTCTTCTTATATATATATATATATATTTATATATATATATATATATATATATATATATATGTATGTGTGTGTGTGTGTGTGTGTCTGTGTGTGTGTGTGTGTGTGTGTGTGTGTGTGTGTGTGTGTTTGTCTCTATCTATCTATCGGGGTCCGGTTTGGTCCGGACCTCCAGGTGGAGAAGAACTGGAACGAGGTGACGGCCAAGGTGTTTGCACTCACCCAGAAGTGGGCCGAGTGCAAACTATCCTTGAAAGGTCGAGCGGAGGTGGCGAACACTTTTATAGCGCCCGTCATCTACTACCGCTTGACCGTCGTGCTTGTCCAGCCCAAACGCTCGCCAAAATGGAGCGCGCGCTCTTCCAATTCCTTTGGAAGAAGCGGGCTCCTTTGGTGAGAAGATCCATCTGCTGCCAACACCCTTCCAACGGAGGGCTGAGGATGCCGTGGCTGACGATGCGCAAACACGCGCTCAGGCTGCGGCATCCCTACGTATTCCTCATCGGACAACCTGTATGGGCACCGTTCGTGAGGCGAGCCTTCCCACGACTCGTCTCGCTGACCGAACTGCAGTCCTGGGTCAAGCAAAGACGGACGAAAATGGGCGACTGGCACATCGAATGTGCTCAGGCGCTCAGTGGAGACTCCACTTCGTCATTCTATAGAGGGTTGATCCACAGAAAGTGCGACGACGTGCTCGGAGAAGCTCTACGCGAGACCGATGGACATGTTCCAAAAGTCCCTGGCCTGGCAGTGCTACCGAGGAGCTCTACCAGTTCGAGACAAGCTCTACAGACATGGGCGCCCGGGCAGGGACCCTTCGAAAAAGATCTGTCCGAGATGCGTGCGAGACGAAGAAACCGTCGCGCACGCATTCATACTCTGCCCGGGCGTTACCGACCTGTGGGGCTATGTAGAACGACTATTGTCGCGGGTGGGACCAATCCGGTTGACCACAGAGTCCATTGTCATGACCAAACCACCACCCTCCTTCAAAGACGAAGGAAGAGGCGATTTTCCTTTGTGTGATAGCTATGGCGAAAGAGGTTGTATGGTGGAGAAAGTTAAAAGGGCTGAGGTCAGACACCTTTCTCTCCGGCCAACAACTGATTCTTTTTTTTCAAATACCACTTTCGAAGAAGAACCAGAATGGAGAGAGAGGTGCTGTACCCCAGCAAGCTTTATGAAAGGACGGTGAAAGTGGCGAGAATGGCCCGAGTGAATGGGCCCTCTCTCCATATCAGCCTGTAGGTTGAGGAAAAAGAGGAAGTGAAGAAAGGGGTACAAACTCTTCGTACTCCTGGAGATGAGGGTTGCACATTTATTCGGGGGTATGTGTTACCCATATAAAATGTCTCCCTCCATTGGGGAAAATCGATTAACTTTTAAATTGCATTTGTGATAATATTTTACACGTTTTTATTGTATGTAAACTTCCCCCTTTGTATTTGTCCCCTTTTGTGCCCCTGTGGCTAATAAAGAAACATATCTATCTATCTATACACACCACCTTCACCACTAATTGATTTGACAGATGTCTTTAACCCATTGATACCAAATATATATGGTCTGTAGTTCGTGTATAAGTATATATATATATATATATATATATATATATATATATATATATATATATATATATATATATATATATATATATATATATATACATATAGTGACGAAACATAAGTCAATTGCATGAACTGATAATCCTTTATTTACTGCTATATATATTTCGATGATAGCCATTGAATGGCTATGACCTCATCAGGCAGTTAGTCAGTTCTCAGATATGCCAGCTCTGTGTTTATAGTGTTGATGGTATCAGAGCCTTGATGGTATAAGCTTGTTCGGAATAATTTAATGTTGTCTGCAGGAATAGTCTTGATTCTCATTGGTCAGTTTGTATATATGTATATATATATGCTTGTGTGCCTGTGTCTATATATGTATGTTTGCATGCATGAATGAATACACTAAGCTTTATATTTAGTAGAATGTACTATCACTGATTCCAGCTATTTGCACTATCGTATATTTTGGGTTTCTAGTAATTCCCTGGGTAATTGGTTGACCAAATGTTTTGCTTAATTGTTTTATTTATTTTACAAAAATGTTTATTCTTTCTCTTAGATTTTAGGTATTTTTTGAAAGCAAAGTATTGACCCCTAAAATACTACAGTGGGCCTTGGAATGCTAATGTGGACTCTTGCAATTCTACCGCGGGCCCCCTGGGGCCCACGTGCAACTGGGCAACCTGACCAGTCCGCCACTGCATATATATATAATTGGTGTTGGATGCTTAAAGCGTCCGTTTGCGGTAGGCCGTTTGAGCACTCGATGCTCTCATAGAGCAGAGTATGATATCACAGAAAAAAGGGTATCAGTGTTGCGACGAATGGAATGTATTGGAAATATTACAATCGTTTCTCTGGCGACCAGCTCGAGGCACGATCGATGTGATGATCGAATCTGAGGACCTTGCGATTTTCAGAGTCAGGTTCGATCATCACATCGATCGTGCCTCGAGCTGGTCGCCAGAGAAACGATTGTAATATGACCAATAAATTCCATTCGTCGCAACACTGATTCTCTTTTTTCTTTGATATATATATATATATATATATATGTAAGTATATATATATATGTAAGTATATATATATATGTAAGTATATATATATATATATATATATACATAGATACATAGATACATATGTATATGAGGGGTTATGGTACAAGATAATTTTAAACAACGATTTTATATATATGTATCTATATATGTATGTAATACGTGTGTATATATATATATATATATATTGGATTATGTCGATCGATTGGTTATTGATTAGGCGATACCCGCTGATGAAGCCGCATAAGCCGATTGTGCATTGTTGCATAATATATGCAGACAGATGGTGCAGTGCACCTTACTGATGCATTAGTGCTGCAGAAACTCGAGTCCGAGAACCTTATAGGCACCCGTTTTACGTGTGTTGTGTTGAGGCAAATAACTATGTGTATACTCTGGTAATGTATCTTACATTGGCCATTGACTACGCTGAGATACAACCGGTACTGGCATTGATAAATAAGCTGGGTCCGTCAACCCTTATTATATGTATATATATATATATATATATATATATATATATATATATATATATATATATATATATATATATATATACATATATATTTATATATGTGTGCGTGTGTATGTGCGTGTTCGTGCACATACGCATATGTGAATACATACACATACATACCTACATATATACACTTTGAGAACAACGTACTAAACGTAGTGTTCAGTTCGTAGTGCGGTAGAAATAACGCAGGTTCTGAGTTCTCAGTACTTCTCTGCCAGGCGTTTGATAAACCATGAAGTCGTTTTGCTTAATAAAATATTCTAGTGAAGCAGATTATTGAATAAGAAGCTGATGTTGCGTTTGGAGCCTGCTTCTGTCTGTAATAATAAGTCAAATTTACTCTTCAAATGTGACATATTAATTGATGAGTATTTTCCCAGATATGGACGTTTGAGCATGGCAGCGTCTCCTCGCATATGTGAACATTTGGCGTTCAGTCCTGGTTTTATAACTTACATAGAAAATGACAGACATATGTGTGAATGCGTGTGTCTGCGTGTAAGCGTGTGTGTTTGTGTATATGTGAGTGTGAGTGTTTCTGTGTGTGTGTGTGTGTGTGTGTATGTGTGTGTGAGTGTGTCTCTGTGTGTGTCTGTGATTATGTACGTCTATATGTGTACGTATGCCTGTGTATGTAGACTTTGCATACATAAGTTAATATAATTATGTATGTATATATGTATATTTACACACACATACACGCACGCACACACACGCACGCACAAACAGACACACACACACACACACACACACACACACATATATATATATATATATATATATATATATATACATGCGAAAAACACTTCCCATCTATATTATACAGATATTAAGAGAAGGATAGATAAATATATAGAGATAGAGATAGATAGATAGATAGAGAGAAAGAGAGAAGAGCCAGCACACACACACGCGCACACACACACACACACACACACACACACACACACACACACACATACACACACACACACACACACACGCACACACGCACACACACACACACACACACACACACACATACACACACACCACACACACACACGCACACACACACACACACACACACACACACACACACGCACACACACACACACACACACACACACACACACACACACACACACACACACACACATATATACACACCGAAACTCTCTCCATATCACTCTAACACACAAATAAAATCATTCACACATACAGCCATAACTACAAGGAAAGCGAAAGAGTGTACCACGTGAAAGAGAGGCTACCTGTCACCCAATCTTAGTCATTACACAATGAATTAAGAAATTATAGCCAATTACACTGAGTTGGAAATTTTAAAGCTTAGTCACAGAGGACAACCTCTTCCATATAGTGTACATTTCTTTATCTGGAGAAAATCCATGTAGATCTGTCCCTTGTGGTTGTGAGGACTTCTAGAATTATACCACGCATTTTATAACCTTTATGGGTTGTGAGTGAAATTTAGTAGACGGGAACTTCAGAAACCCGCCGTCTTACCCGTAGGTTGCATGTGCTGGCTGCCGTAAATACCATATTGACAGGAGTTCCTCACCAAGTGGATAGTTCCTTTGCTTTAACGGATTGCTATTTTCATTCATTCATTCATTCATTCATTCATTCATTCATTCTTCTTCTTCTTCTTCTTCTTCTTCTTCTTCTTCTTCTTCTTGAGAGGGTCGTTGGTGCAGAGTGCTCAAATACTCCTTCCAGCGGGTCCTGTCAGAAACAACCGTTTCCAACTGATCTGGCTGGATTCCTAAGCGAGACCAGCCAAGCTCATAGATGTTATCCAACCACTTTACTCGGGATCTACCCCTGGGTCTTCTGCCGGTTGGTGTTGCCTATAAAATCTGTCCAGCGATTCTTTCCTGAGACATTCTAACCACACGGCCATAGAATCGGAGCTGATATCTCTCAATTCGGAGTAGCGGTCATTATCATTTATTTAATTTACATAGACATAAAGTCGTGACACTGACAACATGTTGAGATTTTGTACACTCTCAATGATAAAATAGCTCGCTTAGATGAACTAATACCTTGGTTTCATGTGCCTTTACATTCGTTATGAAGCATTGGATATCGAGAGATCTCCACCCAGTGCAGTCTCAATCCTTGTAATGGGCCTACTCTTATGCCAGATTATAACGGGCCTACTCCTCTGCCAGACCCTTGTCTACCAGATTTTTCCTCAACGAACTTCAAACAAGTCTTGATGGGTCTGCTTTACATATTGCATCCGTCATACGGTGATTGCATCCTGTAAATCACTCAGCAGGTCCCTTTATTCGTGATGTAGTCACAGTAAGAAATCCAAAGAATGACTCTAAGGCAACGTCATAGACATTGCCTTAGAGTCATTCTTTGGATTTCTTACTGTGACTACATCACGAATAAAGGGACCTGCTGAGTGATTTACAGGATGCAATCACCGTATGACGGATGCAATCACCATATGATGCCTCTACAGTTCTGTAGATCAGAAGCGCGCGTAGGCGAAAATATAGCAAATATTTATACAAACAGGACACAGCTGGTCTCTCAGCAAACATGAAAGAACAGCCGAACCCTCACTGTCATCGCCTCCATCACTCTGGCCCTCCCCATCTCTCCATATGGTGAACAAATGGGGTCCCACGTGCTGGCCTCCCCACAGCCCCGGCGGACAGAATGCAGAAGGCGTTTACTCTAACACACGTTCTTCGATCTTGTTCTGTAGATTCTGTTGGTCTTTTTCCACACCTCGTAAATATAATACGATGTTGGCCCGACGCTCGGATTGCTAACGTTTATTTCCATATATTTATTGAAAAGACAATCCTACTAACCACGTACTTCCACGTTTGTTCTCTCATTCTTAACAATTACTTTTGTTAAGCATCTCTAAGTTATGAAAAAAAAGCAAGAAACATATTTTATTGATAGATAACTTACATGTTATATATTAAATAATTGTTTCTACTTTTGGCACAAGGCCAGCAATTATCCCAGTGTATTATTGGGACTTTATTTTATCGACCCAGTAAGGATGAAAGCCAAAGTTAACCTCGGCGGGATTTGAACTCAAACCATAAAGGGCCGTAACTCTTTGCTGCAAAGCAAGGCGTCCGACCCTCTACCGATACTGCCAATCCACCGCCTATTGTTATATATTAAATAATAAAACCTCATTATTTTTCTCTCTTTTAACATCACTCTTCCTTCCTCCCTTGTTCTGTTCTACAGTCTCCCTGCATTTCGCAGTATATCTGCTTCACATTCGTCATTAACATCAGCCTACCACTCTCTCTCACTCACTCTCTCTCTCTCTCTCTCTCTCTCTCTCTCTCTCTCTCTCTCTCTCTCTCTCTCTCTCTCTCTCTCTCTCACTCTCTGCCCTTCCATCTTTCTCACACTGTCCTCTCCATTTCTACCTATCTACTTATCTATCTATCTGTCTGTCTGTCTATCTATCTATCTATCAGAAGCAAATTACGTGCTGTGGGAAACGAGGGAGCCAAAGCTGTTAGCTGGGCCCGAGTGACAGAGGCAAAAAGTGGCAACAAGTCCACGATTCGGTCTTTGAAGGATCAAGACGGACGCGTGATACGTGAGCCGAAGCAGATGTGTGCGGCCTTTCAGCGGCACTTTGCTCAACTGTTCGAGCAGGGCGGCGCGCCGGGAGGGGCTATGGATTTCGGTCCATACCTCGACGGCCTACCGCGACTCTCGGACAGCGAGGCGAAGTTCTGCGAAAAGCCGATTTCGGCCGCTGAGATAGGGGACGCGCTGAGCCAATGCGGCAAACGCAAATCTCCAGGTCTCAACGGTCTACCCTACGAATTTTACGTAGCAATGCCGGACTTATTCTCGGGTTTCCTGGAAGCGGTCTACTGCAACTGGCAGTAGAACGAGAGAATTCCCAGTTCTGTGACCGGAGGCGGAGTCACACTAGTCAGGAAGGACGAGAATAAGGGGGATGACATAGGCAACTTCCGGCCCA
The DNA here is from genome assembly GCA_964016885.1 of Eledone cirrhosa. Lineage (NCBI taxonomy): Eukaryota > Metazoa > Mollusca > Cephalopoda > Octopoda > Eledonidae > Eledone > Eledone cirrhosa. Next base: position 225,842,689 of record OZ024743.1, read on the forward strand.
TAACTCTGCTAAACACAGAGTTACAGATTTTGGCCAAGGTGTTGGCAAAGAAGCTGGCGCTTGTCGTCGAGAACCTGGTGGGAGAAGCGCAGATATGCGCAATCCCGACCAAGTCCATACACGACAACCTCCACCTCATACAATACATCATAGAGAGGGTAGGGTGTAAACCCGGCTTCGGTGGGTCCCTGATCAACTTGGATCAGTCTAAGGCTTTCGATAGGGCTGACCATCGTTACTTGGATGCGGTGCTCGAGGCCGCAGGCTTCGGACCCGTGTTCAGGGACTGGATTGCTGCAATGCACAACAGCAACATCTGCTCAAGGGTCAAGGTGAACGGCTACCTCTCGGAGCCGTTCCATATCAGGCGATCCATTCGACAGGGATGCTCTCTCTCCTCCCTTCTGTACGTACTGACTCTCGAACCACTACTGCGGAAGTTGGAGCTATTGCAGGGCATCCCTCTGGAACCGGGACTGCGGAAAGCGGCGTCGGCCTACGCCGACGGCATAGCAGTAATGTTGTCGAGCGCCTCGCAAATCGAGGAAGTCGGCACCTTACTGAAGGAATACGAAAGGTTCACAGAAGCGAAGCTGAACCGAACCGGGACAAGTCCATCGGTTTGCAACTCGGATCGTGGAGAGGCAAACCGATGCCTTCCGATGGCGTCGTCGGACACTGGACGGAAGGACCGGTAAAGCTGCTCGGGGTCTGGTTTGGTCTGGACCTCCAGGTGGAGAAGAACTGGAACGAGGTGACGGCCAAGGTGTTTGCACTCACCCAGAAGTGGGCCGAGTGCAAACTATCCTTGAAGATAGAGCGGAGGTGGCGAACACTTTTATAGCGTCCGCCATCTACTACCGCTTGACCGTCGTGCCTTGTCCAGCCAAAACGATCACCAAAATTGAGCGCGCGCTCTTCCAATTCCTTTGGAAGAGGCGGGCTCCTTTGGTGAGAAGATCCATCTGCTGCCAACACCCTTCCAACAGAGGGCTGGGGATGCCGTGGCTGACGATGCGCAAATACGCGCTAAGGCTGCAGCATCTCTACGTATTCCTCGCCGGACAACCGGTGTGGGCCCCGTTCGTACGGCGAGCTTTCCCACGACTCGTCTCGCTGACTGAGCTGCAGTCCTGGGTCAAGCAAATACCGAAGAAAATGGGCGACTGGCACATCGAATGTGCTCAGGCGCTCACAGCCCTCTGGCAGGCGGACCCGACAATCAGTGGAGACTCCACTTCGTCATTCTATAGAGGGTTGGTCCGCAGCAAGTGCGATGACGCGCTCGGTGAAACTCTAGGCGTAGAGAAAGACGAACTGTTTGGTAGGATCTTCCGCCCGGGACCAAAGGACAACTTCCAAAAGTCCCTGGCCTGGCAGTGCTACCGAGGAGCTCTACCAGTTCGAGACAAGCTCTACCGACATGGGCGCCCGGGCAGGGACGCTGCATAAAAGATCTGTCCGAGGTGCGTGCGAGACGAAGAAACCGTCGCGCACGCATTCATACACTGCCCGGGCATTACCGACCTGTGGGGCTATGTAGAACGACTATTGTCGCGGGTGTGACCAATCCGGTTGACCACCGAGTCCATTGTCATGATAAAACCACCACCCTCCTTCAAAAACGAAGGAGAGGCGGTTTTCCTTTGTGTGATAGCTATGGCGAAAGAGGCTGTATGCTGGACAAGGTTGAAAGGGCTGAGGTCAGATACCTTTCTCTCCGGCCAACAACTGATTCTTTTTTTCAAATATCATTTTGGAAGAAGAATCAGGATGGAGAGAGAGGTGCTGTACCCCACCACATTTTATAAAAGGTGGGTGAATGTGGCAAAGATGGCCCGAGTGGTTGGGGCTTCTCTCTATATAAGCCTGTAGGTTGAGGAAAAAGAGGAAGAGAGGAAGGGAGTACTCCTCTTGGTGCTCCTGGAGATGAGGGTTGTACATTTTCTCGGGGTCTGTACAACCCCCGTGTAACGCCTCCCCCCTATTGGGTATATCAATTGTTATTTGTTATTTTATTAATAGTTTTATTTTCTTATACCTGTATGTAAACTCCCCATTTGTATTTGTCCCCCTCTTTTGTGCCCTTGTGGCTAATAAAGAAATTTAGCTATCTGTCTGTTCTGTCTGTCTGCCTGCCTGCCTGTCTGACTTTCCCTACAAACATGGGAAAAAGAACACATTACCAATATACCACCCAACATTAACATCAGGGTTCTTGGAGGGGGATGAAGACACAATACTGTCAATTCAAAAATCAACAAGAAACACTTGGAACGGCACAAGCTTGGAAATTTTGGTCCAAATGAAACCGGACAGAATTTTCAAGATACCAGAAAGGGTGCCAGTAGACAATACAAACTATATACAGTTTTCGGCAGAATGTGTGGGGCCACATTGTTTTAAATTCACAAGCACATCGCATTTAAAGGTCTCCTGTCCCCTCTTACGAACAAACACCACCACCACCCCCAAAAAGTACTTTCACCAACACCAACTCCAACACACAAAAAAAGCAAACACACAAAATCAAACAACTGTTCAACCACAAACAACAGAAAAAGCACAAACAATTCCCATGAAAAATACAGTCCCACCCCATCCCACTCCATCCAACACTACCACAATCACACACACAAACACACCATCACCACACAACATACCCCTCCCACACGCCCCTGATGACGATTCATCACCAGACGAGGCTACTTCTCCATCCCCAAGTGAAGATGAAGGAGAGCCTCGTAAATTAAAAAAACAAAAAAATAGACACCACAAAGCCACAAAAACAACAATCACCAACACGAACACTCAACACCAACACAAACAACAACACAAACACCACCACAATCATCCCCCGCCCCCTACCAGCAAAATACCCCACCACCAACACAAATGCCCGCCATAAAAAGAAAACTACAAAATGAACAACAAACCAAAACAACACAACAAAAAACAAACAACAATACACACACATTAACACAAACAACAAAAACTTAATTGAGGTCATCTCCCAAGACCCCAAAGAAACTGAGGGGAAAAGTTTCGTAAAAGCAGACTCTCAACCACACCTAAAACTAATAAGGGTTTCGATAGAAACCTATCAGAAATTGAAAGAACAGTTTTCACAGGACATTGGCAACCTCTGCCAAAAACCAATAAACCGTGTCCTGTTGAAATGTTTCCCCCACCCCACTCAACACCCCCACCAGAACTGAAATGGAGATTGAACAACCCGATCTCCAGGAAACGAAAATGTAAGTGCGCCTTTTCGTCCTTTTCGTCAACTCTTCTCCAGCAATATGGCTGACTTACGAGTTGGAAGCGTGAATGTGCGTGGCCTAGGGATGCCCTGGAAACAGGGCCAACTTTTAAACGACCTTAGGTCACACGGTATAGATGTAATAGCCATCACCGGATCCAGGATCCACAACAGGCATCAACTAACCCCCATCTTCAATGACTTTGAGATCTACGCATCTCTCTGTCAGCCGGGAGGTGGAGGGGGAGTGACTATCAAGTTTCGGAAAACCTGGATCTCGAAGTACAGCAAGTACACTTGGACCCGGAGGGTAGACTAGGGTGAACAGTATTGGAGGTGGAGCCTTCAGACTGGTGTCCGTTTATGCCCTGACCGGGCAATCACAATCGCGGCCAGACTTCTTTAAGCGTCTAGAGTCTTTTCTGGGAGCGTCTCGCTCCTTGCTTTTAGTGGGGGACTGGAATGGTATCCTAGATGCACGATGGGACTATGTGGGAGCATGTCCCAGTAGAACGGGGTGCAACAGCCTCAAAAATCTAATCGGCCAATTCCAACTGGCCGATAGATATCGACTAGATTTCCCGACTGCACCACAGTGGACGTGGAAAAACCACAGCGGGACATCTAGATCGTATCTAGATAGTTTCCTCATTAGAGAGAAGGACAAAAAGATGTTAAGCTGTCCACAAATGCACATGGTTGCCTATTCAGATCACAAAATAAACGTCTGCATAATCAACCGTGATAGAATACACAGACAAGGACCCGGATACTGGAAACTGAACGTGCCGTTGCCGGCACGAAAAGCCTACAGTGAACGGATAAGTAGATTAGTTAAGCAAGAGTTGACGGGAGCCATCATCAACAATAGATGGTGGTACTCTCTCAAGAGAGCAATTAGAGTAGAATCGATAGTGTTTAGCAGAGAATTAGCTTTAGAGAAAAACAAATCAGAAACAGAACTAGTAGCCAAGGTAGAAGAGGCGCTTAGTAATGGCAACGCAGCTAGAGTGCTAGCATCTAGAACGGCACTGGACCGGTTCTCCGACGCGAAACACGAAGGCTGCGTAGTCAGAAGTAAATCACGTGCTCTAGGAAACGAGGGAGCAAAAGCTGTTAGCTGGGCCCGAGTGGCGGAGGCAAAAAGTGGCAACAAGTCCACGATTCGGTCTTTGAACGGACGCGTGCTACTTGACCCCAGGCAGATGTGCGCGGCCATTCATCGGCACTTTGCGCGACTGTTTGAGCAGAAGAAGGGTGCACCAAACGGGGCAATGGACTTTGGTTCATACCGCGATGGCTTGCCGCGTCTCTCGAGCATGGACGCCGAGTTCTGCGAAAGACCGATCACAGCCACTGAGATACGGGACGCTCTGGGCCGCTGCGGGCAACGCAAATCACCCGGTCTAGATGGTCTACCTTATGAGTTTTACATACGCATGCCGGACTTGTTCTCTGTCGTCCTTGAAGCCGTCTACTGCAATTGGGAGCAGAACGGGACAATTCCCAGTTCTGCAGGCAAGGACGTAGTAACGCTTATCAGGAAAGACGAGAACAAGGGGGACGAAATAAACAATTTCAGGCCCATAACTCTGCTCAACACAGAGTTAAAGATTTTGGCCAAGGTGTTAGCAACGAGGCTGGTGCTTGTCGTCGAAAACCTGGTAGGGAAAGCGCAAACGTGTGCAATCCCGACCAGGTCCATACACGACAACCTACACCCCATGCGATACATCATAGAGAGGGTGGGGCGTAAACCCGGCTTCAATGGGGCTCTTATCAATTTAGATCAGTCTAAGGAATTCGATAGGGTCGACCATCGATACTTGGAAGCGGTTCTCAAGGCGGCCGGTTTCTGTCCCGTTTTCAGAGGCTGGGTCAAGGCGATGCACACCAGCATCTGCTCGAGGGTCAAGGTGAACGGCTACCTATCGGAGCCGTTCGCAATCATGCGTTCCATTCGACAGGGATGCTCTATCTCCTCCATTCTGTACGTATTGACTCTAGAGCCACTACTGCGGAAGCTGGAGCTTTTGCAGGGCATCTCTTTAGAACCGGGACTGCGAAAAGCGGCGTCGGCTTATTCCGACGACGTGACGGTAATGGTGTCGAAAACCTCGAAAATCAAGGTAATCGGTAACCTACTACAGGAATACGAAAGGTTCACAGGAGCAAAACTGAACCCGGGCAAGTCTGTCGGTTTGAAACTCGGTACGTGGAGAGGCAAACCGATGACGTCCGACAGCGTCGTCGGACGCTGGACGGAATGACCGTTGAAATTGCTCGGGGTCTGGTTCGGTCCAGACCTCCTGGAGGAGAAAAACTGGAACGAGGCATGACCAAGGTATTTGCGCTCACCCAGAAGTGGGCAGAGTGCAAACTGTCTTTGAAAGGTCGAGCGGAGGTGGCGAACACTTTCATAGCGTCCGTCATCTACTACCACTTGACTGTCGTGCCTTGTCCCCGTGAATACCTCACCAAGATGGAACGCATGCTCTTCCAGTTCCTGTGGAAGAAGCAGGCTCCACTGGTGAGGAGATCCGTCTGCTGTCAACACCCTTCCAACGGAGGGCTGGGCATGACGTGGCTAATGATGCGCAAACATGCGCTGAGGCTACGGCATCTCCAGGTATTCCTCACCGACCAACCAGTGTGGGCACCGTTTGTGAGACAGGCCTTCCCATAACTTGTCTCGCTGACTGATCTGGAATCCTGGGTGAAGCGAAGAACGAAGAAGATGGGCGCCTGGCACATTGAATGCGACCAGGCGCTCATAGTCCTCTGTCAAGCGGGCACAACAATCAGTAGAGACTTCCACTTCGACATTCTATAGAGGGTTAGTACTTTACAAGTGCGACGACGTGCTAGGGGAGACTCTAGGCGTCGAAGACGACGAGATCACCAGTCTGTTCGGTAGGATTCTCCGCCCAGGACCTATGGACAACTTCCAGAGGTCCCTGGCCTGGCAGTGCTACCGAGGAGCCCTACCTGTTCGAGATAAGATCTACAGGCACGGACGCCCCGGCAGGGATCCTTCCAAGAGAACGTGTCCAAGATGCGTACAGGACATTGAAACCGTCTTGCACGCACTTGTACACTGCCCGGGCGTAAGCGACCTGTGGAACAATGCAGAACAACTGCTGTCGCGTATGGGACAAATCCAGTTGACTGCCGAGTCCATAGTAAGGATCAAACCGCCAGCCTCTTTCAAAAACGAAAGAGAGGCGGTTTTCCTCTGTACAGTGGCTATGGTGAAAGAGGTTATATGGTGGACGAGATTGAGAGGACTGAGGACATATGCCTTTCTCTTCGGACAACAATTGATTCCCTTCTTTAAGTACCAATTTAGAAGGAAAATCAGAGTGGAGAGAGAGGCACTGTACCCCAGTAAATTTACTGAAAGGTGGGTGAATGAAGCGAAAATGGCCCGAGTGATTGGGCCTTCTCTGTTTATAAGCATGTAGGTTAAAGAAGAGAGCAAAAGGAAGAAGGGAGCACTTGCACAACACGCTCCTGAAGTTTAGGGTTGTTTCTATCGACCGGGTATTAAACAACCCATTTGTGGCGCCTCCCCCCTATTGGAGATTTCGATTGTTATAATTGTTTGTTTCAATATTTTTACACGACTGTATGTAAAATCCTCGGCATGTGTCTTATACAATATAATTATCTCATTTCGTCTTATCCGGGAAACCTCTGGTAATGAGGTAATTATATTGTATTGTTTATTATACATTAAATATTTAGCTCTGTAACTTACATAGAGCACTCTTCATTCCTCTGACCTTTTCAACGAAAACTTCAACACTTATATATATATATATATATATATATATATATATATATAACAAACAACAAAATAGAAACAGATATATACTACAAACCCACAGACTCCAAAGAATACCTTCCATTCAACTCGTGCCACCCTAGACACACCAACATGGCAATTCCTTATAACCTAGCCAGAAGGATCTGCACAATAGTTTCAGATAAATACACATGCTACACACGACTAGAAGAATTAAAAAAACATACTTATCAGCAGAAACTACCCACCATCCCTAATCAACAATGGATTCCAACGTGCCCTAAAACTCGACATCCAGGAACTCAGACACCCCAAACCCAGGAATGAACCGCAACAGAAAACTCTACCATACATCTCCACACACAACCCCCTCAACTATGAGGCATTCGACACCATCCTCCAGAACATTCCTTTACTAAAAATAGACCCAAGAATGAACAAAATCCTCCAAACACACAACATCATAAAGAGCAAACGACAACCTAAATCCATAAAACACATCGTCACACAAGCCAAAATCCAACAAACCCTCACAATGAACCCTACAGTAACAAAATGCGGAAGGCCCAACTGTGGCATATGCATAAATCTAATAGAAGGTTCAACATTCCATTTTAAGCAAGGACAACATTTCACAGTTTACATGTGCATCTGAAAACTTAATCTATGTTTTGACCTGCTCAGGTTGTCAAGAGCACTACATAGGACAGACAAAAAACAGCCTCCGACAACGTATGACCGTCCATAAATCACAAATCAAAATACAGGAATACAGAAAGATTGCGTTTAGTGAACATATCGCCAATTGTGCACCCAACCAACATCCAAACTTGAAAATTTGCCCCATTTACAAATTCATAGACAACGTTACTTTCATCCATCGTACCAATAAGGAAAAGTATTTCATTAACAAATTCCAACCTCTACTTAATGCACTAAACTTCGGACTAAACTAAAACTGGAACAAACAATGAAACAAATCCAAATACCTATGTCTCTCTAAAGAGTTACCTCCCTCACACCCTACCTAATCCTTTTTCTTAAATAAATTAAATATCATCCAGCATGAATTACCTCCCCCTGCATACTAACTCTCTAAAAAGGGGAATCGTATCAAACCCCAGACTACCATTTGCCTCCATCATGGATCAACTAAGCACTCTTGCTATATTAACACATTTTGATCTGCTTATCTTCAAGAACTATGCCTGTAAATAACATTATTTTTTCTTTCACATTGCCTTATTATGTTCCACATTACGCCCCTTCTTTTTCTTTTTTCTTTTCACTTCATAAACCTTGTTTGTAAATAAAATTATTCTTTCTGCACCATTTCTTTAACATGTTCAACACCACCATTCTACACCAATACATATTATCATTTGATAATGCATAAAAATGATGAAACCGGGAATAGACAATTATTAAATATATAAATAAATAAATAAATGCCATTGTTAATTAATAAATATATCAACTAATACCTTAACACTTCACACAAAGTAAAATATTTCGTTTTAATCATTTTCTAACCCAGAAGATAGAGAGAAAAAATAAAAAGGGGAAAAAAAATGTTTTTCTTCCTAATAATCGCCTTTTTCTCCCTGTTTACAAATATATATATATATATATATATATATATATATATATATATATATATATATATATATATATATATATATACCTATGTATTTATCTATCTATCTATATCTATCTATCTATCTATCATTCTCTAGAAGTTGTATCATTCAACCAAAGCGAAAAGCCATAAGTAAGAGATAAATCCTAAATATTTTCCTGTAGAAGGTGTGATTTCAGTTTTATCATTTACATTCTTGGTTGATGGCGCTAAGATGTAAAATAAAAGTGAGGTGGGTTCAGGTGGGATAAGGAAAGAAATGACAAATATATATTTCGAAAACAAATATGATTAAACTGATAAGTGAAGGGAAATTAATGAAACAAATTTACAACAAAATAATAGCAAGAAACCGTATCAAGTTTTCACTCTTTCTTACTCATCTGTAAAAAAATATTATCACACACATACGCACATACACACATACACGCTCACAAACACATATATGTATACATACATACATACACACACACACACACACACACACACATATATATATATATATATATATGCGTGTGTGTGTGTGTGTGTGTGCGTGTGTGTGTATATATATATATACGTAGAGAGACAGAGACACAGAGAATGGAATATGTATAATTTTATATCATCATAGAAATACAGATGTATTTAGTTATATATATATATATTATATATATATAAAATAAAGTTAAATAAAAGTCAAATGATTAAAATTTAGCTTCGTTTATTACTGCTATATATATTTCAGTGACAGCCATCTTTGGCTGTGACCTCTTCAGGCAGTTTGAATTAGTATGGTATAGACAAGTACATATGTTGTTTAGGTGTATAATATTGTCAATACTCTGATATGCCCAGTTCCTTGTTGGGTTGTTAATTCACTGAGGAACTGGAGTCATCAGTTCCTCAGTGAATTAACAACCCAGCAAGGAACTGGGCATATCAGAGTATTGACAATATTATACACATAAACAACATATGTACTTGTCTATACCATACTAATTCAAACTGCCTGAAGAGGTCACAGCCAAAGATGGCTGTCACTGAAATATATATAGCAGTAATAAACGAAGCTAAATTTTAATCATTTGACTTTTATTTAACTTTATTTTACACTACTCCGGAGTAACCAAACCAACCTGCGCACTTCGTCGAGTGCTCCAGCCTGCATACTGAGGTGTTGGTATACAACCAACATAAACTCAAAATCTCTCTCTCTCTCTCTCTCTCTCTCTCTCTCTCTCTCTATATATATATATATATATATATATATATATATATACAATATGTAACACACCAGAGAGAGGTATACAGTGCGTTATCAATAAAACAGGGAAAAGACCCCCACCAGTGTATGGAATCTATAACCTATGAAAGGCAGACTAGATTCCATACACTGGTGGTTTTTTTTCCCTGTTTTATTGATAACGCACTGTATATCTCTCTTTGGTGTGTTACCTTTTCAACATATTGTATTTTAAAGAGCTCAGGATTTCTTCTCCTTTGAGCACATTAATTACAGGGAATAGCGAGGGCCTATGCCCCCGTTAATTTATCGTGATATATATATATATATGGTGGCTGCCAACTCGTTTTCGAGTACGGCCACTACTTTATATCCATGTAGGAGAACCCCTACCGATGCGCTGAACGAGTGTGACTTTTTAGTCCAGCCAGCAACTTGAAAACTCTGGTACAAACACTACACTTGTGACAATTATTGACACATAGTGCTGGGCCCATGGTACCATGTGACGACAAGTGCAGAGAGATCTCCAGATATAAAGCAATGCCTGTGCCGTGAAGCTTTTATAGTGAGCAAAGGCACTGCACAAAGCCAGTCCCACTCTCTTAACCAAGATGATATTTAACAAAAAAAAAGAACAAGTTAACATCATTGGATACCATCAGAGTTGCAGGTGTTATATCAGAGTTTTCCTTCTCCTAGAATTCTGCCTTGACAAAAGCTAAAGGGTCATCTCTCCCAGTGATTTTGGATGGCCATTGACTCTTAAGAGCTCCTTTGCCCTTTGACAGGTTTTGTTTTTAGTCCTGCAGGATGTCCAAAGTCACCCTCCTCACCAAGAAACCTTGGTTGGGTTGCCAGTTTAGTCGCCAACGGCCCGACCATGAGACATACATACATACATACATACATACATACATACATACATACATACATACATACACACATATATATATATACAAACATACATACATGCATGCATACATACATATATATACATATATATATATATATATATATATATATATATATATATATATATATACAAGCATAGGTGCATACATAATGCATACATACAAACATGCATGCATATAAATACAAACATACAAACATACATACATACATATATATGCATACATACATACCTGCCTTAGTACGAATCTGGGCTTCACGGCTAGTTAAAAAATTACAAGTACAATCCAGAAGAGTAAAAATATGAAAAACATTCCAAAGATTCTGCACCTAATAACTGCATGTACACTTGTACAGATACAAAACATACTCACATGTACACATATTACGCAAAACATCCACATCCACACATACAATAATATCCATAGTTGCACACACACGCATACGTGCACACATGCAGACATACATACAT
>OZ024743.1:225856506-225909006 GCA_964016885.1 Eledone cirrhosa
TCCCACAAAAACAACAGACAAAAACCATCGCAACACAACAAGAACATTACACATACATAAACAGTAAAAACAAAACTTTAATGGAGGTAATTTCCAACGACCCTTCGGTGAAAACCGAAGGGAAAACATTTTCGAACTGTGTAGACAAACCTAATTTAAAGATGATTAGGGTCCCTACGGACACCTATAAGTCTTTAAAGGAAAACTTTCCTAAGGACGTGGGTAATCCTTGTGTTAAACCCATTAACCGCGTCCTTTTAAAAAGTTTCCCCACCCTCCCCCCAGACACCCCCACCCCACCAAACATCTCCGTCCCCACCCCGCCGGAAACCACCACCCACCCAGACAACCCGTCTAACACCCCCATGGAAATCGTGCGGCCTGATCCCCGGCAGACGAAGAGGTGAGTGTTTTCTTCTCTTCTTTTAACTTTTCAGAACCAACATGGCCAATATAAGAGTTGGATGTGTGAATGTACGCGGCCTGGGGGATGCCCTGGAAACAGGGCAAACTCTTAAACGACCTCAGGTCGCACAGTATGGATGTAGTAGCCATTTGCGAGTCCAGGATCCACAGCGGGCAGCAGCTGGCCCCCATCTTCGATGACTTTGAGATCTACGCATCTCTCTATCAGCTGGGGGGTGGGGGCGGGGTTGCGGTTTTGCTGCGGAAACACCAGGGCCTCGTAACACAGACGGTACATCTGGACCCGGAGGGTCGACTGGTGGTCCTAGACGTTGATGGTAGTGAAGGTGGAGCCTTCAGGCTGGTGGTCGCATATGTCTCATCCGGGACACCGCGGCCAGACTTCTTCAAACGTCTAGAGACTTTTCTGGGAACGTTCCGCTCCTTACTTTTAGTGGGGGACTGAAATGGAATCCTAGATGCACGTTGGGACTATGTGGGAGCATGTCCCGATAAAGGGGGGTGTAACAGCCTCAGACAGTTAATCGACCGATTTGACCTGGCCGATAGATATCGACTAGATTTTCCGACTGTGCCACTGGACGTGGACTAATCGCGGCGGAACATCTAGATCGTACCTATATAGGGTTCTAGTTAGAAATAAGGATAGGGACATGTTAAGCTGTCCACAAATGTTCATGGTTGCCTATTCAGATCACAAATTAGTGACCTGCATGGTCAACCTTGATATAACCCATAGACAAGGAACTGGCTACTGGAAGCTGAACTTGTCGTTACCGACATGCAAAGCCTACAGTAGACGGATTAGCACTTTAGTTAAACAGCACTTGACAGGACCATTGTCAACAACAGATGGTGGTACTCTCTCAAGAAGGCAGTTAGATTAGACTCGTTAGTTTTTAGTAAAGAATTAGAGTTAGATAGAAATAGCACTGAGAGGGAACTGGTAGATAAAGTAGAAGAGGCAATTAGAAGTGGCAACGTAACCAGCGTGCTAGCAACGAGAACGGCCTTGGACCAGTTCTTTGACGCAAAAAACGAGGGCTGCGTTGTCAGAAGCAAAATACGTGCTCTGGGAAACGAGGGAGCCAAAGCTGTTAGCTGGGCCCGAGTGACGGAAGCCCAAAAGTTGCAACAAGTCCACGATTCGGTCTTTGAAGGACCAAGACAGACGCGTGATACGTGTGCCAAAGCAGATGTGTGCGGCCTTTCAGCGGCACTTTGCTCAACTGTTCGGGCAGGGCGGCGCGCCGGGAGCGGCTATGGATTTCGGTCCATATCTCGACGGCCTACCGCAACTCTCGGACAGCGAGGCGAAGTTCTGCGAAAAGCCGATTTCAGCCGCTGAGATAGGGGACGCTCTGAGCCAATGCGGCAAACGCAAATCTCCAGGTGTCGACGGTCTACCCTACGAATTTTACGTAGCAATGCCGAACTTATTCTCCGGTCTCCTGGAAGCGGTCTACTGCAACTGGCAGCAGAACGGGAGAATTCCCAGTTCTGTGACCGGGGGCGTAGTCACACTAGTCAGGAAGGACGCGAATAAGGGGGATGACATAGGCAACTTCCGGCCCATAACACTGCTAAACACAGTTACAGATTTTGGCCAAGGTGTTGGCGCTTGTCGTCGAGAACCTGGTGGGATAAGCGCAGGCATGCGCAATCCCGACCAAGTCCATACACGACAACCTCCACCTCATGCGATACATCATAGAGGGGGTAGGTTGTAAACCTGGCTTCGGTGGGAGCCCTGATAACTTGGATCAGTCTTACGCTTTCGATAGGGTTGACCATCGTTACCTGGATGCGGTGCTCGAGGCGGCAGGCTTCGGACCCGTGTTCAGGGGCTGGATTGCTGCAATGCACAACAGCAACATCTGCTCAAGAGTCAAGGTGAGCGGCTACCTCTCGGAGCGGTTCCATATCATGCGATCCATTCGACAGAGATGCCCTCTCTCCTCCCTTCTGTACACTTTTATAGCGTCCGCCATCTACTACCCTTTGACTGTCGTGGCTTGTCCAGCCAAAACACTCACCAAAATGGAGCGCACACTCTTCCAATTCCTTTGGAGTAGGCGGGCTCCTTTGGTGAGAAGATCCATCTGCTGCCAACACCCTTCCAACGGAAGGCTGGAGATGCCGTGGCTGACGATGCGCAAACCCGCGCTCAGGCTGCGGCATCTCTACGTATTCCTCACCGGAAACCGGTGTGGACCCCGTTCGTGAGGCGAGCCTTCCCACGACTCGTCTCGCTGACCGAGCTGCAGTCCTGGGTCAAGCAAAGACCGAGGAAAATGGGCGACTGGCACAGCGAATGTGCTCAGGCGCTCGCAGGCCTCTGGCAGGCGGACCCGGCAATCAGTGGAGACTCCACTTCGTCATTCTATAGAGGGTTGATCCGCAGCAAGTGCGATGACGCGCTCGGTGAAACTCTAGGCGTAGAGGAAGACGAACTGGCCAGTCTGTTCGGTAGGATATTCCGCCCGGGACCGATGGACAACTTTCAAAAGTCCCTGGCCTGGCAGTGCTACCGAGGAGCTCTACCAGTTCGAGACAAGCTCTACAGACATGGGCGCCCGAGCAGGGACCCTTCGAAAAAGATCTGTCCGAGGTGCGTGCGAGGCGAAGAAACCGTCGCGCACGCATTCATACACTGCCCGGGCGTTACCGACCTGTGGGACCAATCCAGTTGACCACCGAGTCCATTGTCATGATCAAACCGCCACCCTCCTTCAAAAACGAAGGAGAGGCGGTTTTCCTTTGTGTGATAGCTATGGCGAAAGAGGTCGTATGGTGGACAAGGTTGAAAGGGCTCAGGTCAGAAAACCTTTCTCTCCGGCCAACAACTGATTCTTTTTTTCAAATACCACTTTAGAAGAAGAATCAGGATGGAGAGAGAGGTGCTGTACCCCAGCAAGTTTTATGAAAGGTGGGTGAAAGTGAGTGAATGGGCCTTCTCTCTATATCAGCCTGTAGGTGGAGGAGAAAGAGGAGGAGAGGAAAGGGGTAGAAACTCTTCGTACTCCTGGAGATGAGGGTTGCACATTTTTTCGGGGGTATGTGTTACCCATATGTAATGTCTCCCCCTATTGGGGAAAATTGATTAACTTTTAAATTGTATTTGTAATAGTATTTTACACGTTTTTATTGTATGTAAACTTCCCCCTTTGTATTTGTCCCTTTCTTTTGTGCCCCTGTGGCTAATAAAGAAACATATCTATCTATTTGTCTATCTATCTATATATCTATCTATTTATAGGGCAACCACGTCACCTTTCAATCTGGCAGAAGGGTATACGGTGCTGATGATAGCTAACAAGCTTGAAACTAGTACATCGTTCCTGTGTCAGTGTTGAACAAAAAGGTGACGTGGTTGCCTTAACACCGTATGGCATAAATTCAGGCTGTTCAGTTTGTTTACAAACAAACAAAGCGGCGTTATAATAAGCGTCCGCTAAACTGATACGTGCATATATGTATGTGTACCTGTATGTATATATATGTATATATATATATATATATATATATGCATGCTACTGTACGTCTGTATACATATATGTACGTATACATAGATACTTACATATATATATATATATATATATATATATATATATATATATATATATATATATATATATATATATATATATATATATATATATTATATATATATATATATACAAGTAACATTCAGAGACCAAGCAGATGTGAGAAAAACCACAGACCCTACATCTCAACTCTACTTTTGAAAAGCAGAACAACTGCGAAACCGGTAAAGGAATCAAATAAATATATATATATTTTTTAAAAATAAGACTCCAGTTGCATTTTCGATTTCAAATTTTTTTTTTTATATATATATATATATATATCTTTTCTATATATATATATATATATATATAAAGAAAAAAATTTGAAATCGAAAATGCAACTGGAGACTTATTTAAAAAAAAAAAAAAAAATATTTATTTGATTCCTTTACCAGTTTCGCAGTTGTTCTGCTTTTCAAAAGTAGAGTTGAGATGTAGGGTCTGTGGTTTTTCTCACATCTGCTTGGTCTCTGAATGCTACTTGTTTTATATGGAAAAAAGTGGCTCGAAATGCCAAGTTTTTAGAGAAGTAATTTGATTGGTTGTTCAATAATTATAATAAATTTCGCGCCAGTTCGCGTTACAAAGTTCTTCAAACAAGGGGGGGGGGTGCAGAGGTTGCTTTTTCATATATGAGTGTTTGAATTTCTTTTTACTTTAAAAAAACGGCTCACGAAGGCTTTTTTTTTTTAAAAAACGTAATTTGATTGGTTATAAATGAAATTATGCCTGTCACCTGAACAAGTTTTCATTAAACTTTCGCGCCCTTATTTGGAAATCTATTCTGTAGCCTTTTTAGAGAATTTTATGACAAGCAAAAGATAATGGTCAAGAGAAATGGGATGGGAGAATTGTTCTGGTTCAGTGAATATGGTTAGTTCGCTGGGGTGTCAGAATTCAGATTTTCTACTGAAGTAAAGAAAGTAAAGATGTGTATCTTTATTTGTGTGCTTGTGTGTGTGTGTGTGTGTGTGTGTGTGTGTGTGTGTGTGTGTGTGTGTGTGTATTGGAAGATGATTCCATTAGTAGAAATGGGGGAGGGAGTTGTGTGTATATGTGTGTGTGGGAGTATGTTAAGATGGAGAGAATATATATATTTTGTGCGTTTGTATGTATATGTGTAGGAAAGTGATTCTATTAGTTGAAATGGAGGAGGGAGTTGTGTGTGTGGGTGGGGGTGGGGGGTTGTTATGTGTGTCTATGGGTGTTATGTTTGTGGGAGTATGGTTAGCATGTTAAGATGAAGAGAATATATATATATATATATATATATTGTTAGTGTGTGTAGGAAATTGATTCCTTTAGTAGGAATATTTTTGAATGAACATATTTTCCTTACTTATTCGTATTTGTTCTGTTGTATTGTCAGCGCAAACGTATGTTAAGGTTTATTTAGTTCGGGTTTTTATTTTCTAAAGTAGCAGTTGTTATGTGTGTGTGTATGTGTCTGTTTGGATGGGTAGCATGTTATGGTGTTGACATAATGTATATTAAACCATATTTAATGCTGGTCTATATTTTTGAATAAACATATTTTCCTTATTTATTCGTATTTGTTCTGTTGTATTGTTAGCGCAAAGGTAAAATGGGAAGACTTGGAATTTGGGTGTCTTATTACTTGCGCATATGTCTAGATGTGCACTTAGTGGTATCTGTCTCGTGGTTGGATCTCGTAATTGTTGGCGATGAACTGTCATTCTGTTTCTGAGTGTGAGTTTAGTTTGTCCTATATAATCTTCATGGCATCCTTTACATTTAATGGCATAAAACAGATTTTTTGATGAGCAAGTGAAGTGATTTTTTACAGCAAAATTTTGTCCTGATTTAAATGTATACGTGTTGCCTTTAATGAGGTGAGTGCAGGTTCCACAATTAGAGCGACCACATTTTTTGACAGTTGGTTGTGGGTTTGTGGTAGGTAATTTGGCATTGGTGAGTAATGTTTTCAGTGATTTCGGTTGTCTTTTGCTTTTGATTATTTTGTGTTTCAAGGGCTTTTTTCATTCTTGGGTTTTGTTTTAGTAGTGGGATGTTCTTATGAATAGTGTTGTAATCTTCCGCATTTCTTGGGTTGTGTGTTGAGATATATGATAGAATATTGGACGTACCTTGAATTTGTTTCTGTTTTCGTAATTCAACAATGCCTATTGCTTTAGCCCTTTCTATTCCATTATTTATTAGTAATGGTGGGTACTCTCTTTCGAGTAGAATTTCCTTTAATTCTTGAAGTCTTTTATTTCGCGTTTCATAATTGGAGACAATTGTGCAAATTCTTCTTGCTAGGTTAAAAGGAATGTTCGTCTTCGTGTGCTTTGGATGGTTGGAGGTGAATAGCAGGTATTGTTAATATTTGTGTCTTTTTTAAAAATTAAGATGTCCAGAAATGGGAGTTGATCTTGGCTGTATTCCATTGTGAATTGGATGTGGTTATTGATGCCGTTTATTAAGTTTTTGAAATCCTTCAGTTGGTTGAGTGTGTGGGACCAAAGAATGAGACAATCATCCAAGTAGGGTTTCCAATTCTCTGATAAATATTTGTGGAAGTTCAATCCGTATTTTGATTTGGACTGTTCATATATCTGGACTTCTAAATATGCCATGACTAAGTTGGCATAAGTTGGAGCGGCTTTTGTACCCATCGCAGTCCGATATTTGCTTGTAAGTACTGCCATCGAAATCAAAAAAGTTGTTCTGTAAGATGAATTTTAATCCCTCGGTGATGAAGCATTTTTCTATTCTGCCAGGTATCTCATTGGGATATTTCTCTAGCCAGAATCCTATTGCTTCTAGTCCGTATTGGTGTGGGATCGTTGTGTAGAGATTCACTACATCGAAAGACACAATAATAGTGTCGCTGTTGACATGTTTGGGGAGGTGGTTTAAGAGGTCCAGATCGTCTCTTACAAGACTTGGTATGTGTTTGAGAATTGGTTTTAGTATGCTCAGTCTGTGTGTTTCACATTGTGGGCCCGCTACAATTGGTTTTAATTTAAGGTCTGTGGGGTATTGTGTGTTAACGCAGGCTGAGTTAGATTGTTTACAGGCATCGTTAATTATTTTACACTTGTGGATCTTCGGAAGTCCGTAAAGGTTGCTGGTTTTGTATTCAAAATGTGTTAAATAATCGCGTTCCTTTTTAGTTAGGTCTTCCTGGTATCGATAAATCAGTGTGTTTAATCTGGTCATTGTTTTTGATTGCTGGTAGTTTTTTACTCTTTCATAGTAATTAGTATTTTGTAAGAGAGAGAACATAGAATTTTTATATTTTTCAGCCTCCATAATGACAACAGTACTTCCCTTGTCCGCTTCCTTAATTATAATGTCCGTATTGTTTTTTAGTTCATGGATAATGTCCCATTCCCTTCGAATTGTGTTGGGTTTGGGTTTAGGTTGCGGTGGTTCATGGTATGGGAAAGTAGCTATGTGGTCACAAAATTTGTCCAGAACTCTGTTTCTACCTTTTGTTGGGTTGTAGCTGCTTTTATTCCGTACAATTGATTCGTCGTTATTCTCCTTGTCAAAGAATTCCTCTGTGAGACGTAATTTTCTACAGAAGTGTGAGATATCGTCATTTATCTTATTGGGGTTAGAGTATTGTGGTGTTGGTGTGAATTTCAGTCCTTTGGAGATAAATTTTACTTGTTGGGCTGAGAGGTTTGTATTTGAAAGGTTGATTATTTTCGGTTTTTCAAAAACGGTCTGTGCCACCGGGTGTCGTGGGTCCTGTAGCCTTGGTAAAAAAAATGATTTTTCTGGAATGTTTTTTCAATGGTATTATTATATCTAATGGTATTTCCCCTGTTGTTGTGTGGTCTTGTATAGAAGTTTCGGACGTATTGAGGTTCGGTTTGTTGATAGTCCGGGTAGATTTTGTTCCTTTGTATGGGTTAGGATCTACGGTTTTGGAACAGGCTCTGTGTGGGCAGGGGTCTACGGTTTTGGAATAGGTTTTATGTGGGTTGTGATCTGCGGATCGGGTCCTGTCTTGTGTTGGGGGATCTTCGGTTTTTGTTAGTAGGGTTATAGCTTTGTCTATGGGTTCTGGGATTATAGTTATAGTTTTGCTGGGGGTATGTTGGACGTTTTGTTACTTTTTTGTTATGTGTTGTGCATGTTTTGTTACTTTTTTTGTTATTTGTTGTGCATGTGGTGTGTGAGTTTTAGTTTGTTTTAAAAATGGGTTACCTGTATGTTGAAGTCCATTTCGTAGTTGTTGAACCAGGTGGCGTTTTTTTCCCCATCGCTGGAGGGATGTTAGTTCTTCATCCTCACAGTTTTCTTTCCAAAGTTTTAAGGTTTTTTCGTAGAGTAGGCCTTCAGAGTGCTTTGAAATTTCTGTGTCCATCCGTTGGTGGTCGAGTGACTTGAATTTTTCTTCGTTGGAGTTGGCTCTTAATCGCAACAATTCTATTTCTATTTAACATTTTTCTAACGCCATCTTTTCCCTAAGTCTTTGTTGGTTTTCTGGTTCATTCGGGATGGGTTTTATTTTGAGTTTTTGGGGGAGGATGATTGGGGTAGAGTTTAGTCACTTTTCATATATGTCTGCCTTGCCATTATTTTTTAGGAGATTCCAAAATGCGAATTTGTGGGCTGTGAGCTTTTGAGTCCATATATTGATTAGGGTGTTTTTCACTGAGTGGACATCTCGTAGATTGGGTTCTAATGGTTGTTCTAGATTTTGGAGCATTGCTGTTTCAATGGTTTCGATTAGTTTAGTTAATGCTGGAGTAATATTCGTCTCTTGGGTATTTTCTGTTTCTTCGTGGGGTCCTTTTTTATAGATGTGTATTTGGTCCACTTTGTTGGTCAAAATTGAGAGTTTAGAGGAAATCTCTTTGAGTTCATTTAAGATGTCCTGGTTCAGTGAGTTGTTGTTTTGTTGAGACTTTGGTGGCATTTTCGGTCTTCGTGTAGTGGGTATGTATTAGAAAGTGAGGTTTTCTTTACAAAATGAAAAATAACCGAGGTGTCCTGCACGAGTGAAAGTATAAAGAAAAAAAGATGAAATCGAAAATGCAACTGGAGTCTTATTTAAAAAAAAAAAATATATATATATTTATTTGGTTCCTTTACCGGTTTCGCAGTTCTTCTGCTTTTCAAAATTAGAGTTGAGATGGAGGCTCTGTGGTTTTTCTCACATCTGGTTGGTCTCTGAATGTTACTTGTTTTATATGGAAAAAAGTGGCTCGAAATGCCTGGTTTTTAGAGAAGTAATTTGATTGGTTGGTCAATAATTATAATAAATTTCGCGCCAGTTCGCGTTACAAAGTTCTTCAAACAAGGGGGGGGGGTGCACAGGTTGTTTTTTTTTATATATGAGTGTTTGAATTTCTTTTTACTTTAAAAAAAGGGGCTCACGAAGGCTTTTTTTTTAAAAAACGTAATTTGATTGGTTATAAATGAAATTATGGTTGTCACGTGAACAAGTTTTCATTAAAATTTCGCGCCCTTATTTGGAAATCTATTCTGTAGCCTTTTTAGAGAATTTTATGACAAGCAAAAGATAATGGTCAAGAGAAATGGGATGGGAGAATTGTTCTGGTTCAGTGAATATGGTTAGTTCGCTGGGGTGTCAGAATTCAGATTTTCTATTGAAGTAAAGAAAGTAAAGATGTGTATCTTTATTTGTGTGCTTGTGTGTGTGTTTGAATTTCTTTTTAATTAAAAAAAGGGGCTCACGAAGGCTTAAAGACTACAGAATAGATTTCCAAATAAGGGCGCGAAATTTTAATGAAAACTTGTTCACGTGACAGCCATAATTTGATTTATAACAAATCAAATAACGTTTATTAAAAAAAAAGCCTTCGTGAGCCCTCTTTTTTTAAGTAAAAAGAAATTCAAACACTCATATATGAAAAAAACAACCTGTGTCCCCCCCCCCCCTTGTTTGAAGAACTTTGTAACGCAAACTGGCGCGAAATTTATTATAATTATTGACCAACGAATCAAATTACTTCTCTAAAAACCTGGCATTTCGAGCCACTTTTTTCCATATAAAACAAGTAACATTCAGAGACCAACCAGATGTGAGAAAAACCACAGAGCCTCCATCTCAACTCTACTTTTGAAAAGCAGAAGAACTGCGAAACCGGTAAAGGAACCAAATAAATATATATATATATTTTTTTTAAAATAAGACTCCAGTTACATTTTCGATTTCATCTTTTTTCTTTATACTTTCACTCGTGTAGGACACCTCGGTTATTTTTCATTTTGTAAAAAAAACCTCACTTTCTAATATATATATATATATATATATATATATATATATATATATATATATATATGTGTGTATGTGTATGTGTGTGTGTATGTGTGTGTGTGTGTGAAAGTCAGTGTGTTCGGGAAGGGGACGTAGATATGTTTTGGACATTTTAGAATATTTATGCATATCTTTGTTTTTCTGGAAGTTCACATACATACACAAATACACAGCTACACTCACACTAACGTACACACGTATACACATTTTGCGCATATACGCATATACATGTAGTTAGTTATAGTGTGTGACATATTTAGCAATGTAATGTGTAGTTTATTACAGTGTGTAATATACTTAACAATGTAATGTGTAGTTTATTAAAGTGTGTAACATATTTAGTAAAATAATGTGTAGTTTATTACAATGTGTAACATAGTTAATGTAATGTGTAGTTTATTACAATGTGTAACGTAGTTAATATAATGTGTAGTTTATTATAATATGTAACATATTTAGTAATATACTGTACAGTAGACGACACAATGTTGTATACATAATGATGTAATGTGTAACAGATTATAATGTGTAACATACCTAACAATAGATGCATGTATTATTTAACTGTGTAACAATGTAACATACTTAATAATTGTGTATGTAGTAGATGTGTAGTAGATGATACTATAATGATTGCTTATTCTAAGATTCACTTTTAAAATTTTCAAATGTCTACACTTTCGGTTAGCGTCCGTTATATCATAACACTTATTACATCACTTATATAAACATCCATATATTTGCATAGTTTATAAGGTTTCATTAAATTTCACAGAAATGCACTTTCTATATAATATCGTCATTTTAAAATGTATCATGGATTACACAAGAGAGTATAACACAGTCTCTCTTCAATTTCTGTGCATATTGTCAATACGATTTTATTTAACATATCATATTTACATGCATATAATATAAATATGCGCACTACATATGTTAGCTGAAAACCACCCGAAGGGTAGTTTCCCTGCTATTATATTTAATAAATGAATGTGTAGTAAATGACACTGTATTGGACCTCCGTCGGTTTCAACGATGAGTGTTCCAATTATTCTCCCAGCGGAACAGTTTGATCTTATATTCTACAGATGTATATACTCAGAGTATTACAGAGATGTTTATACTCTTAACATAATTGTCAGTGAGATTCAGCGTGACATTGCATGACAACTTGATTTGTGCCAGTTAAGTGGCTGGGAATAATGTGAAATAAAGTTTCTCCCTCAAGGATACAATGTGGTGTCGAGTATCGACCGTGAGTCGAACACATGTGACGATCGAGCCACGTGCCTTCACAATGTACTATATAGTTGGTTACAGCATGTAACATATATAAAAACGTACTATATAGTCGGTGATACAAAAATGTGTGGAATAATAATTGAAAAGGTATGTTACGATGCTGGATGAAAACAGAATTGAAGAAAAAAACATAAGCAGAAAAATAATTCAATTCCAGAGCATATAATGGCGTTTTAAATGGAGAGACAGCAATAGTAACTTAGTAGATAAAGATTGGAGACAAGAGAAGAGTGCTGAGAGGGCAGCACAATTACCACGAAGACACAATTACCACGAAGAAGAATAAGGAGAGAGAAAAGAAAGAAATGACAGGAAAAGGAAGACAGCAGAATAAGATAAAGAAGCTAGAGGAAGATAAGAAAAAATCGACGAAAGAGAATATAGAAGATATAGTAATAATTGTTTCAACATTTGGCTCAAGGCCAGCAATTTGAAGAGAATTGGAAAGTCGATTACATCGACTCCAGTGCGTTATTAGGGCTTTATTTTATCGATCCCGTAAGGATGAAAGGCAAAGCTAACCTTGGCGGGATTTGAATGCAGAACGTAAAGAGTTAAAACAAATTTCATGTGACATTTTGTCTAATGCTTTACGATTCTGTCATAATAATGGTTTCTTATATAGGCACAAGGCCAGTAATTTGGGGGGAGGGAAAAGTCTATTAAATCGGCCCCAGTGCGTGACTGGTACTTTATTTTATCGACCCCATAAGGATGAAAGGCGAAGTTAACCTCGGCGGGATTTGAGCTCAGATCATAAAGAGCCGTAACTCTATGCTGCAAAGCATGGCGTCCGGCCCTCTACCGATACTGCCAATCCACCGCCTAATAATAATAATGATAATAATAATAATGCTGAATGTGACATAGAGATCATCAGGAAAATGAATCAACCGAGGAAGAAATAGCTTACCATAATGGTGATAAGGGAAAAAGATGAACTACTAAATTTGGAAAGAGTGTAGAAAAATGAAGTGACTGATGATGTGGACATTGAAAGTGTGACTGAAAATGAAGTAAAGGCAGAAACAAGATTGATTATCAAAGGATTGAGAGATATTCTTAATGATCCTGGATTCAATAAGATACCGCTAAATCTTCAGATTATAGAAATTATGTAGCACATGAAACAACCGAAGTAAGTCATGTGATGATGTGTATAGAAACCAATGGTATCGCTGACTCGAGGATGTTAATTAGCACTACAGGGTTTCTGGTGGGTGAGTGGTTAGGTATTAAGCACTCTGAAAGGAAGAAATGTAAGGAACCCTGGTGGAAGATAAGATTGGAAGCTGATATAATTCAGCTTAGAAAAAGCCTAGATAAACGTCAAACAAAAATACATACAAATAACTGTAATCAACTCGCACAGGGGTCAAAATTCCACCACTTAGGTAGGATCGAAACACTCAATGCTTTTGACCAACACCCGCTCTGACCATCTTCTGCAAACCAAATCCTCTAAGATCGCCTCTGATCAATATTGGTCTTAGCCGAGCTATTATCTGGGTTATAATTACACAGGGGTTGATAGCCTGGTGACGTAGACCTTATTCATCGATTGTCTAGGACAGTAGTTTGTAGAAACCTAGGTTATATTCTTCTAATTGCAATCCCAGGTTACTTTAATTCTTCTCCATTTCGAATAATCATGTAGATATTTTTTCACCCGAGCATTATATTAATATGAATAAATTAATATGATAACTGTCTATTCCCAAACGATATTAAGTCTGGAACAGTTGTCTTTTGTTAACTGCTACTTGATGATCGCCTTTATAGTTGAGCATAATGGTATTACATATAATATATACACAATGTACATAATTCATCCATAGTATGGATTCCTTAACAATTCCTCCCACGGCTAAAATTCCTCCCCAGAAGTCAAGTTCTCCTTTCTGAGAATTATCTGTTCAGAAGCTCCTGGAATTTACTTTTTGAGTGCATGGGAAAATGTTTAAGTCTGAAGCTTTGTGTGTATGTTTGAATAATAATTTTGGTAAGCACTGTGGTAAGCAAATTTTCCTGCCACTTCTCAGACAGCCATCTTGCAACACATGTGAGTATTACTGATGGCTATCGTCAGAATTCTATATATAGTTTAAATATTAAGACAGTATATAATTGTTTCTACTATTGGCACAAGGCCAGAAATTACCCAGTACATTACTGGTACTTTATTTTATCGACCCCGTAAGGATGAAAGGCAAAGTTAACCTCGGCGGGATTTGAACTCATTAAGACAGTAAATAATGACAGAAACATGGTGAAACGTGCCGAAGCTCTTTGGTGATAAAACAAAAATAGAAAAAAAAAACATATTTTTCATAAATACTACTTCTGGGAAACGTGAGTAATCACTACTAAAATCTAATATTTTTATTATATTATTATAATCACTAATACTAATATTAGTGATTATAATAATAGTGATGGTAATATGAAAAAGAAGAGAAAGAGGAATAAATACGACGACCACCACCGTCACCAGTACACCATAACCACCACCACCACCTGTACACCATAACCACCACCACCACCAGTACACCATAACCACCACCACCAGCTGTACACCATAACCACCACCGCCACCAGTACACCATAACCACCACCACCACCACCAGTACACCATAACCACCACCACCACCAGTACACCATAACCACCACCACCACCACCAGTTCACCATAACCACCACCACCAGCAGTACACCATAACCACCACCACCACCACCAGTACACCATAACCACCACCACCACCAGTACACCATAATCACCACCACCACCACCAGTACACCATAACCACCACCACCACCAGTACACCATAACCACCACCACCACCAGTACACCATAACCACCACTAAACCAGTACACCATAACCACCACCACCACCAGTACACCATAACCACCACCGCCACCAGTACGCCATAACCACCACCAGTACACCATAACCACCACCACCACCACCAGTACACCATAACCACCACCACCACCAGTACACCATAACCACCACCACCACAAGTACACCATAACCACCACCACCACCACCACCAGTACACCATAACTACCACCATCACCACCAGTACACCATAACCACCACCACCACAAGTACACCATAACCACCACCACCACCACCACCAGTACACCATAACCACCACCACCACCACCAGTACACCATAACCACTACCGCCACCAGTACACCATAACCACCAGCACCACCACAAGTACACCATAACCACCACCACCACCAGTACACCATAACCACCACCACCACCACCAGTACACCATAACCACCACCACCACAAGTACACCATAACCACCACCACCACCACCAGTACACCATAACCACTACCACCACCAGTACACCATAACCACCAGCACCACCACAAGTACACCATAACCACCACCACCACCAGTACACCATAACCACCACCACCACCACCAGTACACCATAACCACCACCACCACAAGTACACCATAAGCACCACCACCACCACCACCAGTACACCATAACTACCACCACCACCACCAGTACACCATAACCACCACCACCACAAGTACACCATAACCACCACCACCACCACCACCAGTAAACCATAACCACTACCACCACCAGTACACCATAACCACCACCACCACCACAAGTACACCATAACCACCACCACCACCAGTACACCATAACCACCACCACCACCACCAGTACACCATAACCACCACAAGTACACCATAACCACCACAACCACCACCACCAGTACACCATAACTACCACCACCACCACCACCAGTACACCATAACCACCACCACCACAAGTACACCATAACCACCACCACCACCACCACCACCACCAGTACACCATAACCACCACCACCACCACGACCAGTACACCATAACCACCACCACCACCAGTACACCATAACCACTACCACCACCAGTACACCATAACCACCACCACCACCACAAGTACACCATAACCACCACCACCACCAGTACACCATAACCACCACCACCACCAGTACACAATAACCACCACCACCACCACAAGTACACCATAACCACCACCACCACCACCACCAGTACACCATAACTACCACCACCACCACCAGTACACCATAACCACCACCACCACAAGTACACCATAACCACCACCACCACCACCACCAGTACACCATAACCACCACCACCACCACCAGTACACCATAACCACTACCACCAACAGTACACCATAACCACCACCACCACCACAAGTACACCATAACCACCACCACCACCAGTACACCATAACCACCACCACCACCAGTACACCATAACCACCACCACCACCAGTACACCATAACCACCACTAAACCAGTACACCATAACCACCACCACCACCAGTACATCATAACCACCACCACCACCACCAGTACACCATAACCACCACCACCACCACCACCAGTACACCATAACCACCACCACCACCACCGGTACACCATAACCACCACCACCACCAGTACACCATAACCGCCACCACCACCAGTACACCATAACCACCACCACCACCACCAGTACACCATAACCACCACCACCACCAGTACACCATAACCACCACCATCACCAGTACACCTAACCACCACCACCACCAGTACACCATAACCACCACCACCACCAGTACACCATAACCACCACCACCACCAGTACACCATAACCACCACCACCACCAGTACACCATAACCACCACGAAACCAGTACACCATAACCACCACCACCACCAGTACACCATAACCACCACCGTCACCAGTACACCATAACCACCACCATCACCAGTACACCATAACCACCACCACCACCACCACCAGTACACCATAACCACCACCGTCACCAGTACACCATAACCACCACTACCACCAGTACACCATAACCACCACCACCACCACCACCAGTACACCATAACCACCACCACCACCACCACCACCACCAGTACACCATAACCACCACCACCACCACCACCAGTACACCATAACCACCACCACCACCAGTACACCATAACCACCAGCACCACCAGTACACCAAAACCACCACCATCACCAGTACACCATAACCACCACCACCACCACCACCAGTACACCATAACCACCACCGTCACCAGTACACCATAACCACCACTACCACCAGTACACCATAACCACCACCACCACCACCAGTACACCATAACCACCACCACCACCACCACCAGTACACCATAACCACCACCACCACCACCACCAGTACACCATAACCACCACCACCACCACCACCAGTACACCATAACCACCACCACCACCAGCACACCATAACCACCACCGTCACCAGTACACCATAACCACCACTACCACCAGTACACCATAACCACCACCACCACCAGTACACCATAACCACCACCACCACCACCACCACCACCAGTACACCATAACCACCACCACCACCAGTACACCATAACCATAACCACCACCGCCACCAGTACGCCATAACCACCACTACCACCAGTACACCATAACCACCACCACCACCACCAGTACACAATAACCACCACCACCACCAGTACACCATAACCACCACCACCACCAGTACACCATAACCACCACCACCACCACCCCCAGTACACCATAACCACCACCACCCCTAGTACACCATAACCACCACCACCACCACCACCAGTACACCATAACCACCACCACCACCACCACCAATACACCATAACCACCACCACCACCACCCCCAGTACACCATAACCACCACCACCCCTAGTACACCATAACCACCACCACCACCACCACCAGTACACCATAACCACCACCACCATCACCAGTACACCATAACCACCACCACCACCAGTACACCATAACCACCACCACCACCAGTACACCATAACCACCACCACTACCAGTACACCATAATCACCACCACCACCACCAGTACACCATAACCACCACCACCACCAGTACACCATAAGCACCACGACCACCAGTACACCATAACCACCACCACCACCACCACCAGTACACCATAACCACCACCATCACCAGTACACCATAACCACCACCACCACCAGTACACCATAACCACCACCACCACCAGTACACCATAACCACCACCACTACCAGTACACCATAATCACCACCACCACCAGTACACCATAACCACCACCACCACCAGTACACCATAACCACCACTACCACCAGTACACCATAACCACCACCACCACCAGTACACCATAACCACCACCACCACCAGTACACCATAACCACCACTACCACCAGTACACCATAAGCACCACCACCTCCAGTACACCATAACCACCACCACCACAAGTACACCATAACCACCACCACCACCAGTACACCATAACCACCACCACCACCACCAGTACACCATAACCACCACAAGTACACCATAACCACCACAACCACCACCACCAGTACACCATAACTACCACCACCACCACCACCAGTACACCATAACCACCACCACCACAAGTACACCATAACCACCACCACCACCACCACCACCACCAGTACACCATAACCACCACCACCACCACGACCAGTACACCATAACCACCACCACCACCAGTACACCATAACCACTACCACCACCAGTACACCATAACCACCACCACCACCACAAGTACACCATAACCACCACCACCACCAGTACACCATAACCACCACCACCACCAGTACACAATAACCACCACCACCACCACAAGTACACCATAACCACCACCACCACCACCACCAGTACACCATAACTACCACCACCACCACCAGTACACCATAACCACCACCACCACAAGTACACCATAACCACCACCACCACCACCACCAGTACACCATAACCACCACCACCACCACCAGTACACCATAACCACTACCACCAACAGTACACCATAACCACCACCA
This sequence comes from Eledone cirrhosa, assembly GCA_964016885.1. NCBI lineage: Eukaryota > Metazoa > Mollusca > Cephalopoda > Octopoda > Eledonidae > Eledone > Eledone cirrhosa. The sequence continues at coordinate 225,875,007 of OZ024743.1, forward strand.
CCACCACAAGTACACCATAACCACCACCACCACCAGTACACCATAACCACCACCACCACCAGTACACCATAACCACCACCACCACCAGTACACCATAACCACCACTAAACCAGTACACCATAACCACCACCACCACCAGTACATCATAACCACCACCACCACCACCAGTACACCATAACCACCACCACCACCACCACCAGTACACCATAACCACCACCACCACCACCGGTACACCATAACCACCACCACCACCAGTACACCATAACCGCCACCACCACCAGTACACCATAACCACCACCACCACCACCAGTACACCATAACCACCACCACCACCAGTACACCATAACCACCACCATCACCAGTACACCTAACTACCACCACCACCAGTACACCATAACCACCACCACCACCAGTACACCATAACCACCACCACCACCAGTACACCATAACCACCACCACCACCAGTACACCATAACCACCACGAAACCAGTACACCATAACCACCACCACCACCAGTACACCATAACCACCACCGTCACCAGTACACCATAACCACCACCATCACCAGTACACCATAACCACCACCACCACCACCACCAGTACACCATAACCACCACCGTCACCAGTACACCATAACCACCACTACCACCAGTACACCATAACCACCACCACCACCACCACCAGTACACCATAACCACCACCACCACCACCACCACCACCAGTACACCATAACCACCACCACCACCACCACCAGTACACCATAACCACCACCACCACCAGTACACCATAACCACCAGCACCACCAGTACACCAAAACCACCACCATCACCAGTACACCATAACCACCACCACCACCACCACCAGTACACCATAACCACCACCGTCACCAGTACACCATAACCACCACTACCACCAGTACACCATAACCACCACCACCACCACCAGTACACCATAACCACCACCACCACCACCACCAGTACACCATAACCACCACCACCACCACCACCAGTACACCATAACCACCACCACCACCACCACCAGTACACCATAACCACCACCACCACCAGCACACCATAACCACCACCGTCACCAGTACACCATAACCACCACTACCACCAGTACACCATAACCACCACCACCACCAGTACACCATAACCACCACCACCACCACCACCACCACCAGTACACCATAACCACCACCACCACCAGTACACCATAACCATAACCACCACCGCCACCAGTACGCCATAACCACCACTACCACCAGTACACCATAACCACCACCACCACCACCAGTACACAATAACCACCACCACCACCAGTACACCATAACCACCACCACCACCAGTACACCATAACCACCACCACCACCACCCCCAGTACACCATAACCACCACCACCCCTAGTACACCATAACCACCACCACCACCACCACCAGTACACCATAACCACCACCACCACCACCACCAATACACCATAACCACCACCACCACCACCCCCAGTACACCATAACCACCACCACCCCTAGTACACCATAACCACCACCACCACCACCACCAGTACACCATAACCACCACCACCATCACCAGTACACCATAACCACCACCACCACCAGTACACCATAACCACCACCACCACCAGTACACCATAACCACCACCACTACCAGTACACCATAATCACCACCACCACCACCAGTACACCATAACCACCACCACCACCAGTACACCATAAGCACCACGACCACCAGTACACCATAACCACCACCACCACCACCACCAGTACACCATAACCACCACCATCACCAGTACACCATAACCACCACCACCACCAGTACACCATAACCACCACCACCACCAGTACACCATAACCACCACCACTACCAGTACACCATAATCACCACCACCACCAGTACACCATAACCACCACCACCACCAGTACACCATAACCACCACTACCACCAGTACACCATAACCACCACCACCACCAGTACACCATAACCACCACCACCACCAGTACACCATAACCACCACTACCACCAGTACACCATAAGCACCACCACCTCCAGTACACCATAACCACCACTACCACCAGTACACCATAACCACCACCACCACCAGTACACCATAACCACCACCACCACCACCACCACCACCACCACCAGTACACCATAACCACCACCACCACCACCAGTACACCATAACCACCACTACCACCAGTACACCATAACCACCACCACCACCACCAGTACACCATAACCACCACCACCACCACCCCCAGTACACCATAACCACCACCACCACCACCCCCAGTACAGCATAACCACCACCACCACCACCACCACCAGTACACCATAACCACCACCACCACCACCAGTACACCATAACCACCACCATCACCAGTACACCATAACCACCACCACCACCAGTACACCATAACCACCACCACTACCACCAGTACACCATAACCACCACCACCACCAGTAAACCATAACCACCACCCCCACCAGTACACTATAACCACCACCACCACCAGTACACCATAACCACCACCACCACCAGTACACCATAACCACCACCACCACCAGTACACCATAACCACCACCACAACCAGTAAACCATAACCACCACCACCACCAGTACACCATAACCACCACCATCACCAGTACACCATAACCACCACCACCACCAGTACACCATAACCACCACCACCACGAGTACACCATAACCACCACCACCACCACCAGTACACCATAACCACCACCACCACCACCAGTACACCATAACCACCACCACCACCTGTACACCATAACCACCACTACCACCAGTACACCATAACCACCACCACCACCACCAGTACACCATAACCACCACCACCACCAGTACACCATAACCACCACCACCACCAGTACACCATAACCACCACTACCACCAGTACACCTTAACCACCACCACCACCAGTACACCATAACCACCACCACCACCACCAGTACACCATAACCACCACCATCACCAGTACACCATAACCACCACCACCACCAGTACACCATAACCACCACCACCACCAGTACACCATAACCACCACCACCACCAGTACACCATAACCACCACCACCACCACTAGTACACCATAACCACCACCACCACCAGTACACCATAACCACCACCACCACCACCAGTACACCATAACCACCACCACCACCACCAGTACACCATAACCACCACCATCACCAGTACACAATAACCACCACCACCACCAGTACACCATAACCACCACCACCACCAGTACACCATAACCACCACCACCACCAGTACACCATAACCACCACCACCACCAGTACATCATAACCACCACCACCAGTACACCATAACCACCACCACCACCAGTACACCATAACCACCATCACCACCAGTACACCATAACCACCACCACCACCACCAGTACACCATAACCACCACCACCACCACCACCAGTACACCATAACCACCACCATCACCAGTACACCATAACTACCAGCACCATCACCAGTACACCATAACCCCCACCACCACCACCACCAGTACACCATAACCACCACCACCACCACCAGTACATCATAACCACCACCACCACCACCAGTACACCATAACCACCACCATCACCAGTACACCATAACCACCACCACCGCCACCAGTACACCATAACCACCACCACCACCAGTACACCATAACCACCACCACCACCAGTACACCATAACCACCACCACCACCACCAGTACACCATAAACACCACCATCACCAGTACACCATAACCACCACCACCACCACCAGTACACCATAACCACCACCAGCACCAGTACACCATAACCACCACCACCACCACCAGTACACCATAACCACCACCACCACCAGTACACCATAACCACCACCACCACCAGTACACCATAACCACCACCACCACCAGTACACCATAACCACCACCACCATCACCAGTACACCATAACCACCACCACCACCAGTACACCATAACCACCACCACCACCAGTACACCATAACCACCACCACCACCACCAGTACACCATAACCACCACCACCACCACCAGTACACCATTACCACCACCACCACCAGCACACCATAACCACCACCACCACCACCAACACCATTACACCATAACCACCACCACCACCAGTACACCATAACCACCACCACCACCACCAGTACACCATAACCACCACCACCACCACCAGTACACCATAACCACCACCACCACCAGTACACCATAACCACCACCACCAGTACACCATAACCACCACCACCACCACCAGTACACCATAACCACCACCACCAGTACACCATAACCACCACCACCACCACAAGTACACCATAACCACCACCACCACCAGTACACCATAACCACCACCACCACCACCAGTACACCATAACCACCACCACCACCAGTACACCATAACCACCACCACCACAGTACACCATAACCACCACCACCACCAGTACACCATAACCACCACCACCGCCACCAGTACACCATAACCACCACCACCACCAGTACACCATAACCACCACCACCAGTACACCATAACCACCACCACCACCACCACCACCAGTACACCATAACCACCACCACCAGTACACCATAACCACCACCACCACCAGTACACCATAACCATAACCACCACCACCAGTACACCATAACCACCACCACCACCACCAGTACACCATAACCACCACCACCACCACCAGTACACCATAACCACCACCACCACCACCAGTACACCATAACCACCACCACCACCACCAGTACACCATAACCACCACCACCACCAGTACACCATAACCACCACCACCACCAGTACACCATAACCACCACCACCACCAGTACACCATAACCACCACCACCACCACCACCAGTACACCATAACCACCACCACCACAAGTACACCATAACCACCACCACCACCACCACCAGTACACCATAACCACCACCACCACCACCAGTACACCATAACCACCACCACCACCACCAGTACACCATAACCACCACCACCACCACCACCAGTACACCATAACCACCACCACCACCAGTACACCATAACCATAACCACCACCACCAGTACACCATAACCACCACCACCACCACCAGTACACCATAACCACCACCACCACCAGTACACCATAACCATCACCACCACCACCAGTACACCATAACCACCACCACCACCAGTACACCATAACCACCACCACCACCACCAGTACACCATAACTACCACCGCCACCAGTACACCATAACCACCACCGCCACCAGTACACCATAACCACCACCACCACCACCAGTACACCATAACCACCACCACCACCACCACCACCAGTACACCATAACCACCACCACCACCAGTACACCATAACCACCACCACCAGTACACCATAACCACCACCGCCACCAGTACACCATAACCACCACCACCACCAGTACACCATAACCACCACCACCAGTACACCATAACCACCACCACCACCACCAGTACACCATAACTAACACCCTCATAATACCATCACCACCACCATCACCACAATCATCACCACCACCATCACTAACACCCTCAAGAAACCATCACCACCACCATCACCACCATCATCACCACCAGCATCACTAACACCCTCAAGAAACCATCACCACCACCATCACCACCATCATCACCACCACCATCACTAACACCCTCAAGAAACCACCACCACCCTCATCACCACCACCTTTACTAGCGCCACCATCACGACCATTATCATCACAACGATGACTACTATCACCACTATCACGACGACGGCCATCACCACCGTCACCACCATCACTAACACTCTCATGATACCATCACCACCACCTCCACCAACACCAACACCACCACCACCATCACTAACACCTTCATGATACCATCACCACCACCTCCACCAACACCAACACCACCGCCACCACCATCACTAACACCCTCATGATACCATCACCACCACCTCCACCAACACCAACACCAACACCAACACCACCACCATCACTAACACCCTCATGATACCATCACCAACACCTCCACCAACACCAACTCTACCAGCACCACCACCAGCACTAACACCTTCATGATACCATCCCCACCACTTCCACCAACACAACCATCACGACCCCACCTTCGTATTTGTCACCAGTGACAGCTGCATTCCTCCCCTTAATAATCCAATAATCTAAGATAAGAGGGGAATTAAATTAAATATACTGATTAATTTATCAATCAGCTATCACTGATAAAAAGGCATTAATATATTTTACAACGCTGTATGTAGCCTGAGCATAACTTTCATCTATAAAACCTGAAATAGGTACAAGATGTCTTTTTTTATGCGCCTGAGTAATTCCATATTTTATTGTGCTTGCATCGAATACAATGATGATATAAATTAAATTAATTCAATTTGAATAGAAAGCATGTTTATCATATGAAGAATTATAATTCCATAACTAAATTACGAATTGTTGGGTAACCTTTAAATTTTGCTTACTAAACATATAACAGAAATGTTATCAGGAAAGAATTTCACATCTAAATTATAAAAAAAATATGCTTATGTATATTTTTTTTTTTATTGAATTGAATTTAAAATGTTTTTCATACAGAAAAAATGTTTTTCCTAGTTAGATTAATAAAATAATTTTCTGGTTATCTTGAAATTTGGTCCAAAACTTCTAAAATAAAAAAAATGCAATTTACCAGAAGACTTTCACACACCTGATTAATAACGAGGGGAAATATTAATAAATAAAATGTTATCTTGTATAAAAATTTACTTTTTTCTAATTAAAGTAATAGTTTTTAGATAATCTTCATGTTACGAACCTAAAAAAAATATATAGGGTGATATTTTTTGTATTCAAAATTATTTATTGATAAGTTTTGTAAATGTGTATTTATTTGTAATTACATAGGTGCATACATTGCTGTGTGGTTTCTGGTTCACTTCCGCCATGGAGCACTTTTGGTAAGTGTCTTCTACTATAGTTTGGACTTGCCCACTGTCTTATGAGTGAAATTTGCTATACGGAAATGCAGAAGCTTGTCGTGTTTAAGATTCTGTTTACCTTTCTCAATATTTTTCTGCGATTAATCACTAGTGTTGTTGATGTTGATGTTATCGTGTCCAGCCATGTTGTTTGTAGCAAATCTTTGTAAAGTGAATCAATTTTTTTAGATGGATATCTCTCCAATGTCGAATGAAAGATGTTTTCAATAAATATCACGAGAATAATAAACACTTATTTAACAAGGCTGGTGACTGTGGCGTTACTGTTGGAGATAGTATTCATCTTGTATGTAGGTATGTATGTATGTATGGATGTATGTTTTCTCTTTCTCTTAATTTCGAGTATATTTTTTTGACCGGCCACCTTCCTGGTGGCAAGGTTGTAAAAGAAAAGAAATTGTCATCCCTTGAATCGCAAGAATGTTTTGCAAATTTTGAAGGTGCCAGCTATCGCAGCCATTTGCAGACTATGAATTAGGGAGCTGCGCTTTTTGTCCGCAAATCCAAGTTCAGTCATACTTTGGTCCAAGCGGGTTGGTATATAACCCGTAGCACCAATAATGATGGGTATGAAGCTAAAGGTGTATCTTGGATACTGGATTTGTAAACTCCTCATCAATGGTCCGTAGATGTCCTCCTTTTCCTGTATTTTTCTGACAACGTTTACATCAAGTGGGCAGCTGATCTCCACAACAGAACACGTTTTCAATGTGTGGTCCCAAACTACAATATCAGGCCGGTTGTGCTTTAATTTGGTGGCAGTTTTTATTTTCAGGTTCCACCAGTATTCCTTAGTGCCATCTGTCTCAATATATTCTTCCTCGTTTGTTGTTAATTTTGTTTTCCGAAGTGCGTTCCAGATGGTTCTAGCTATCCCATCGTGTCTCATGGGGAGGTAGTAGCGAGATGACATTCTTTCGCAGCTGGCAACAATGTGGCTTACATCCTCGATCTTTGTTTTACATAGCCTACATTTATTGTCAGCTGCTGGCCCTTCTCTTTTGTGCAGCAGATATTTGGTAGGGAGTTCTTGTTCCTGTATTGCATAGAGATATCCCTCAAGGTGTGATGTCATAAACTTGTCGGAACTCCATGCCAGGCTTTTTGAGTGGTTTATCCCCTCTATGGTCTGTGTTTTACGCCTCAAGTATCCATGCACAACTTTTTCTGTAAATTGGTCAATTTTCTTATCTTGTTTGAACATTGAATAGGATCTTCCGATTTCTCTGGGTGAGAGATTTATATCAGGCTTTATTCCATATCTCTCCTCCAGATCAGTCGCTATTCTAATGATATTTCTTTTTTCATGCTCATAAACCTGGGCAAGATGGTTGCCAACCTTTTTCCTCTGTTGAAGGTGTTGCTTCAGTGTTACTATCCGGGTCTCATATGTTGTTAATATTGATTTTAGACCCCGGCCACCTTCCTTGCGTGAGAAGTATAGCCTATCCACATCACCATTGATGTTAAAGTTGCCAGTAACACAGAAGTTTTCGAGTTCTAACATCCATCTCACTTAGTTCTTGCAATGACCAGTTCAGTAGGCCAAATGTTGGCGTTAGAATTGGCACAGCATAAGTATTGTGGGCAATGTATTTGTTGTATGCTGACAGTTCTGATGACCATATTTTCTTTACTCTTCTGAGGTATTCAGTTCTGGTTCTCTCCTTATTTATGGGTCCATCATATCTGACATTCTCATCCTGTCCAAGATATCTGTAGTTGTCACCTGACTGCAGAGGTTGTATTGTCAGGCCGTTCATCTCTAGATTTCTAGAGGAGGGCACAGCTCTTCCACGTTTTACTGCCAAATATGCACACTTGGACTCACCAAATTTCATTTTGATGTCGGTTGAAAATTGTGTAATGAGGTCCAATTGTTTCTTGATGTCATTGATATTTGGCCCATACAACTTCAGGTCATCAACAAAGAAAAGATGGGAGATACTTCTGGGCCCACTTCTTTGTCCACCTTGTTTCCTGAGTAGGTAAGATAGTGGATTCAGTGAGAGAACGAAGAGTAGCACTGACAAGCTATCATCCTGAAAGATGCCCTTCTGGTAATGTATCTTATCAGTCTTAACCTGCTCCTTCTCACCTCTAAGGATCAAATTGGTGTACCAGTTCTTGGTCAGGCGTTCAACAGCAGCTACCAATGGTTGTGGGACTTTAGCTAACTGTAAAGCCTTAATAATCCACCCATGAGGTACACTATCAAATGCTTTTTGATAGTCCAGCCACACGACAGTCATGTTTCTGCGATTCTTTGTTGTTTTTTCCTGAATCATTTTGTTAGTTAGTAGGTGATCTATGCAACCCCACACCTCCCTCTTTCTATGTATGCATGTATGTATGTATGTATGTATGTATGTATGTATGTATGTATGTATGTATGTATGTATGTATGTATGTATGTATGTATGTATGTCAGGTCACCAGTTGGTGCTACTGGTAACATGTATCCCAGTACAACCTTCTCATGGTCGGGTCGTTGGCGACTAAACTGGCAATCCCACCAAGGTTTCTTGGTGAGGAGGGTGACTTTGGACATCCTGCAGGACTAAAACCAAAACCTGTCAAAGGGCAAAGGAGCTCTTAAGAGTCAATGGCCATCCCAAATCGCCGGGAGAGATGACCCCTTAGCCTTTGTCAAGGCAGAATTCTAGGAGAAGGAAAACTCTGATATAACACCTGCAACCCTGATGGTATCCAATGATGTTGACTTGTTCTTCTTTTTGGTAAATATCATCTTTGTTAAGAGAGTGGGACTGGCTTTGTGCAGTGCCTTTGCTCACTATAAAAGCTTCACAGAACAGGCATTGCTATATATCTGGAGATCTCTCTGCACTTGTCGTCACATGGTACCATGGGCCCAGCACTATGTGTCAATAGTTGTCACAAGTGTAGTGTTTGTACCAGAGTTTTCAAGTCGCTGGCTGGACTAAAAAGTCACACTTGTTCAGCGCATCGGTAGGGGTTCTCCTACATGGTTATAAAGTAGTGGCCGTACTCGAAAACGAGTTGGCAGCCACCATGTATGTATGTATGTATGTATGTATGTATGTATGTATGTATGTATGTATGTTTCTCTTTCTCTTAATTTTGAACACATTTTTGACTGGCCACCCTCCTGGTGGCAAGGTTGTTAAAGAAAAGAAATTGTCATCCCTTGAATCGCAGGAATGTTTTGCAAATTTTGAAGGTGCCAGTTATCGCAGCCATTTGTAGTTTATGAATTATATATGTATGTTCTTCTGGTTTTATAATTTCACAATTTTTTTCCCAATAGAGAGAGAGTCGGTTTCTAACATAGACACAAGACTCTCTCATTGGAATTTACACAACACCAACTAGGTAGATATGTATGCATGCCTGCATGTATGCATGTGTAGATATGGATGTTATTGTATGTGTGGATGTGTATGTTTTGAGTTGTATGTGTGCATGTGTATATGCAGATTTCTCATCAGTTCTGCATAAATGTTCTCATTTTCGCTAATCTTTGATATTATATTGGCATCTGCTGGGCAGCTAATTTCCACTACTGTGCATGTTTTCTTCTCCCTGTCCCATATCATAATATCTGGTCTGTTATGCCTGCATTTTATTGGGGTTTTAAATACCAAATAGGTAGATATGTATGCATGCCTGCATGCATGCATGTGTAGATATGGATGTTATTGTATGTGTGGATGTGTATGTTTTGAGTTGTATGTGTGCATGTGTATATGCTTTGTATCTGTACATGTGTATATGCAGTTATTAGATGCAAACTATTTGGAATGTTTTACATATTTTTACTGTTCCATTAATGGATTGTACTTGTAATTTCCTAACTAGCTGTGTTATTTCTGTTCCTGTGAAGTCTAGCTTCTCAAGATTTGTATTGAGGCAGTTACTAACATACCCCAGTGACCCAATAACCACAGGCATAAATATGAAGGTATAGTCAGGGTGGAGTATCTGCAGATTTCTCATCAGTTCTGCATAAATATTCTCATTTTCGCTAATCTTTTATATTATATTGGCATCTGCTGGGCAGCTAATTTCCACTACTGTGCATGTTTTCTTCTCCCTGTCCCATCTCATAATATCTGGTCTGTTATGCCTGCATTTCATTGGGTTTTTTCTCAAACATTCCACCAGTACTCTTTCATATTATGTACATGGATGTCTTCCACATTGCTGTAGCTTTTAATGTGTTTATTATCGGGGCTATCTTTTTTACGGATTGCATTGCACAGTGTTTTGGCCACTACATCATGCCTCAGGTAGATAGTACCGCCATTACATCTTTGGACAGCTGCTTATGACATGGGTGATATCTTCGATGTTAGTTCTGCAAAGTCTGCACTTGTTATCACATCTAGGTGTTTTGCCTGCATCACTATCTCTTTTGTGAATCAGGTATTTCGTGTTAATTTCCTGTTCTGGGATTGCAAAAGAGTATCCCTCAAAGTGGGAGCCAATATAGCGGTTGTTGGTCCAAGATAGACTACTTTCCTTATCTATATTTCTCTCACTCTGGAGCTTCCTGGCAACATATCCATGTATGATTTTTTTGTTGATGTATGTATGTATGTATATATGTTTTCTCTTTCTCTTAATTTTGAGTATATTTTTTGACCGGCCACCTTCCTGGTGGCAAGGTTGTAAAAGAAAAGAAATTGTCATCCCTTGAATCGCAAGAATGTTTTGCAAATTTTGAAGGTGCCAGCTATCGCAGCCATTTGTAGACTATGAATTAGGGAGCTGCGCTTTTTGTCCGCAAATCCAAGTTCAGTCATACTTTGGTCCAAGCGGGTTGGTATATAACCCGTAGCACCAATAATGATGGGTATGAAGCTAAAGGTGTATCTTGGATACTGGATTTGTAAACTCCTCATCAATGGTCCGTAGATGTCCTCCTTCTCCTGTATTTTTCTGACAACGTTTACATCAAGTGGGCAGCTGATCTCCACAACAGAACACGTTTTCAATGTGTGGTCCCAAACTACAATATCAGGCCGGTTGTGCTTTAATTTGGTGGCAGTTTTTATTTTCAGGTTCCACCAGTATTCCTTAGTGCCATCTGTCTCAATATATTCTTCCTCGTTTGTTGTTAATTTTGTTTTCCGAAGTGCGTTCCAGATGGTTCTAGCTATCCCATCGTGTCTCATGGGGAGGTAGTAGCGAGATGACATTCTTTCGCAGCTGGCAACAATGTGGCTTACATCCTCGATCTTTGTTTTACATAGCCTACATTTATTGTATGTATGTATGTATGTATGTATGTATGTATGTATGTATGTATGTATGTATGTATGTATGTATGTATGTATGTATGTATGTATGCATGTATGTATGTTTGTATATATGTATGTATGTATGGCTTTGTGCAGTGCCTTTGCTTCACAGCTCAGGCATTGCTTTATATCTGGAGATCTCTCTGCACTTGTCGTCACATGGTACTATGGGCCCAGCACTATGTGTCAATAATTGTCACAAGTGTAGTGTTTGTACCAGAGTTTTCAAGTCGCTGGCTGGACTAAAAAGTCACACTCGTTCAGCGCATGGGTAGGGGTTCTCCTACATGGATATAAAGTAGTGGCCGTACTCGAAAACGAGTTGGCAGCCACCATGTATGTATGTATGTATGTATGTATGTATGTATGTATGTGTGTATGAATGTATGTATGTATGTATGAATGTATGTATGTATGTATATGTATATATGTATGTATGTTTGTATATATGTATGTGTGTGTGTGTGTGTGTGTGTGTGTGTGTGTGTGTGTGTGTGTGTGTGTCTGTGTGTGTGTCTGTGTGTGTGTGTGTGTGTGTGGTTGTGGAGGGGGCGTTGTGTGAGCGTGTGCGTGCATTTTCGAGTCCCGTAATTTGGTGGTTTGGTATAAAAGTTCGATAAAATAAGTAACAGATTTGATAAAAAAAATGTACTGAGGTCGAAATGATCGACTAAATCCCTTTAAAGTCAGACCCCAGCATGGTCGCTCTCTAATGATAATTATCTCATGAGAAATGTCTTTTTTTTTAGACTTAATTTTTTTCACGAAATGATTATAGTTCAAATACTTCAACTATATCTACATTAGATGTTCTTAATATACGTGTGCTTTTGCATACATATTCATTATCTAATTAATTATGTTGCCAAATGAATGCCCCCCATGCAAGTGATGGTAGGGGGGTCAGTGACTGAAACCAATAAAAGAAAAAAACATAGAATTGTGCCTACGTTAGAAATCCTTAAAATTAAAAAGGCATGGCAGAATTGATAGAACACTTGATTCTTAAACTGAGCGTTGTGTTCGGTTTTTGAGCAAAATACTTTATTTTCACTTTGCTTATTGGCTCAGCATAGGCGAGCAGCAGATAGTATTAGCATTGGAAAACAAACAGGAACAATGTTTCCTTGGGACAATCTAACGATCGTCTTCTTTCTTTTTATTTTCAATGAACTCAGTTAAAATATGCTGAAGGGAGTTTTACATTTGGAGTCAATTAAATTTGTACCAGTCTTCTTATGTATAATTCGATTAGAAATGACTGGCCTTCTGCCAATCTGAGATAGTGTTGTCGTTGTGTTTGTTGTTTTTGTGTTTGTTGTTGCTATTGCGTTTGCTGGTGCAGTTATATTAGTTGTTGCTGTTGAGGTTGTTGTTGAGTTTGTTGTTGTTGTTGCTGTTCTGGTTTATATTACTGTTGTTTATTTCTAATATCTCTAGATTATTAAGATACAGAGAAATAGATTTCAAAGATACAGAATAGTCAGCAAAAAACGTTTGAAGTTTGTCCATAGCCCAGAGGCTCTACAGACCGCTGCTTATACCGGTTTGCACGGCGTTAAGCGACTGAGAAGTCAAGACTTACCCCTGAACAGGAACCTATCCATCGCAGGATTAAATGCCCCTCTCTATATCAATTAACAGCAAACTCCCACCGCTATATATCTACTACACGGAACACTCTTTCAATCCCCCTTTCTATATCAATTAACAGCAAACTCTCCCTCTCTCTGTATCTAATACACGGTACTCACTTCCAATCTCCCCTCTCTATATCAATTAACACAAAACTCTCCGCCTCTCTATATCTACCACGTGGAGCTCTCTTACAACCCCCTTTTCTATATAAAAAACATCAATCTCTCCCCCCCCCCTCTCTAAATCTAATATACAACAGAGTCTCACAAATCCCCTCACTATATCAATTACCACCAAAGTATCCCCCTCTCTATATCTACCATACAACACTCCCTCTCATTCTCTCTCACTCTATTCATTACCACCAAACTCATCACTCTCTATATCTACTACATGGTGCTCCCTTCCAATCCCCCTCTCTAAATGAATTAACACCAAACTCTCCACCTCTCTATATCTAATATATAACACACTCTTCCAACATCCCTCTATATATCAATTACCCCCCCTCCCCTTCTATATCCACCATAAAACACTCTCTCTCATTCTCTTTCACTCTATCACTACCAAATTCCCCCCCTCTCTGTATCTATCAATACCTATCATTATCAATCCTCTCACTCTATTCCTCAACACAAAACTCTCCCCACTCTCTATATCTGCTACACGGAACTCTCTTCGAATAACAATCTATATATCGATAAACATCAATCTCTCCCCATCTCTATATCTAATATACAACACACTCTCCCAACCTTCCTCTCTATATCAATTACCACTTGATATAGACGTGATTTACTTTGCTCCGGATTCTTACGGATTGTTGTAAAAAAAAACTGTGAGTTTATTGATCAATTTAATAACATTGTTTGGTTTAGCCCCTTGCCTTGGCCGTCAGACGTTAAGTCAACAAATTTTCGCCCCTTTCTGGGGCGAAATTTTCAATTTTCATCTAAAAACTGTAGACTTGGTGGCAATGGATGCCATTTCCACCTCGCACACTGTCGTGAGTGCCACGCCCACTAAGAAAAGTGGTGGAGGGAAGGTAGGAGTACAAAGCTTGCAGCCGTCCCCCTTCGTATCATCGAAAAACGTGGAAAATATCGAAACCGCGAAACCAAACCCGGTAAATAATACCAGCACCAACAACAAGAACAATGACAACAACACCACAACCAACAACTGCAACAATAGCAACACCAATATTACCAACAGTGACAGTAACACGAAAGACAACAACACCAAAACAACATTTGCACAGACCGTAAAAAAAAACGAACTATACACGCCAATAGACATAACAAATGCTAAACAACTATTACAAGACGCAAAACAATTCGTGACTTTTGGCGAAAACGGTGCTTTTAGCATCAATTCTCCACATGAATTACGTAGAGAGGCTGTCCTGAAAACTGTGGTTTTCAGGACAATATCGAACGTAACAAGAAAACCAGCTCAATTATCACAAGATGAATTTGAGCTGGTTCTAAAAGACGCAATGAAGGACTTAACCTTCATACAAAAAGGTAAACTGTTTGGTAGCATTTCGGTGCTGATGAACAACCAGTCAACAGCTCAAAAGTACTCGATAGCACCCATTGTGTCCCCCCCACTTCACCTTTTACCCCACATACAGGGGAAAAAGGACACAAAGAATAAAAATAATGAGTATCACACCAAATGTAAACATTTGGTGGATACTATGTGGAATAATAAACTTTGACGAAGACAAGATCATTTCAATAGGAAAGTCCTCCGGAGGCGTATTTGGTGGGACCACCGTAGAAGTTCTGGTGCAAATGAGCCCAGAACGAATAGCGAATATCCCACAACGCGTGCCTCTGGACGGGCTAACTTATATAAACATTTCAGTGGAGGGAAGGCGGCCGTCATGTTACCACTGCTTAAGCAGGGGTCACCTGAGGGCTGCCTGTCCTCAATTAACGAGTAAAAAAAAAAAGGCTCTTCTGCCAACCCCCAACACAACAACACAACCACCACCACCACCACAACAACACGGAAAAATAACAACACAAAACACTGTTCCACCCAACCCCTCCCCACCTAAAACAAATACAAAAGCAACCACAACAAAACCCCAAAATATACCCCTCCCCAACAACACGGAAGAGGACTCCGTATCAACGTCACCCAGTGACGACGAGGGAGAACCCTTTCAACAGGTGAAGAAAAAAAAAGGCACCACATTAACAAAAATGCCACAAACACACAACCACCAGCACAAACAGAACAAACATCACACATAAAAAAACCCACCCCTCCCCAAAACATAACACGTACTATAAAACGCAAACACCCGCAAGAACAACAAACAAAAACAAACACAACACAACAAAAACTCTATACATACATTAACAAGAACAATAAAACGTTGATGAAAGCGATAGAAAATAACCCTTCGGTGGAAACCGAAGGGATCACTTTCACCTACGCAGCGAACAAACCGCACCTAATGATGATTAGGGTCCCAACGGAAGCCTATGTAACTTTGAAAAAGAACCATCCAATGCATATGGGGACCAACTGCACCAAACCACATAACAGCGTCCTATTGAGATGTTTCCCCACCCCCACACCAGACACCCACACCCCACCAAACACCCTAATCCCACCACACACTGACGTCGTCACCCCACCACAAACCACCACCCCACCAAACAACCCTTCCAACACCCCCATGGAAATTGTGCAGCCTGGTCCCCAGGAGACGAAGAGGTAATTTCCTTTCCTCTTCCTTTTTACCTCTTCAGCACCAACATGGCCAATATAAGAGTTGGATGTGTGAATGTACGCGACTTGGGGATGTCCTGGAAACAGGGCAAACTCTTAAATGACCTCAGGTCGCACAGAGTGGATGTAATGGTTATTTGCGAGTCCAGGATCAGCAGCGAGCGCCAACTGGCCCCCATCTTCGACGACTTTGAGATCTACGCATCTCTCTGTCAGCCGAGGGGTGGGGGTGGGGTTGTCGTTCTGCTGCGAAAATACCTGGGTCTTGCCACACAGAAGGTACACCTGGACCCGGAGGGTCGACTGGTGGTTTTAGACGTCGGCAGTGGTGAAGGAGCTTTTAGGCTGGTGGCAGCGTATGCCCCATCGGGGATACCTCGACCGGACTTCTTCCGACGCCTGGAGAATTTCCTGGGAACGTCTCGCTCCTTGCTTTTAGTGGGGGACTGGAATGGTATCCTGGATGCACGTTGGGACTATGTAGGGGCATGTCCTGATAGAGGGGGGTGTAACAGCCTTAAACGATTAATCGGCCGATTTGATCTGGCCGATAGATATCGACTGGATTTTCCGACTGTGCCACGGTGGACGTGGAGTAATCGCAGCGGAACATCCAGGTCGTACCTAGATAGGTTCCTAGTTAGAAATAAGGATAGGGACATATTAAGCTGTCCACGAATGTTCATGGTTGACTATTCGGATCACAAGTTGTTGACCGGAGTGGTCAACCTTGATAGAACTCATAGACAGGGACCCGGTTACTGGAAGCTAAACTTGTCTTTACCGACAAACAAAGCTTACAGTAAACGGATTAGCACACTAGTTAAGCAGCGTTTGACGGGGGCAATTGTCAACAACAGGTGGTGGGGGCTCTCTCAAGAGAGAAATTAGAATAGAATCGATAGGTTTTAGTCGGGAATTAGCATCAGATAGGAATAGAACTGAAAGGGAATTAACAAATAGAGTAGAAGAGGCGATTAGGAGTGGCAACGTGGCCGGCGTGCTGGCGTCAAGAACGGCCCTAGACCAGTTCTTTGATGCGAAGCACGAGGGCTGCGTTGTCAGGAGTAAAATACGTGCTCTGCGTAACGAGGGAGCCAAAGCTGTTAGCTGGGCCCGAGTGACAGAGGCAAAAAGTGGAAACAAGTCCACGATTCGGTCTTTGAAGGACCAGGATGGACGCGTGATCCTTGAATCTGAGCGGATGAGCGCGGCCTTTCAACAGCGCTTTGCACGACTGTTCGGGAGGGGCGGCGGGCCGGGTGGGGCCATGGATTTCGGTCCATACCTCGACGGTCTGGCGCGGCTCTAGGACGGGGAGGCGAAGTCCTGCGAGAGGCCGATTTCAGCCGCTGAAATAGGGGAAGCGCTGAGCCAATGTGGCAAACGCAAATCTCCGGGTCTCGATGGTCTACCATACGAACTTTATGTAGCGATGCCGGGCTTGTTCACCGGTCTCCTCGAGGCGGTCTACTGCAACTGGCAACAGAACGGGAGAATTCCCAGTTCTGTGACCAAGGGCGTAGTCACGCTGGTGAGGAAGGACGAGAACAAGGGGGATGACATAGATAACTTCAGGCCCATAACTCTGCTAAACACAGAGTTAAAGATTTTGGCCAAGGTGTTAGCGAAGAGGTTGGCGCTTGTCGTCGGGAAGCTGGTGGGAGAAGCGCAGACATGCGCAATCCCGTCCAGGTCCATACACGACAACCTCCACCTCATGCGATACATCGTAGAGAGGGTAGGGAACGAACCCGGCTTTGGTGGGGCCCTGATCAACTTGGATCAATCTAAAGCGTTCGATAGGGTTGACCATCGGTACCTGGATGCGGTGCTCGCGGCGGCAGGCTTCGGACCTGTTTTCAGGGGCTGGATTGCTGCAATGCACAGCAGCAACACCTGCTCGAGGGTCAAGGTGAACGGCTACCTCTCGGAGCCGTTCCAAATCACGCGATCCATTCAACAGGGATGCCCTCTCTCCTACCTCCTCTATGTGCTGGCTCTCGAGCCACTACTGAGGAAGATGGAGCTGTTGCAGGGCATCCCCTTGGAACCGGGATTGCGGAAAGCGGTGTCGGCCTACGCCGATAACGTGACAGTAATGGTGTCGTGCGCCTCGGAAATCGGGCAGATCGGCACCTTACTAGAGGAATATAAAAGGTTCACAGGAGCCAAGTTGAACCGGGACAAGTCCGTCGGTTTGCAACTCGGGACGTGGAGGGGAAAAACGATGCCCTCCGACGGCATCGTCGGACGCTGGACGGAGGGACCGGTGAGCTGCTCGGGGTCTGGTTCGGACCGGACCTCCAGGTGGAGAAAAACTGGGACGAGGTAACGGGCAAGGTGTTTGCACTCGCCCAGAAGTGGGCCGAGTGCAAACTATCCCTGAAAGGTCGAGCGGAGGTGGTGAACGCTTATATAGCGTCCGTCATCTACTACCGCTTGACCGTCGTGCCTTGCCCAGAGTAAACACTCGCCAAAATGGAGCGCGCGCTCTTCTGATTTCTTTGGAAGAAGCGGGCTCCTTTGGTGTGAAGATCCATCTGCTGTCAACACCCTTCGAACGGAGGGCGGGGGATGCCGTGGCTGACGATGCGTAGACACGCATTAAGGCTACGGCACCTCCAGTTATTCCTCACCGGTCAGCCGGTGTGGGCCCTGTTTGTGAGGCGAGCCTTTCCGAGACTCGTCTCACTCACCGAGCTGCAATCCTGGGTCAAGCAAAGACCGAGAAAAGTGGGCGACTGGCACATTGAATGTGCCCAGGCGCTCACGGCCCTCTGGCAAGCGGATCCGGCAATCAGTAGAGACTCAACCTCAACATTCTATAGAGGGTTGGTGCGCAGTAAGTGCGACGACGCTCTCGGAGAGGCTCTGGGCATGGAGGAAGACGAGCTGGCCAGTCTGTTCGGTAGGACGTTTGGCCCGGGACCGATGGACAACTTCCAAAAGTCCCTGGCTTGGCAATGTTACCGAGGAGCTCTACCCGTTCGGGACAAGCTCTACAGACACGGGCGCCCGGGTAGGGACCCCTCGAAGAAGATCTGTCCAAGATGCGTTCGTGACGAGGAAACCGTCGCACACGCATTCGTACACTGCCCGGGCGTTGCTGACCTGTGGGGCTATGTAGAACGACTACTTTCGCGGGTGGGACCAATCCGGTTGACCACCGAGAACATTGTCACAATCAAACCGCCTCCCCCTTTCAAAAACGAAGGAGAGGCGGTTTTCCTCTGTGTGATAGCCATGGCGAAAGAAGTTGTATGGTGGACAAGGTTGAAAGGGCTGAGGTCAGACACCTATCTCTCCGGCCAACAACTGGTCTTATTTTTCAAGTACTAGGATTAGTAGATTATGTTTAAATTTTATATTTACACACACGCATATATATTTATAATATAGAAATATTGAATATAGAAATATTGATATATCTATATATATCTATCTATATATATATATATATATATATATATATATATATATATATATATATATATTTCGTTTCTGAATTTGTTTAGCAAGATTCTTTATCTGAAAACGTGTGTTGAAACCGATATTGTTATGCTGTTGGAGGGTCATGTTGCCAATAAGAAACACACTCCCCAGTTGCTTTCACTTCAATTTATAAACATAAATGAACTCCAACCAAAATTAAATAGAAAGCATGAATGGAATAGCAACATCACAACTTACAATTAAGGACAAAATGAAAACACACACACACATATAACAAATAACCAACCAGTAACATGTAAATAAACAAATAAATAAACAAATATAAACACACACAGACACCCGAATGTAACACATGCGCAAACTAAGCACGCAACACACACGGAAACAAGATGGCGTAGGATAGAACAAAGGAGAGGCACAAAAACAAAAAAAAGAATCCCCAGTCACTGAAGAGGTCACAGAATGTGTGACAAAAGAACTTTGACAATATATGAACAACCGTCCGGTTATGGAACCAACCAACCAACCAACCGGAAATTTATAAATTCTTAAATTTATAAATTTAATTTATAATAAATTGGAGTGAAAGCTATGGTGCGTGTATTTCTTATTGGCAACATGACCCTCCCAAAGCATAACAATATATATATATATATATATATATATATATATATATATATATATATATACATATATATATATATATATATATATATACATATATATATATATATATATACATATACATATATACATATATATATATATATATATATATATACATATATAAAGACACACACACATACACTCATACATATACAGTGACACACATACACAGATATATATACTTATGAAGCTACAGGAATATTCAATATACAAGCATGTGTGTATATTAATGTGTGCCTCAAATCAAATATATATTATAGAGTGATATACGCATGTATAAATGAATGCACGTTTACACACACACTTGTGTGCACGCACATACACATACACACATTCTTTCACACGCACACTAACACACTTCCATTGATGTACACAAAAAGACATATTTTTATATACATGCAAAGATCCTTATCTGAAATATAGATTTCCCTCTTAGAACATCTATCCTTCCTATATAACTATACATAGACACACATAGACAGACACCGACACACACACACACACACATACACACACACACACACACGCACACACACACACGCACACACACATACACACCACACACACACACTGTGTATATGCTATAAGATTGCAGAAGATAAAATTGATGATGACAAATTGAAAGAGGAATGAAGAAAATGAGAAAGAAAAGAAGACGTATTAGGTGAATATAGAGTTGAGGGGGAGGGGGGAGTAGGAGATGTATGTATGTGGAGAGGCAATATGAACCACCCTATACCACGCTACACTACACTACATCAAACCTCACTACATCACATTATACTACGCCACACTGCAATACTCCCACTACACCTCACTACATCACACCCAACTACACCACATTACACTATAACAAATCACATTAAATTATACCACACCGCACCACACCACACCGCACTAGATCACATCTCATGACACTATACACCACTACACCACACAATATCACACCACACTACATCACACCAAACTACACCACACTACACTATATCAAATCACATCAGATTATACCACACCACACCACATCCCATCTCACGACACTATACCCCACTACATCACACAATATGCCACCACACTACACCACACTACACTATATCAAATCACACCAAATTATACCACACCACACCACACCACACCACACCACACCGCACTAGATTACAACTCACTACACCACACTACACCACACAATATCACACCACACTACATCATACCAAACTACACCACACTACACTACACTATATCAAATCACACCAAATTATACCATACCACACCACACTACACCGCACTAGATTACAACTCACTACACCACACTACACCACACAATATCACACCACACTACATCACACCAAACTACACCATACTACACTACACTATATCAAATCACACCAAATTATACCACACCACACCACACCGCACTAGATTACAACTCACTACACCACACAATATCACACCACACAATATCACACCACACTACATCATACCAAACTACACCACACTACACTACACTATATCAAATCACACCAAATTAAACCACACCACACCACACTACACCGCACTAGATTACAACTCACTACACCACACTACACCACACAATATCACACCACACTACATCACACCAAACTACACCACACTACACTACACTATATCAAATCACACCAAATTATACCACACCACACCGCACTAGATTACAACTCACAAAACCACACTACACCACACAATATCACACCACACTACATCACATCAAACTACACCACAAGACATCACACTACAGCACATAACACTACATCAAATCATACCAAATTATACCACACCACACTACAATAGATCACAACTTACTACACCACACTACACCACACTACATCACCCTAAACTACACCACAAGACATCACCCTACACTACATCAAATCACATCAAATTATACCACACTACAGCACACCACACTCGATCACAGCTCATCATACTACACTACACCACACCGTTTCACATCACACCACACTATACTACACTACACCACATACACCATATTATACCTCATCATATCACACCACACCACATACCATGACATATTAAACCACACCACACTACACTACACCACACTTTACCACACCGTACCACACCACATCACATCACCCCACACCATAACATCACAAGACATTACACTACACTACAGTATATCACACTACATTACTCCACACCACATCACACTAGATCACACCTCACTACATCACACCACACTACATTACACAATATCAAACCACACAGTACTACACTACACCACATAGTACTACACTACACCACACTATACTACACAATACCTCACTATTCAATTCTACACTACACCACAATACAATATTGCAATACTACAATACTATATCATATACTGTCGCATCACACAGCACTTCACTACACTACACTATAGTATATCACACTATACTACAATACACTACAATACTATATCATATACTATCGCATCACACAGCACTTCATTACACTACACTATATCACACTACTCCACATTCTACAGTACTATATCATATACTATCGCATCACACAACACTACACTATATCGCACTATACTATAATAGACTACATCACTATATCATACAGTATAGCATAACACAACACTACACTACACTATACCATACTATACTACAATACACTACACTACTATATCATATACTATCGCATCAACAACACTTCACTACACTACACTATACCACACTATACTACAATACACTACACAACTATATCATATACTATCGCATCAACAACACTTCACTACACTACACTATACCACACTATACTACAATACACTACAATACTATATCATATACTATCGCATCAACAACACTTCACTACACTATACCACACTATACTACAATACTCTACAATACTATATCATATACTATCGCATCAACAACACTTCACTACACTACACTATACCATACTATACTACAATACACTACAATACTATATCATATACTATCGCATCACACTACACTATATCGCACCACATTACACAACACTATATCACACTACACCCCATACTGCAATCCAATAAGTGTGCATCCACATGGCTACTCAACTTGCTAGAAATAGCAGCCAAGTCTCCCTCAAACCACATATGTGCCACCTTTAAATAGTAAGACCTGGGAAAAAGTGTTTGCGTATGTGTATGTGTGCAAGTGTGTATGGGAGTGCATGCATGTGTGTGGGTGTATGTGTGTGTCTGTGTATGTATAAGTATGGCTGTATGTATGTATGTTTGTATGTATGTATGTATATATGTATGTTTTCGTGCTGGACGCGGCACTACTGATATGATCTTCTCAGCTAGACAGCCCCAGGAGAAGTGCATGGAACAAGGTTTGGATCTGTATCAGGTTTTTGTCGATCTGACAAAAGCTTTCGATACTGTTAACAGAAATGCATTATGGAAGGTTCTCCAGAAACTTGGTTGCCCCGATAAGTTCCTTGCTTTAGTTAGGTCTTTCCATGACGACATGAAGGCTTGGGTTAATGTCGGAGGTAACATGTCGGAGCCTATCTCAGCAAAAAATGGAGTGAAACAGGGGGATATTCCAGCACCGACCCTGTTTGCCATATACTTTGCAATGGTTTTCTGTATTGCATTCAGGAATTGCGAGCATGGTGTTTACATTCGATATCGAACCTCAGGCAGCATATTTAACATCAGGCACTTTGCTGCAAAGACAAAAGTATTTACATCAATCATAAGAGACATCTTGTATGCAGATGATTGCGATCTTGTAGCGCATACAGAGAGCGATATGCAGCACATTTTGAATGCATTTTCTGACGCTTGCACTGCCCTAGGATTGACTGTCAGTCTCAAGAAAACCGTCGTCATGTACCAACCTGCCCCTGGTAAGCAGTACACTGAACCGAATATCTATGTGTATGGCAAACGACTTGGAGTGGTTGATCAGTTTGTCTACTTTGGAAGCACTGTCAATCGATACAGCAACCTTGATAGTGAAATCTCACTTAAGATTAGGAAAGCAAGTGATGCTTTCGGAAAGCTAGAAAGGCGACTCTGGGGTCGGCGAGACATATGCAAGAAGAGTGTACAAGGTGTAAAGGTGTACAAAGCATGTGTGCTTTCTTCTCTTGTTTATGCCTGCGAGACCTGGGTCACATATCGACACCACCTTAAGCAATTGGAGCATTTCCATCAGATGTGTCTCAGACGGATCCATGCCGTTCACTGGAGAGACCATATCAGTGATGTCGAGATTTTGGAAAGCTCTATGTGTGACAGTATAGAAGCTCTTGTGCTTAAGCAACAACTCCGTTGGAGTGGTCACCTTGCCAGGATGAAGGATTCTAGAATACCAAAACAACTCTTTTATGGAGAGTTAGTTAAAGGAAAACGACCGCCACATAAACCAAAAAAGAGGTATAAGGATTCCTTGAAAGCCTCTTTGAAAGACACTAACATCTCTGCTGATACATGGGAAAATATTGCCGCTGATCGTAATAAATGGAGAAAGACTGTATATGAGGGAAAAGTTGCCTTTGAGGCATCCCGAATCGCATACGAGAAAGTAAAGGGGGATGTGAGGAAGGGCATTGCTGTTGCACTTCCAGACGGCGAGGGTCCTCCTATGGTGCTGACATGCAGCGTCTGTGCGAGACTCTGCCTAAGCAAAGCTGGACTCGAAAATCATCTTCGCAGTCATAAAGTAAAACCAGTGGTTGACTACCAGGCTGCTGTTGGAGATGCTACTCATCATGCTTGCCAAGCATGTGGTAGAGAATGTAAATCAGCAGGAGGGCTCAAACGACATGCAAAAGTACATGAACTCCAACCACAGCCGGCTATTCCCAGTGAATGTTTTGGTTGCCGACTCTGTGCAAGACATTTTAGATCACAGGTTGAAATCACGAAACGCCCTCCCACCTTATTTTTCCATTTTTCAATATACTACTGATTTTTATATCAGTAGATTACTAAAAAATTGATTAACAATATTCCAAAGATGTGTGTATTATCTGATTATGTGTTGTATGTGGTCCCAGATGTGTGTATTACCTGATTATGTGTTGTATGTGGTCCTAGATGTGTGTGCTACACGCTTCTGTTTTTTCTTTTCTTTTTTTTAATTTGTAATATTTATACAATAGGGAATAAAATAGATCTACATAGTGTTAACTCGTTGCGGTTGAGTCAATAATTTCAGACATGAAATACATTGTTATCGGTGAAGGAAAGATAAGATTCTAACTGGCTGCGCTCAAAGTGTCTTTGACCCAGTTGACTGTGGGTTTTTCCATTTTTAGGATCTCAATTACCGGTTAACGTCTCAATTACCGGACATGCCTGCACACCTGCTCACAGCTGCGGTCAGACTATAGTTATGCTGTCTGCAAGCTCATTCAAATGCATTCACACTGGCTGTCTCAAAGACAAACAAATATGGCTTATCAAAATAAAGAGCCTTCCAGCTCCCCCCCCCCCCCAGCTCCAAACCCCCCCCCCCTGGAGTTCCGAAACGCCCCCCCTTGAGAACCTTTGTTTTAGATCATTGGCTGGGCTAAAAAGCCACATTCGATCACAGCGCTGTTAATTGCTATCGTGTGTGTCTGTGTGTATAGATATGTTTATGTGTGTGCGTGTGTGTGTATATATATGTATATTATTATTATTGTTGTTGTTGTTGTCGTTATTATTATTGTTGTTATTATTATTATTATTGTTATTATTATTATTATTATTGTTATTAATATATATATATATATATATATATATATATATATATATATATATATGCAGAGGTTATATTTAATTTGCTGGGATTCAACAAGCTTAAACATTTTTATAACTGATATAAAGCACTCAAACATTTTGGTGGAGTAAATATACAATATATTAACAAATGGAAACTATATTTATAAAACCATATTTATTTTATTATACATATTTCAAGGGCCACCAAGGCAAATTAATATTTTTTTAAATGTTTTAACTTTATACCAAGTAAATTTATGACTTCGTATAAAATGACATAAAGTTCATGTTTTAATTATATTCTTAAGATAGAAAATTTAACTTTATAGCATTTAATCCTTAGAGTCATCTGAGTTCTTAAAAAATCACTTATAACATCCTTTACGCTTCCTCACTGTTTTTATAATATAACTAAGTGGTTATTCTTTTGTAAACTCTCGAAAATTTTCCATAAATTTAGAATTATTTGGATGTTTAAAATTTTTGACTTACAACTTTTAATAAAATAAACTATACTAGATTTGCTCTAATGTAAAATAATATATATTTATTTAAATAATTTATAATCCTTAACATACATATTTAAACTAATTATTAAATTATTAAATTAAATCTTTAATCTAATTTTTCAACCTATCATTATACATATTATAATCAAAACATAATGAATCCTGCATTATAAATATTATTCTTCCACGCTATTCTCATTTCTTCTTTTCTTCATTTCTCCTCTCACGTAAATATACTTACGCTGTATTTATCCTTTGAAACTATTCTCTTTCCTCACTTAAATATACTTACGCCCTTCTCTTCATAAACGCTATTTTCACTGTCAAAATATATATAATCGTTCTTTCTTTTCCTCTCCTATCTTTTTCATTCCTTCTTGTTTTTTCTTTCTTTCTCTTTGTCTCTCTCCCTCACATATCATCTTCTTCCAACAGTTTAATTTAAATAAACCGTTATCTTTTCAACCTTTCGGACACGCATTTGCATACTCAATCATAATTTTCTATCACCCTCAATAAATGTAATATCTCCACTATCCAGGAAGCTCCAACCGTTAAGGTTGTCTTTTTTTCAGGGCATGTCAATATTTATTTATAAAACAAATCTGTATTGTATTTTATCTGATGAAAGAGCACCATAATTTGCCTTGGTGGCCCTTGAAATATGTATAATAAAATAAATATGGTTTTATAAATATAGTTTCCATTTGTTAATATATATTTTTTTCTCGTGCAATGGTCATACTCGATAACGAGGGGGCAGCCATCATCATCATATATGTATGTATGTTTGTTTGTAGGTATCTATGTATGTATATATGTTTGTATGTTTGTTTGTATGTATATATGTATATATGTTTGTTTGTATGTATGTATGTATGTATGTATGTATGTATGTGTATATGTGTGTATGGCCACGTGTGTGTGTGTGTATGCGTCTGCGTGCATGTATGTATTTGTGTATGTTATGTGTATGTTATGTGTGTGTTATGTGTGTGTATGATATGTATGTGTATGTTATGTGTGTGCGTGTATGTATGTGGGTGTGTGTATACGTATGTATATATGTAGGTATATATGTATGTATATATATGTGTGTGTGTGTATATGTGTGTGTATGTGTGTGTGTGTATGTGTGCGTGTGTGTATGTGTGTGTATGCGTGTATGTGTGTCTGTGTGTGTGTGTGTGTATGTGTGTGTGTATGTGTGAGTGTATGTTTGTATGTGTGTGAGTGTGTGTATACGTGTGTATGTGTGTGTGTGTGTGTGTGTGTATGAGTGTATGTGTGAATGTATGGCTGTGTGTGTGTGTGTGTATATATGTGTGTGTGTGTGTGTGTGTGTGTGTGTGTGTGTGTGTGTGTGTGTGGAATTATTGGTCTAATCTTAGATTGATATCGTCAATAATTCTTCTCTTCAATTCAGTTAAGGAAATTCTCGAAAAATTTTTCATCTGATATGAAGAGAGTTATGGTGTGTTGGTAGGTTGGTGTGGTGGTGTGGCTGTGGGTGGTGTGGCGGTGTGATGGTGTGGCGGTGTGGCTGTGGGTGGTGTGGCGGTGTGGTGGTGGTGTGGCGGTGTGATGGTGTGGTGGTGTAGTGGTGGTGTGGCGGTGTGATGGTGTGGCGGTGTGGTGGTGTGGTGGCGTGTTGGTGTGGCGGTGTGGTGGTGGTGTGGCGGTGTGATGGTGTGGTGGTGTGGTGGTGGTGTGGCGGTGTGGTGGTGTGGCGGTGTGGTGGTGTGTTGGTGTGGTGATGTGGCGGTGTGGTGGTGGTATGGTGGTGGTGTGTTGGTGTGGTGATGTGGCGGTGTGGTGGTGGTGTGGCGGTGTGATGGTGTGGTGGTGTGGTGGTGTGTTGGTGTGGTGATGTGGTGTTGTGGTGGTGTGGCGGTATGTTGGTAGGTTGGTGTGGCGGTGTGGTGGTGTGTTGGTGAGGTGGTGTGGCGGTGTGGCGGTGTGGTGGTGTGTTGGTGTGGCGGTGTGATGGTGTGGTGGTGTGGCGGTGTGGCGGTGTGGTGGTGTGTTGGTGTGGCGGTGTGGTGGTGTGGCGGTGTGATGGTGTGGTGGTGTGGCGGTGTGGCGGTGTGGTGGTGTGTTGGTGTGGCGGTGTGGTGGTGGTGTGGTGGTGTGGTGGTGTGGTGGTGTGGTGGTGTGATGGTGTGGTGGTGTGGTGGTGTGGCGGTGTGGTGGTGTGTTGGTGTGGTGATGTGGCGGTGTGGTGGTGGTGTGGCGGTGTGATGGTGTGGTGGTGTGTTGGTGTGGTGGTGTGGCGGTGTGGTGGTGTGGTGGTGTGGCGGTGTGGTGGTGTGATGGTGTGGTGGTGTGGTGGTGTGTTGGTGTGATGGTGTGGTGGTGTGTTGGTGTGGTGGTGTGGCGGTGTGGTGGTGTGGTGTGTTGGTAGGTTGGTGTGGCGGTGTAGTGGTGTGGTGGTGGTGTGGCGGTGTGGTGGTGTGTTGGTGTGGTGATGTGGCGGTGTGGTGGTGTGGTGGTGTGGTGGTGTAGTTGTGTGGTGGTGTTGTGGTGTGGTGGTGGTGTGGCGGTGTGGTGGTGTGTTGGTGTGGTGATGTGGCGGTGTGGTGATGTGGCGGTGTGGTGGTGTGGTGGTGTGGTGGTGTAGTTGTGTGGTGGTGTTGTGGTGTGGTGGTGGTGTGTTGGTGTGGTGGTGTGGTGGTGTGGTGGTGTGGTGGTGGTGTGGCGGTGTGGAGGTGTGTTAGTAGGTTGGTGTGGTGGTGTAGTGGTGTGGCGGTGTGGTGGTGTGTTGGTGTGGTGATGTGGCGGTGTGGTGGTGTGGTGGTGTGATGGTGTGGCGGTGTGGTGGTGTGTTGGTGTGGTGATTTGGCGGTGTGGTGGTGGTGTGGCGGTGTGGCGGTGTGTTAGTAGGTTGGTGTGGTGGTGTAGTGGTGTGGCGGTGTGGTAGTGTGTTGGTGTGGTGATGTGGCGGTGTGGTGGTGTGGTGGTGTGGTGGTGTGGTGGTGTAGTGGTGTGGTGGTGTGGTGGTGTGGTAGTGTGTTGGTGGTGTGGCGGTGTGGCGGTGTGTTAGTAGGTTGGTGTGGTGGTGTGGTGGTGTGTTGGTAGGTTGGCGTGGTGGTGTGGTGGTGTGGCAGTGTGGCGGTGTGGTGGTGTGGTGGTGTGGTGGTGTGGTGGTGTGGTGGTGTGGCGGTGTGGTGGTGTGTTGGTGTGGTGATGTGGCGGTGTGGTGGTGTGGCGGTGTGATGGTATGGTGGTGTGGTGGTGTGGCAGTGTGGTGGCGTGGTGGTGTGGTGGTGTGGTGATGTGGCGGTGTTGTGGTGGTGTGGCAGTGTGATGGTGTGGTGGTGTGGTGGTGTGGTGGTGTGGCGGTGTGGTGGTGTGGTGTGTTGGTAGGTTGGTGTGGCGGTGTAGTGGTGCGGTGGTGTGGTGGTGGTGTGGCGGTGTGGTGGTGTGGTGGTGTGGTGGTGTGGTGGTGGTGTGGCGGCGTGTTGATAGGTTGGTAGGTTGGTGTGGCGGTGTGGTGGTGTGGTGGTGTGTTGGTAAGTTGTGTGGTGGTGTGGCGGTGTGTTGGTGTGGCGGTGTGGTGGTGTGGCGGTGTGTTGGTGTGGTGGTGTGGTGGTGTGGTGGTGGTGGTGTGGTGGCGGTGTGGTGGTGTGGTGGTGTGGTGGTGGTGTGGCGGTGTGGCGGTGTGTTAGTAGGTTGGTGTGGTGGTGTGGTGGTGTGTTAGTGTGACGGTGTGGTGGTGTGATGGTGTGGCGGTGTGTTGGTAGGTTGGTAGGTTGGTGTGGCGGTGTGGTGGTGTAGCGGTGCGGTGGTGTGTTGGTGTGTTGGCGGTTTCTGTACCCTCTTGCTACTAAACTTCTAGTTTTTATGCTAAATTATATGTCTGATTGCTGTGCTGTCTGTCATTCAACATTTACAAGCATTGGCAAACATTTTCAATCAGTGGGTAACCTGAAATATGGCACATTATAAGGTGGGACGCTCTACTAAAAATTTCAAGTCAATTTTGCGATTACTCGTGCCATTCAGAAAGCCAAACGGGCCACATGTGTCTCGCAAGCCGCAGTTTGCCCGTGACTGGTTTACTCTATCTGGCTTTGTGTGGGATTATAAATCTGATTGTCGTGTTATCATCTAATGTTTATTCTATTTTTATGTGGAACTCTATGTTTGAGTGTAGTCTTAATATTTGTTCTATCTAGTTTTATGTGGAAATATATGTCTGATAGTAGTGCTATAATCTAATGTCCTAATGTTCTATCTAGTTTTATGTGGAATTATGTTTGACTGTAGTGCTATTATCTCATGTTCTATCTAGTTTTATGTAGAACTATATGTCTGATAGTAGTGCTATCATCTAATGTCCTAGTGTTCTATCTAGTTTTATGTAGAACTATATGTCTGATAGTAGTGCTAACATCTAATGTCCTAGTGTTCTATCTAGATTTTTGGTTAATTATGTTTGAATGTAGTGCTATTATCTAATGTCTTAATGTTTTATCTAGTTTAATATGGAAATATATTTTTGATAGCAGTGCTATATCTAATGTTCTATCTAGTTTTATGTGGAATTACGTCTGATAGCTGTACTATATCTAATGTTCTATTAAGTGTTATGTGGAATTATGTCTGATAGCAGTACTATATCTCATGTTCTATCTAGGTTTATGTGGAATTATGTCTGACTGCTGTGCTATATCTAATGTTCTATCTAGGTTTATGTGGAATTATGTCTGACTGCTGTGCTATATCTCATGTTCTATCTAGGTTTATGTGGAATTATGTCTGACTGCTGTGCTATATCTCATGTTCTATCTAGGTTTATGTGGAATTATGTCTGCTAACAGTACTATCATCTAATGTTTTATCTAGATTTATGTAGAACTATATGTCTGATAGCTGTACTATCATCTAATGTTCTATCTAGTGTTATGTGGAATTATGTCTGATAGCAGTACTATATCTCATGTTCTATCTAAATATATATGTAATTATGTCTGACTACTGCACTATATCTAATGTTCTATCTATCTAGTTTTCAATTTGTGTTCTGTATTATATAGTGCTGTAATGTATAGTGCTGTATTATAAAGTGCTGTAATGCATAGTGCTGTAATGTATTATGCTGTATTATATAGTGCTGTAATGTATAGTGCTGTAATGTATTATGCTGTATTATATAGTGCTGTAATGTATAGTGCTGTAATGTATTATGCTGTATTATATAGTGCTGTAATGTATAGTGCTGTAATGTATTATGCTGTATTATATAGTGCTGTAATGTATAGTGCTGTAATGTATTATGCTGTATTATATAGTGCTGTAATGTATAGTGCTGTAATGTATTATGCTGTATTATATAGTGCTGTAATGTATAGTGCTGTAATGTATTATGCTGTATTATATAGTGCTGTAATGTATAGTGCTGTAATGTATTATGCTGTATTATATAGTGCTGTAATGTATAGTGCTGTATTATAAAGTGCTGTAATGTATAGTGCTGTAATGTATAGTGCTGTATTATAAAGTGCTGTAATGCATAGTGCTGTAATGTATTATGCTGTATTATATAGTGCTGTAATGTATAGTGCTGTAATGGTAATATATAGAGCTGTAATGTATTATGCTGTATTATATAGTGCTGTAATGTATAGTGCTGTAATGTATTATGCTGTATTATATAGTGCTGTAATGTATAGTGCTGTAATGTATTATGCTGTATTATATAGTGCTGTAATGTATAGTGCTGTAATGGTAATATATAGAGCTGTAATGTATAGTGCTGTATTATATAGTGCTGTAATGTATAGCGCTGTAATGTATTATGCTGTATTATATAGTGCTGTAATGTATAGTGCTGTAATGGTAATATATAGAGCTGTAATGTATAGTGCTGTATTATATAGTGCTGTAATGTATAGCGCTGTAATGTATTATGCTGTATTATATAGTGCTGTAATGTATAGTGCTGTAATGGTAATATATAGAGCTGTAATGTATAGTGCTGTAATGTGCTGGAATCGAACAAACATTAGGCGACGAAAATGTGACATATATTTGTGTCCGGCACACACTAATACATACATACCTACCTATCTATATACATACATATATTCATACATACATACATACATATATACTTATATACATACATAGATACATACATAGATAATACATAGATACATACATATATACATATATATATATATATACATACATAAATATATACATATATATATATACATACATACGTACGTGCATATATACTTACACACACACACACATATATATATATATATACACTAATATATATATACACACACAAACACATAGACACAAACACACCCATATTCACACACACACACACACACATATGTACTTATATAAACATTGTCTATAATAAAATTAGATAAAGAGAGCGAGAGGGAGGGAGGGAGAGAGAGAGAAAGGGAAAGAGAGAGAGAAAGAGATAGATAGATCGATAGATAGATAGATAGATAGATAGAGAGAGAGAGAGAGGTATGGGCAGCACTCATCAGTGACCATTGTAATAAGGGTGAGAATTTCAGAGAAGACCATAACACAATCAAAATCTAATTTGGTTGGCTTAATTATTCATTTAAAAACAAAGGCAGCCAAAATTGTGAATAATAGACTCGCACTAACACTTTGTTTGGTCACTTTCCAATAATAATAATAACATTGATAATGATGATGATGATGAAGAAGATGATGATGATGATGATGATGATAATAATAATACTGATTTCTTATATAGGCACAAGGCCAGTAATTTGGGGGAGGGGGAAGTCGATTAAATCGACCCAAGTACATTACTGGTGCTTTATTTTATCGACTCCGTAAGGATAAAAGACAAAGTTAACCTCGGCGGGATTTGAACTCAGACTGTAAAGGGACGT